>CM077219.1:35433641-35601141 GCA_039654775.1 Spinibarbus caldwelli
CCTGTCTTCACATATGATCATGGAGCTCAACTAGAGTGACCGTCATGTTCTTGGCCACCACACTAACCAAAGCCATTCTCCATCAGTTGCTCAGTTTGGCCAGGAGTCCAGCTCTAGGAAGAGCCCTGGTTGTTTCACACTTCTTCCATTAAGGGTAACAGAGACTACATGCTTCTGTGAACCTTCAGCAAAGCAGAATTTTTTTCTGAACTCTTCCTCAGATGTGTGGCTTGACACAAACCTGTTTCTGAGCTCGACAGGCAGTTCTTTTGACCTCAGTGCATGGTTTTTGCTCTGATATGCATTATCAGCTGTTAGACCTTTTATTAAGACGTGTGCCTTTCCAAATCATACCCATTGAATTGAATTTGCCACAGGTTAACTTCACTCGAAGTGTAGTAACATCTACAATCAATATGAATGCTCCTGAGCTAAATTCCGACTGTCCCAGATAAGGGTATGAATACTTTTGCAATGGAATCATTTTAATTTTTTATTTTTAATAAATTTGCAAAGATGTTAAAAACCTGGTGTATGGAAGTGTAGATTGATGTGGGGAAAAAGTAATTTAAAGCAGTTTAACATAAGGCAGCAACAAAACAAAACGTGAAAAAAGGGGGTATGAATACTTTCGCAAGGCACTGTAGATAGACATACAGACAATAGATAGATAGATAGATAGTTGTATCCTCCTGTTATGCATGAGTCTTTCAGTGCATACAGTGAGATTTCACAGCTGCTGTGAGATGTTGTTGTTGATGTTGATGATGATGATGATGATGAGTGCTGGTCTCTCAGCAGTTGTCATGGCTTCTGTTCTTCTCTACTGTCACTGTTCATTCTCTCTCTCGTTGTGTGTGTGTGTGTGTGTGTGTGTGTGTGTGTGTGTGTGTGTCCTACTTTTGTGCACGCGTCGTCACAACAGTCCTTTGCTGTGGCAACCGCCGTTACTAAGCATGAAACATGCACGCGCTCACACGAGAACTGTCGCACGCTCCGTCTCACGCACCTACCGGTGCACGCGCATACCCCCTGCGCGCTCACGTAGCAGCCGCTGGCGCGTTTTTGGATTTGCGTGAAAGTAGATATTTAAATTATTTTAAAGCACTCACATCAGACTGTACAACTGTACCTTTACTTCTAGGGAACCAATAGGCGATCAAAGAGCACTGATGCTAGATGTGGTCATCAGTGTAAATGTGCAGACATGAAGTCAGAGCTGGAGCTGTTTTCACAGACTCACTCTACACGGATCGCGAACACATGACATTCAATGTGCCGCGGCTCGAGCTGATCTCACGGAATTACCGACCGGCTGCTGCTATTGGACAAAAGTAGGTCATTTCCAGCCGAGGGCTGAACGCTGCCCAGATGTTCCTTAATTCAGCGCACTGCGCACCAGCTTCGCTGTGATTGGCTGTTCAGTTCCGCGCACGCAACGCTCCACCAATCACACACTGGCGCGTCTTTGTTCTGGTGACTGCTGGTTACTAGCGCTGACTGTTACTGTGTAGACAGGGAGGACTGGCCATTTCAAGAAGATGATGTTGTGTTTAGGGTCCTCAGAATGAGGGAGGGCTTAATATAAACAATGAATTCAGTTCAACTTCTTTCTTAATTTTACTTTTTTATCAGAGTGTGATTATGTATGCTTTCTAAATTTATCTATATTGTTCAACGAAGCATTCTGTAGCTGTCCTTCAAACACAGTGAACTGCCTGTGTAGGCAACACTGTAAGGTAACAGGCAGCTTCTGTCTATGTGGAGAGTTCTAGATCACTAGGTTTTGGAACAGTGTAACTAAAACTAAAAGCATAGCTGTTGTTTGAAATAAAGCTAAATAAAATGCAATGTTAATAAATTAGAAATGTTGCTATAATAAACTGAAATAAGTTTAAGTCAAAGCACTAAAATTACTAACTGGATATAATAAAAATTAAAATGAAACCAAAACAAAAATTAAAAAAAAAAATAATAATAATTGAACCTAATTAGTAATATTTAATAATAATAGTAAAGTACATAACATTTCTAAAAAAAAAAAAAAAAAAAAAAAAAAAAAAAACTGTAAGTATACAAATAAAAGCCAATTAATAAAAACTATAATAGTATGTGCATAGTGCTAAAATACCACTGCTGTTTTATAGGCTAATGTTTAGTGTTTAAATATTCTATATTAATTTAATCCATTTTGAGGTAGTAATTATGCATCATAAAAGTAATTATGTGATGCATAATTACTACCTCAAAATGGATTAAATTAATATAGAATATTTAAACACTAAACATAAATAGAATAGTTAAATGATATTAAATCATTCTATTATTTCATATTATATTAAATAATAAATTTATCATGGTACTTCCTTTCACATTTTAATGATTTTTATTGATATTAAAAACAGCATAAAGTAGGTAAAAAAAAAAAATAGAAATGTTGCCATGATAAACTGAAATAAGTTTAAGTCAAAGCACTAAAATTACTAACTGGAAATAAATAAAAATTAAAATGAAACTAAAACTAAAATAAAAATTGAACTTAATTACTAATATTTAATAATAATTATAAAGTACATAACAAAATTGCTAAAAATTAAAACTGAAATATTACAGATAAAACCTAATTAAAATATAAAGCTATAATAGCATATTAATAACACTAAAATAACACTGCTGTGTTAGAATGTTTAGTGTTTCAATATTCAATAATAATTTAATCCATTTTGAAGTAGTAATTATACATCACAAATAAATAGAATAGTTAAATTATATTAAATCATTCCATTATTTTCATGTGTACTTCCTCTCACATTTTAATGATTTTCATTGACATTAAAAACAGAATAAGGTAAATACATTGCAGTGGTTACAATGTAATAATATTGAAACGCAAAAATAATGTGATCGTGGACACGCAACAATGTATCGAGTCATGATGGCAGACCACGCCCCCCGCGCTCTCATTGGCCGGGGCTCTATTCAACAGCTTGGCCTGTCCATTGACGTCACGGACGTCAGTCTTCGCACATGGAATTGCGAATCAGTTGCGCTTTTGCGCTCCAGCCAGCCGAGCTCACGGACGCGCGAGAACAGCCGCCGCTCTTCGCTGCTGCGCACGGGCTGAGGACTGTATCCCGACACCCCACTGTAGAGGTTTTTGTTTTTATAAGTTGTCTTTTTTAATTTCGTTTCTTCAGGAAGACTGATCTCTCCTTTACGCGATGGAGAAGATGTCTCGACCTCTTCCGATAAACCCAACTTTCCTACCTCCGACCCACGGCGTCCTGAAATCCCTGCTGGAGAACCCCATGAAGCTGCCCTTCCACCACGATGAAGGTAAAGGTGGGTGGATGCTGCTTTGGAGGGTTTAAAGGCTCTTCTGCATCAGCTGTTGGCTGTCAGGCGCGGTGCGCGCTTTGCTTTCATTATAATCTGCGCGTAAACGCGCGTCCTGTCACGGTGTATTTCAGTACCTGCTCATGCATGCATGTTGTCATGTGTAATCGATCTGAACTCTTATGTGATTTTAGATGAAAGTTTGTGTTTGTTATTATGTTTATGCTGATATTTGCAGTGCATTGCATTAATTTTACGCGCAAACACAAATCCATTGCGCAGTGGATTTAACCGGGATGCATGATGTTACATGCGTAAAATACGCTTATTTTGGTGTTCATTAAGCATTTGCTCACAAAGAGGAAGAATAAGCAGAGTCTACTCAACCGATACTGACTTTATTTGGATAGATGAAGTTCGCACGCAATGGAGATGTTTTGTAGTCGTAGTTCCCTATAGAGGGCGCCACTGAGAGGCTCTTATACTCACTGAGAGGCGTTTATAGTATAAATAAAAGGCTGTTTTATCTTTGGATGCAGGTAAGCAGGTCATGCATTGGCAGATATGCATGCTGTTTTTTTCAGCGTGCACAATAAATATGTTGGTTTGGTTGCATTTTTGGATGAGTTCACACGGTTTTCTTCTCTGGAGAAGCGCTGAGAAATAGCCACTCTTTTCCCGGGCTGAGCACCGAATCACAAAAAGCACCATAAAAGTAACAGCTGGTAGAAACTATGCTGCTGTATGACTTCAGAAGACCTTGAATAGAGTGCAATAATGTGTTATGGGCCACTTTTATGCTTTGGAACAGTGCATATCGTAAAAAGCTATATGTCCGTAAAATTATATAAATTGAATCGAATTTTGATACTTCTGTGGTGCTTTTTTATGGGACTTGAGCTGCAACTTTTGTTGTATGAAAAATAAGTGCCTGAATATACCTCAAAATTCCTTCTTTAGTGTTTAACAGAAAAATTAAAGTCAAACCATTTTGGCAAAAAATAAATAAATAAATAAATAAAAAATAAACAAATTAATAAATAAAAAATTTGCTTGAAAAAGCATATTTTCATTAAGTTTGTTTTTTTTTTTTTTTTTTTTTTTTTGCATTGCGAAATTGACATTTTGCCCCAAATTCTCATTACTGCATTGCGGCAGGAAAAAAATAAAATAAATAAAATACAGTAACTTTTTTATGATTGAAATCAGCATAAATTAAATGTAGGTTTGGAACAACACAAATGTGTAATAAATAATGAAAATAATATTTTACATAAAAGCATATTTTTATGTAAAATATTATTTATTAAGAATTTTTAAATTGTGAAATTAAGACATTTAAGCACATTTTTATCTCAAATTCTCATTATTCGCATTACAGTGTAAAATCACTTTAATAAAGTAATTTATTTGTTCAAATCAGCATAAATTAAATACAGTTTTGGAACAACAAATGTGTAATATATAACAATATTTTGCATTGAGAAAATAAAGCATATTTTGATTAAGATTTTTGCATTGCAAAATTATGACAATTAAGAGCATTTTAACCCCCAAAGTCTCATTACTTTATTATAGTAAAACAAACAAACAAACAAAAAAAAACTGTGTTTTGTTATTTTAATTAAAATCAGGTTCCGAATAACAAATGTGCAATAAATAATATTTTGCAGAAAGAAAATCAAGCATTTTAAAATTGTCAATTAAGCACATTTCCAGTGAAATTACAGTGAAAAATTACTTGAATACAGTAATGTTTTTATTAAAATCAGCATGCAACACAACTCAAATGTGCGTAAATGATGACAGAATTTTCATGTCTTTTGCCGAACAACAATAACGACAATAATGTCTCCATCTTGTTCGTCCAGGGTTTGGGAAAGAGAAAGAGAAGGAGAAGAAGTTGGAAGACGATGGAAACGCTCTCAACACCCCTCAATCCGCCTTCTTGGGCCCGACGCTGTGGGACAAAACCCTGCCATACGACGGCGACAACTTCCAGCTGGAGTATATGGATTTAGAGGAGTTTCTGTTGGAGAACAATATTCCCTCCAACCCTAGGAGCGAGCAGAACAAGCCTTCCCAGCAGCCCCTGCAGCAGCAGCCGCAGCAGCAGCCGCCCTCCGCCCCGCCCACGCCTTCAGTGGTGGATCTCAGCAACCGGACGGCTGCGTCCGTTCACTCCGGGATCGTGGGCCAGAACTGCCTCCAGAGCCCCAGCAGAGCAGGTACCGACCCGAGCCTTGAAATGACACCCGAAAACATCTGATCTGCGTTTTCTGTTCACCTACACTCTTAAAACATAGCAGATTTTCCATAGAAGAGCCATTTTGGGTTCCAAAAAGAACCTTTGAGTGAACAGTTCTAAAAAGAACCGTTTTTAGAACATAGTTAGAATCTAAAGAACCTTCTGTGGAATGAAAAGGTTCCATGGATGTTAAAGGTTCTACATGGAACCATCAATGCACATAAAGAACTGTTATTTTTAAAAGTGTATGCTGAGTTTATCATCTTCTTCATGTCACTTTGGTTAATCATCAATGTTTTCTGTCAAGATATCTGACCTCTGTAGATGTTTAAAGATTCACCAACGTAATAACCCAAAACTCAAGCGTCAAGCTGCATTTTGAGTGACAGAAGCGAGAGTTTTGAAGCGTTCGCCAAATTCCTTGGACTTCGCTTAGCGGTGGCTACTGTGTGTTTGGTTGAAGTCCATGTGGTCAGGTGTTTGCGGATCATGTTGCACTTGCAGCTGTGTTGGAAGCTTTAAGCTTTATGTTTTTCACTTGAGGCTGCGGTTGAAAACTGGGAGAATGTGCATTTGAATTCATTTGACACTGCAGATTTTTCAAGAAAAACCATAGAATTTGCACATGCACATGGTGCATTTCATACTGATGCATTGGTACATTACACAGTGACAGACGTAAAGAATAGCATTTTTTTTAAATCACGAAATAAAAAAAGTTTAGTGATGGCTTTTGCTGCACTAGTGCAGTATTTGTCACAGCGAATATTTGCCACATTGTTTTAATGAACTTAATAAAAATATAAATTGTATTTTAATGGAAATATTTGGTATATTCTTAATATTAAATGTGTATATATATATATATATATATATTTTTTTTTTTTTAGCGTTATTTAATATTGTATGTACTTAATATTATAAATATTTTTATTAATATTTAAAAAAAATAAAATTAATTTGATAAATATTTTGTAATTATTACAAATATTTTAATATTAAAAATATTAAATGTAAATATTTTAAATAAATATATTTTGTATAGAAAATATATAATTATGTATTTTTATGTATAATTAAATGTAATCATTTATAATGTGTAATAATAATATATATTATTTAATATATGTATCTAATATTAAATATATTTATTATATGTTGTGACATTGTATAAATTAATTTTGTATAAATTGCATAAATGCATTGCTTAAATTGGGGCCTGTGTTGTGATTGTGACACTTTTGCAACTAAAACCAAAGACAATTTGAACATGCACATAGTTCATACTGATGCATTACACAAAAAATGTAATATTTTAAAATCATGAAATAAAAACATGAAGTGATGGAGTTTGCTGCACTAGTGCAGTATTTATCACAGCACATGCTTGATGTGTGTTTTGTTACTCAGACTATGAATGCATCTGCCCAAACTTGACTGACAACTCTAGCCGTCAGAGTCACCTGTCACATTGATCGTACATTCCTTCATGAACCAGTGACTTTCACACATACTTCACACGCTTTCACAGCCATTAAACTTGTCATGTGAAATGAGACAAATTTCCAAAGACATGCGTTACACCTTTAATTTGCATAAATGCAGTTGCATTAAATCATGTTTTATCATGTTTTATGGCTAATGTAGGTGGAAACCCTGTAGAGACACGAATGTGGCATTCATCCTTTTAACACCAAACTACAACATATAGTTTATGGATGTTAGTAATGCAGGTATTTAAGCACACATGGATGAGCATTGACAAATAAAACACACCCAACACACTATTACATACATGAATGGAGATTATTTGTGGAAATCACACAAAACACGATCCATTTAATCCCCAAAATCAAAATAAGTAAAAAATAATAGTATTTTGCATTAAGAAAATAAAGTATATTTTTATAAAAATATATCCTGTTTCGACAGGTTTCAGGAAATTCATTTATTCATATATGTAGGAATATATTTTTATAACATTTTATTGACTTTTTTGATGTTAAGAGAGAAGTTGAGAGTATAATATAATATTTAAGTGTCAGGATTTATAAAATCTGGACTTTATAGCCACTTCAAGCAAATAAAGATGAAATGAAATGAATAGTCTCAAAAACCATCAAAACCATTTTAAAAGCCTGACAATAACTTTTTTCTGTTCAAAAATATTGTCAATATTTTGTATATTTTTAATATTAAATTTAAATATTCCAAATCTTTATTTTTTTTATTTAAAAATATATTTCAATATTTGTATTTAAAATTTATATTTATAATTTTTTATATATAAAATATTAGTTTTTAATTTACATGTATAATTTATTTCAATTCAAAAATATATATTTTGTATTTAAATTTATTTATATCATATATAACATATTTATGACATATTGAATAAATTCATTCTGGGAAAATAATCACTCTTCCACCATAAAATGAAAGTTAAATTTAATCAAATGCATACATTAAATCATATTTGTAAACATCATTTCAAACTATCGTTTTTAATATCCTCAATATTTTTCATATTATGGGCCCTATTTTAACGATCTAAGCGCATGGTCTAAAGCGCATGGCGCAGGTGCGTTTCTGAATCCACTTTTGCTAGTATAACGACGGGAAGAACAGTCGGTGCTCCCGGTGCGTGGTCTAAAAGGGTTGTCCCTATTCTCTTAATGAGTAATTGGTGTGTTTTTTGGGCATAACGTGCAATAAACCAATCAGAGTCTCATCTCCCATTCCCTTTAAGAGCGAGTTGCGCTCGCGCCATGGCGGATTTGCTATTTAAACGGCAGAATTTTAAGGTGCACAGACTGAACGCGTCTCCAGAGAGCAAACGGATCTGCTCATGCGAGAGCAAATAGGTAGGCTAATTCTGATACACACAATGACTATCCATTATGACATGTATGACATTTTTAGATTTATGTAGCCTACACAATAATATTCTTTTACACTGTAATCTTTTCGTTTTTAATATTTGGCATGTTTGTGTGATGCTGCGCGTCCCTGTGTGTAATAAGCAAAGTGAACGCGCATTGTGGACCCACCCAGAGGCGCATTTTCTACTAACACGCTCTTTAAATAACAAAAAAAAAAATATTGCGCCATTGACTTTAGACTTTAGACCAGGTTTGAGTTGGTCTATGGTGCAGTCTATTTTCAGTTCCTCAAAATAGCAACGTGCCAACAATGCGTCTGAACACACCTCTTTTTTAGACCAGCATGCCCATGGGCGCACAAATGGGTGCAAATGCATTTTCTATTTAAACAACGCGGCGCAGGACGGGAAAATGAGAACTGCGTAGGGCTGAAACTAGCAAAAACACTTGCGCCGCATTGCGCCGGGTGTATGATAGGGCCCTATGTGTATAAATGATCATATCAATGAAATTTCATTCTCTTTATTTTGATTTGGTGAAATATTGAACCAGACATGGTTTGACAGGTTTCAGGAGACTCATCCACTTACAGGTGCATCTCAATAAGTCAAGTCAAGTCGAGTCAAGTCGAGCTTTATTGTCATTCTGCTACATGTGTGGACATATAGTGGAACGAAATGTCGTGTCTCGCAGGACCACGGTGCTACATACTAGTTAAACCTAAGATAAACATACAACAATGCAAGTATAGGAAAAACAATAGAGCTATACAACAGTTAACTATCTGACTATACATATACTAAAAATACTATAACTGCTATTCCTAGTTGTCCACACACACACAAACTGAGACTGTACAAAAACTTTACATAAATACTGTACATGAAATTGTGCGAAAGAGATATATGTACATGAAATTGTGCAGAAAAATATATATTTTGTACCTTAAATTATTGTGCAGAAGAGAGATTTTGTGGGAGACAGTGCATAGTGCAAAAAGATTTGCAATAAATTAGAATGTCGTGGAAAAGTTCATTTATTTCTGTAATTCAACTCAAATTGTGAAACTCGTGTATTAAATAAATTCAATGCACACAGACTGAAGTAGTTTAAGTCTTTGGTTCTTTTAATTGTGATGATTTTGGCTCACATTTAACAAAAACCCACCAATTCTCAACAAATTAGAATACTTCATAAGACCAATAAAAAAAAAACATTTTTAGTGAATTGTTGGCCTTCTGGAAAGTATGTTCATTTACTGTATATGTACTCAATACTTGGTAGGGGCTCCTTTTTCTTTAATTACTGCCTCAATTTGGCGTGGCATGGAGGAGATCAGTTTGTGGCACTGCTGAGGTGGTATGGAAGCCCAGGTTTCTTTGACAGTGGCCTTCAGCTCATCTGCATTTTTTGGTCTCTTGTTTCTCATTTTCCTCTTGACAATACCCCATAGATTCTCTATGGGGTTCAGGTCTAGGGAGTTTGCTGGCCATTCAAGCACACCAACACCATGGTCATTTAACCAACTTTTGGTGCTTTCGGCAGTGTGGGCAGGTGCCAAATCCTGCTGGAAAATGAAATCAGCATCTTTAAAAAGCTGGTCAGCAGAAGGAAGCATGAAGTGCTCCAAAATTTCTTGGTAAACGGGTGCAGTGACTTTGGTTTTCAAAAAACACAATGGACCAACACCAGCAGATGACATTGCACCCCAAATCATCACAGACTGTGGAAACTTAACACTGGACTTCAAGCAACTTGGGCTATGAGCTTCTCCACCCTTCCTCCAGACTCTAGGACCTTGGTTTCCAAATGAAATACAAAACTTGCTCTCATCTGAAAAGAGGACTTTGGACCACTGGGCAAAAGTTCAGTTCTTCTTCTCCTTAGCCCAGGTAAGACGCCTCTGACGTTGTCTGTGGTTCAGGAGTGGCTTAACAAGAGGAATACGACAACTAGCCAAATCCCTTGACACGTCTGTGTGTGGTGGCTCTTGATGCCTTGACCCCAGCCTCAGTCCATTCCTTGTGAAGTTCACCCAAATTCTTGAATCGATTTTGCTTGACAATCCTCATAAGGCTGCGGTTCTCTCGGTTGGTTGTGCATCTTTTTCTTCCACACTTTTTCCTTCCACTCAACTTTCTGTTAACATGCTTGGATACAGCACTCTATGAACAGCCAGCTTCTTTGGCAATGAATGTTTGTGGGTTACCCTCCTTGTGAAGGGTGTCAATGATTGTCTTCTGGACAACTGTCAGATCAGCAGTCTTCCCCATGATTGTGTAGCCTAGTGAACCAAACTGAGAGACCATTTTGAAGGCTCAGGAAACCTTTGCAGGTGTTTTGATTTGATTAGCTGATTGGCATGTCACCATATTCTAATTTGTTGAGATAGTGAATTGGTGGGTTTTTGTTAAATGTGAGCCAGAATCATCACAATCAAAAGAACCAAATACTTAAACTACTTCAGTCTGTGTGCACTGAATTTATTTAAAACATTCTAATTTATTGAGATGCACCTGTATATTTTGGACACAGTGCATCTGAAAACAGTTGGGAATATTTAACTGTCAAGATTTACAACAATCTGCAGACTTTATAGCCACTTCAAGAGAATAAAAGTGTAGAGCCTGTACAGTAACCCTGTACCAGCTTTTATTAGACGGGTCCCTGTAATTATTGGTTTATAGTCTTCACTTTGTGCTCCACAGCCTTGGTTTGAAACACAAGCGCTGCAGTAAAAGCTTCAACAGCGACTCTGACCGCAGCCTCAGATTCGCTTCACTGTGCGTGTTTACCTCTCTGTATGCGTGTTTGCATGTGCTCAGGGGGGTGTGTGTGTGTGTGTGTGTGTTTTCTCTCTATCTAGACAGGCGGTTCAGGCTCCATTCCTCACATTTCGGCTCATGTGAAGCCAGTGCACTCTCAAAGCAGCGTGCGAGCCCATGTGATCCACAACACATGCGGCAGCGTGTGAACAACAGAGAGAGAGAGAGAGAGAGAGAGAGAGGCAAGACACGCCCCTCCCATTCCTTTCCACCATTCTGATTCGGCCACGCCCCTCACTTGCAGACACGCCCCCTCCACACCGCCCACCTGGCTGTGTTCAGCGCAGCAGAAGTACAGTATGTTCTCAATGAGGCTCACATTGCCTGCGTCGTGCCGATTCACGTGCGGCCGCTGACGCGATGCTTTGAAAGGAGCTGCAGAAAACACATTCGCTTGCACAGATAAAAGTGTTTTCACAACAGAGTTTGTGTTTTGAGATGTAGGCTGCAGAGTCACCCTGCTGCTGGGTTGAGCAAAATTCAGAGTTTAATTTTAGAAACGGCTCTTTTTGCTTCTTGAGTTGCATTTGAATTAGATTGACAAGAGAATTTACTGAATTGGAATTCACAGAAATTCAACACAAATAATTGCGTAATTAAATGTTGACTAATTATTCTTTAATATGTCGCATAGATTTGTCAAACGAAGAGCCATCCTTTTTTTTTATTTTTTATTTTACACATTGTTTTCAGAGAATTTAAGAATATTTTGTCCATTATTAAAATTAATGTAATAATATTTTATACAAAAATATTTTATATTCAAATATTTAAAAATAAATTGAATAAAATATTTCTCACACACATATATATATATATATATATATATATATATATATATATATATATATATATGTGTATGTATGTTATGTATTAAATTATATTGACATATTAATAATTTAATAAATTAATTAATAACTATTATTTACATTATATAAAATTAATTACTCTTCCACCATGGTTTATTAAAAAAAGGTTAATTTAATTATATGTATAAATTAAATAATCTTTGTAAATTAAGTACATTTTGAATATATATATATATATATATATATATATATATATATATATATATATATATATATATAAATGCCATATATTTCATATATTATGGCATATATATATATATATATATATATATATATATATATATATATATATATATATATATATATATATATATATATATATATATACATACAATAATTTAATTATATGTATAAATTAAATAATCTTTGTAAATTAAGTACATTTTGAATATTTTTGCACACATTGTTTTCAGAGAATTTAATAAGAATATTGTGTATTTTTTAAATATTAAATGTAAATATTTTTACAATATTTTAATTTATAGTATATTATATTATGTAATATTATGTGTATTTAATATTATGCATTTAATATATTATGAATTAAATTAAAAATAAAATATATTAAAAATAATCTGGGATTAATTAATTATTCTTCAACCATGGTTCATAAAAATGAAAATTTAATTATTTATTTAATTATAGTTAAATAATCTTTTTAATTAAGCCATTTTTTTAATACATTTTTCCACATTGTTTTCACAGAACTTAATAAAAAATATGATATATGTTTTATATTAAATATAAATATTTATAAAATGTATTATGTAAAATATTATATGCATATTATGATGTATTATTTAATATTATATTTATCTAATATTATATATTTAATATATTATGGCATTTTGAATAAATGTTTTAACTAAAACTAATTAATTAATAGCTATTTCTTTTTAAATATTCCATATATGTGTGAATGAATATGTCAGTGAATTAAAAAAAAAAAAAACAGATGCATTATTAAATACTACATTTACAGCAGTTGCATGCATTTATTTGAATTTCTTTCCTTAAATGCAAATACAAATTACTGTTCTGCATCATGTGCGCTACCTCAATTCAGATTCACAGCAATGAAATAATTAAATTCTGAATGGTTGTGCTTTCTGCTCAGTATACAGTATCCAGTTCTGCTCAACATGTCTGTCGCTCGCATCACCTTGTCTTCAGCTTGCTTTGTCACTGTGAATGTCTGTCAGTGTGAACAGCATCAGCAGTGGACTTTGCTCTCTGTGTGCGTGAGAGATCGGAGAGGACTAGCGTTTATGAACTGTTAGCAGTAGATAGCAAAGCGAAACAAGGACAGGTGGAGGTTATTCATCAGCTGCGAGCACCAGAATGGATTGAGATAGTGACGTTAGTTGTGATAATAAACAAACACAGAGGCCAGAGGGCAGAAACAATTACCTGACGCCTCTTCTGCTCACCAAGGCCGCATTTATTTGATGAAAAATACAGTAAAATCAGTAATATTGTGAAATATTATTACTATTTAAAATCGCTGTTTTCTATTTGAATATATTGTAAAATGTAATTTATTCCTGCGATGCAAAGCTGAATTTTCAGCATCATTACTCCAATTATATTATATTATATTTGGATATAGAGACATACTATTGTTTTATTTTATTATTATTATTATTATATTTTTATTTATATTATATTTTATTATATTATATTCTATTTTTACTTCATATTTGAAATTTACATTTATTATACATATATTTACATTATGTTATTTAATAATTTCTTTTTTCCTGTACTTTCTGTACAATAAACAACACTTGCTTGTCAAATGCGGTCACATTCAGACATTAAGTGTCCATATATTTTTCAAATAACCCTAAGGCTGATGATACACGGGGCAACTTTTTGAGCAATGTTGCCAGGCAACTTTGGGTAATAATGTTGCTATCAACGGGCAACCAGGTGAAACACAGAGCCCACGACTGATCTAAAGTATCCAGAGAGAAATCTGTTACCCATTCTCAGTGGGTAACAGATTTCTCTCAAGCAAAATTGCTCAAAAAGTTGCCATGTGTATCATCAGCCTAAGACATTAATAACTGCTTATTCTATGGCAGATGTTGCTTTTGTGTCCGTTTGGCTGACGTTCTCCGCTCACGGCTCGTTTGACCTCTTATATCAGCACTTTTATCGCTGGTTAAAATAGAGCTTGTTGGGCGTCTTTTCCTGTAGCTGTCCACTTCCCAGAGCACAGACGCCTCCCTTCCCTCAGTGTGTGTGTGTGTGTGTGTGTGTGTGTGTGTGTGTGTGTGTGTGAACCCCTGAACTCTTCCACTCTCAATGCTTTCGCTGTGTCAGACTCCGCCCACCTCTCCAGACAGAGGCCTGTGATTGGCCAGCTGACCTCCACCCCTCACCTCTGGCCTTGAGGCCCAGATCAGGCTCTGTGATTGACAGATGAACGCACTGATAGAGACTCTCCTGCAGTCTATTCAGGCAGTGCTGTTGTACAGTATAATATGTCTAGAAGGACTATAAACACACACACGCACACACACACACACACAGTTTATTTCACAGGCTTTTCAACTAACCATTAAACTTATGAGTGACTCTATCTGTTGCTCGCAGGTAAAATATTTATTCTGAGAATATTGAAGTAATGTTTAATCGTAGCCTCATCCAATCTCTCTCTATATATATTCTCTTTATTCTATCTGCTAGATGATCGAAAATTATCATAAATGATGACTAATAATTATATTAATAACACAAAAATATATATTGTATTATATAAAGTACTTAATATAAATATATAAATATATTATGTGTATTATTATACATATTATACATACTATATTATATTACTTTATTATGTTATATTATATATTATTATTATTATTATTGATTTAAATTAATATTTATTAGGCATTAATAATATTTTATTTATTATATATTATTCATTGTCTTGAATACTTCTTATCCGACCTTTAGAACCTAAACGGTCACTCATAATTATACTATATAATAACATATAAATATTATTGTAATTAACTAGGCTATTATTATTATTATTATTATTATTATTAATCATAAAAACAAATATAGTAAATATAGTATTTTATAGAACAAAAAAATTTGTTCTTATAATTACAGATGATAATAAATTACTTTATTGTACTTTTTATTATACTATTTTAATTTGTTGTTGTTGTTGTTGCTGCTGCTGCTGCTGCTATTGTTGCTGCTGTTGTTGTTGTTAAACATTGATTTATAGCATTATTTATTATTAATTAATTATTTATTATTGGATTTTCGGTCAATATCATTGTTTGCTGTGTATCACAATAATCCGTCGCATCATGGCGTTCGTGATCAGACGTACCGCTGTATCAGCACCTTTATTAGCGCATATTTCATTTGAAGAAGACATGCTATGTGCGCGAACACGGTGCTGGTTCATGTTTGGAGCACGAGAGAATATGAAATGTTCTCACAAACACTTGAAACACGCTTGCTCCGGTCCGGATACGAACTATGATCCGCGCAGCGAGTGTCCTTAAACTCATCGTGGCGTTCCGCGCAGAAACGGCTCTCTCATGCGCGCTCCGCGTGTTGTTACATATTAAATATTGTTGCGGTCATGTTCACAGAAATGAACTGACAACGCAAAGCTCTTTCATGAGATTTGAATTCTCCGCTGTAAGACGACATGCATCATATAGTGCAGTGATTGGATGGCAAGAGTTCATTCTCATGAATAATAGTGAGAATAGCTCGGAAAACTGATGACGTAGACGCGTACTCATTAGCCACGGCAGCCAATCACCACTCCAGATTAACGCATATACGTCACTTTTCGTGACATAGGCTCAACTTTTCTTTTTGAACCGGAAGTTTTGAAGTTTCTTTTTGAACGAAATTGCTCCAAAAAATGAAAAAATAACCACTTTTCCCTTAATAATAGGCATAATGAGTGCTATTGTTGTTTTCACTGATGTGCAACCTGTTCATGTTAACATCTCAAAAAAAATGTGTTTTAGGATTTCATTACCCTTTAAGCAGCAATCTGGGTCATGACGAAAACTCCCATAGCTCACAGCTGTGACCTTTGACCCCTGCTGTGTGTTTCTGTACAGCTCCTCATAATAACGCTGCTGCTGCGGCTCATGAAGGAGAAGCAGCTTGTTGAGAGTTTAAGTTGTTTAATTGTATATTCTGGTTGTGTGATTCAATGTTAAGTGCAGTTAGAGTTGTGTTATTGTGTGTTTCAGCAGGATTGTGTGTGTGTGTGTGTGTGTGTGTGTGTGTGAGTGACTGCGTTTGTGGACGTTTGCCAGCTCCTGGCACTGTTGTGCGGCTCTCAGCTCCTGTTTAATGACGCTTAAATCAGTCAAGAGTTTAATTTGATCTTCTAATCCTTCACTAACGAACAGACACACACAGATTCACAACACACACACGCACTTGCTCTTGTGGTTGACCTCTTTGGTAAATCAATCACACAGTTGCCTTTATTGCATCAGTGTACGGTGTGTTTTTCAGGCAATAAGCTTAGTTACTTAGTTACTATATATATATATATATATATATACACACACACATAATAAAACAATAAATAATAATGTAATAATTATTTATATTATTTTTATTAATTTATATACATATTTTATTATCATTATGATCATTAATATTATGTAGTATAAATTATACTATAGAACAATTCTATAAATAATGTTATATAAGTAATGTTAATTCTATAAATACATTTTATAGTATATTTTCATTTATTATTATTATTTAGTGATATTGTTAAATGTGGATGTAAATGTGTAAATGTGTGTGTATGAGGTGGGTTGATGTTCCCCCTAGTGGTCAGGAGATGGTAGTGCACATTTGATTCATTTTCTCTCTTCTGTCTCTCTTTCTCCTTCAGGTCTGCCCTCGCGTGACACACCCAGTCCCATAGATCCAGACACCATCCAGGTTCCGGTCAGGTACGAGCCCGACCCCGCCGACCTCGCCCTTTCCAGCGTCCCAGGACAGGAAATCTTCGACCCACGCAAGCGCAAATTCTCAGCCGAGGAGCTAAAGCCGCAGCCCATGATCAAGAAGGCGCGCAAGATCTTCATTCCAGATGACATGAAGGTAAAGACAAACACTGAAGCATGAAGCACAGAGAGATGACATTGGCTTAATCACACAGCAGCATATATTTCATGTTTAAGTGCCATTGGCTATAATTTTTGTATAAAAATTACAACAACAACAACAACAATAATAATATGATATTTGTGTAACAAAATAATAATACATTTAAATAAAATTATTATTATTACTTATTAATATTTTATTTTGCAATAATAATGATAATAATAATAATAATTGAGAAACAATTATTTTTACTATTGTTTTTATTTTACTATTATTATTCTTGTTTTTATTGTTGTATTCTGTTTTTATTTTTTATTTTATTATTATTATTATTTAATTATTTTACTATACTGTATTTCTTTTTCTATTACAATTTAATGTTGCACAAATATTAATATAATTAATATTAATATAAATATTATTCTTATATTTTTAACCCTGTCTCTTACTCTTATTTAATTTCTTTAATTGACATTCCTTTTAAATTGACATTTTTTACACACTATACATATATTTACATGATTTATTTTCTATATTTGTTTTGTAAAAGTACTTGCTTTACTTTTAGTAAATGCTATATTATAAATGTTCAGTTATGTTAATAAGGCTCAACCATAATCATAATCACCCACTTCAGTAGATTGAAAAACCTCCACTTTTCAATATTATGTAATATATAATATATAATAATTTGATATAAAATATCAGTAAAATCTGATAGAAAAAATCTGTAAAATCTTTGCACGCAAATATGATCCAATCAGAGTTAATCATGTGTCTGTCATGTGACTGTCTATTGGCAACTGTTCTTGTACATCTGTCCATAAATGTGTCACAAAATAAAAATAAAAAAACGACACTTATACTGTTTATGTTTGAAATTCATTTAGATTTATTCATGTTTTTTTGTTTTTAAAGAATTTGAATGGAATGGAATTTTGGTATCAGTGAAAATTCCGAACAGAACTTTGTGTGTTAAAGAGTTTCTCATGTGCTTCTCTCTCCGTCTCCACGCAGGACGACAGATACTGGGCACGGCGCAGAAAGAACAACATCGCAGCCAAACGCTCTCGGGACGCTCGTCGGCTGAAAGAGAACCAGATCGCCATCCGCGCGGGATTCCTGGAGAAAGAGAACATGGCGCTCAGACAGGAAGTGGCCGACCTGCGGAAGGAACTTGGCCGCTGTAAGAACGTTCTGGCCAAATACGAGGCGCGACATGGCCCTCTGTGAGCCCCTCCCACTTCACACAAACCCCGCCCACCACCAAACCCCCCTCCCCAGGGACTTCTGCGCGCCTCTTTGAGAAGTGACAAATTCTCCTCTCCTTTTTTTCACGTTTCTCTTTTCACTTTTCTCTTTACGAACCCAGCTTGCGTTCTCTAGTTGATTTTGTATTTCATTCGTGTCTTTATACTCTTGTGTAGTTTCACACATTCACTTCTCTCTCTTTCCTTTTATTTGTTTCGTTCATCCGTTTATTCCTTCACCAATGAATGATCCTTCATCTGGAAATGGTTTTCTCTGGAGTGTTTTATACACCTGTAACACGGACTGATCAATATTTTCCTCGCCGCGCACCCTCCTGTCTGTCAATCATCCGCTCGGCCCGCCCCCTCTTCCCAGAGGCTCTGCCCACTTCCTGTTGCTCGAGCTTCATTTTGTGTATATTAATGTATTTTAGTTGAATAGCTGTAACGCTCCGACACCTTTCGCTCTGTGAAGTGTGTAAAACACTAGCTAGCGTAAGAACATGATGTTTGTTTTGTTCTTTTCCTGTTCTGTGGGTTTTGTCTGTTTTATTTCATTATTTCTTTTAAACCAACACCAGCGTCGTTTTTGGCGTCTTTCCTGCATTGTCCATGGAGCAATAAGCCTGAATCTCTTCAGAGGGCAAAACACATGAAATGTAAGCTAGATTCTTCTACTCTAAAGTTTCTGCAAAGCCTGTTTCATAGCGCCATGATTTCTGCTGTAGTGCGGAAACTTTCCCTCCAAAAATGCTGAATCCATATTTGTCTGTCTGTCTTTCTCGCTCTAACTCCCTGCACTAATGCGTTTCACAATCTGATCTGGTGCAATGTTTCTACCTACACTATAATCTGCCTGATATATTTATGGAGTTTCTTTTTTTTTTTGTTTTTGTTTTTTTTTTTTGAATGGAAGAATTTTTTTCAAAAGTATTCAGCTGTTAATTACTACTATTGTTATAGCTGTTCTTATTGTTATGGCTGTATAGTAACTTTTCCTGATCGTTTATTCTTTTATTGGATATTTCAGCATGAATATTGTTTCAGAGTTACGGCCTAAAACTAATTGTGAATGGGTCTTTTTTTTTTTTCTTTTTAGGATGGACGATTATTCTATCCTCTCTTTTTATTTTTATTATAATTTTCTTTCTTTTTTTTTTTTACCCAGAGCATGTTTTAGAATTTTCATTTATTTTTAAGTCAGTACAAACAGATATTTGTAGTGATTTATTTTTGTTCTTTTTGTTTTGTAGCTTCGCGTGTCTGTCGGCTGTATGACTGTAATGAATGTGTTTTAAGAGGTTTTGAGGTGTTCGTTGAGCAGGGCGGTGTTGTCTCAAATACTGTGGTTGAAACCCAATCAGTTTGTTTACTGCAGACCAAAAGATACAGCACACAGATTTATTGATAAAACAGAGTTTTAATGTTTATATATATATATATACATATATTATTCAGAGCTAAGTGACATAGTGTTTTGATATATTATGAAGTATATAACAGGGAGTAAATGTGAAACCCGCCATCATGTCCTCTATTTTGGGCATTAAAAACCTTCTGCACCCTCGTATTCAAATAGCCTTTAGTATTCTCTCAGGGAATGCTAGCAGCCGGACCTCAAACCATAACTCGTAATAAAGATTAAATCTATCTATCTATCTATCTATCTATCTATCTATCTATCTATCTATCTATATATATATATTGCTGTGTTCTGTACATCAGTAGTTTTTTTCCTATAGGAAGGAGATGCAATTCCTCAGTCCAACTCACACTCTTGATGCGGTGTAATGAGTTTCATTGCAGAGCATTTTACAGTATTGCTATTGGTTCTTTGAATGGAAATCTAAAGGCTATGGTTTTTTTAGTCTATATATAATTGAGTCTTTTTCACAGCAGAGTGTTGATATTGAATGTTTAGTGCGGCAGCTCTGAGAGCTTTTGCTTGGTTGAATGTTTAAAAAAAAAGAGTTTTGTTGTCGATGGAGTCACTGGGTTTGAGTACAAGGTTTCGTAAGGTTCTGTAAGTTTTTCTGGTCTGAGATCAGTTTTTTCTGTTTATTCTATTAGAAGTCACAGGGTTAAAATCCAGGATGGCTGATCTCAGGTCAGAAGTTGCGTTTGATGCTTTATTGTCAACAGTAAAAGTCCATATCTGCCCCAGTTCAGGCCAAAGTTGAGATGTGCACAGATTTGTATTATTGAGGATGGATGGGGCAGAAATGACACTGTTTTGTTATTGTTTCTTTTAATTTCCCTTGATTTTCTTCCTCATGTCTGTTTGTTTGTAGCATAAATGCAGATGTGAGACGCGTGTATAAAGCCCTGTGTAGACTGTTTCTATCTGTACAAAACTGAAATAAATCCAGGATTAAGCCAAACCGCTTCTCGTGAATAATGACCCCCGAAAATACCTCCCTGAGGGTGTGAGGAAGATCCAGCCCAGTTTTCAGCATTTCACCAATGTGTTCCTCTCCTTGTTAGATGGGGAAATTATTACAGGTTAAATAGGTTTTAGTCCCAGGCCACCATTTATGCTTGCTTCTCGTGCTATCAAAGTGATCATAAATATGGACAAATTGAACATGAACTGCTTATCAAGTTGTATTTATGTTTGGGAAACTGAGATCATTTTGATAACAGATTTTCAGAGTTGTGCGAATCATAAACTTTAAACATGGCGGAGGAAATGTTGTAATGACAGTTGTCACATTAACAAAATTTTGCGCCTACAAAATGTCCCTTTCCTATTGTCAAGCAATGTATAAAGCACTGCTCACATAGAAATCATATACATTCCTGATAGCACACATACATCTCGGAGACGTCTATTTGACGTCTGCATTTATATCTGCAAGATGTATTTTTTAGTGTTTGCTCATCTGCAATACGTCTATAGGACGTTTCCTTTCAGATGTCAAATAGACGTCTATTAGATGTCTTTACGATGTTTATGATTTAGATTGTATGTAAAACTGACATCTGAAAGACGTCTGTCAGACGTTTGTAGACAGCAGATGCTTTCCAGATCAAGAGATCTTTAACAGATATCTTGCAGACGTACGTGTGCTATCTGGGATCATGTAACCAACTTGAAAATGAACGTTTTCACCCTCACAAGAAACTCCCGATCGCGTGAATTATTATTGGAATGACTGGATTTCGCCCGCAAATTTTTGCCAAGGAACGGTAAATGTGACCGCATTGTCCTTACATGTTGACGTATAACAAATTGATGCGTGTTGTATGCGTTTTACACAGCGAAAGCAGCATATTTCCCTGAAATTTAAGAATAAAGTCAAACGATTTACCATCTCAATATGTTTAGCTCAGGTAATATTTTTCTGGCTGTAAACGAACGGGACGCTACATTTTATTCAAAATATGTTGGATATTTATTAAATATCTCTAATACATTTTGGCTTTTATAAGATTTTTCTCAAGTAGCTAATAGACAATAATAAACCCGGTGTCCTTCATGATTTCTATTCTTTCGACATCGCTAAACGCGACGAATTCTTTATTAACCAACTTCAGAAATGAGAAACTTCCGATAGCACGTGAAGGCAGCATTAGACCAGAAACAACTCAAACTAGACAGTTTGGAAATAGATTACATAAGCAGATCATGTTGTGTTCACATAGGCTATATCTACGTTAGGTGTAATTTAAGAGGTTGGCCATAGCCATAAAAAATACAAAATTAAAAAAAAGGTTTGTGTCTGCAGTATTCCCTGTTTTCCAGGGAAGGACACAGCAGTGAGATTGTGGGAAACAGGTTGGCGTCTCTCTTTGGTAAAATTTACTACCTCAGTCCTGAAAGGAACCTATAACCATATTGAACCTGTTTAGTCCAGTGCCTTGAATTACCACAGACGATTCCACACACATTTTTACCTAAAGCTTAAATCACTTAGGGCTCCCGCGCTGCTCCAATCAGACCCCAAAATCCCGCCCTTATTTGACACATTCTCAAACCCAGAATTCAGACGATTCGTCTTGAAAAGATGGGAACCGCCGTATTGAAGGCAACACCTGCAGGCAGTCTTATGAGAGAGACTCAAAGCTGGAGATGTTTGATCTTGTGTGTCACGCAAATGGAAGCAGAAACCTGAACCTTTACTCTCTGCTGCCACCTTTTGACTCCTTATTTCTCTGTACATTTAGTGTCCAATAAAGTCTTCAGTTTTTCTCTCAACGTCTGTGCTTTTGTCTTTTTTCATAACTTGGTTTGTCTGAATGCTAGGCATTAAAACTGTTATTTGTTCCATGCTTTAGAAAAATGCAGAATTATAAAATCATTTGAAGGATTTGCGATTAAAGTCAGGTGGGGCATGTTATTACATTTTGATTAAAATAATACAAAAGTTTTTTTGTTTTTTTTCTTATAGGAATAACATGCACTAATGAATCATCCACAAACATTATTTCAGTATATAAATTATTATTATTACACATTAATAATGTAATAAAATATAACGATAAAACAAAATACAATATAATACAACAATAAAATGTAGTTTTTTTAAATTATAAAAAATATAAAACTATAAAAAATGACAAATTCTAAATATATTTCTACTTTATATAAATTTTGTATTTAGATTATTTTGCTAATGCATTTGTCTCTAAATAATTTCTTTACTAAAGAAATTTCAAAATAAGCATTTTCAGTAACTTCACAAACATTTCATAACATTAATACACTGCATTAACATGATGTAACAATTTTTTTTTTTCAGCAATTATTAATCTTTATGTTAGTTGGCAATAGTTGACGTGTGTTTCTAGTCCATTCAATAATGTTAACAATAACATAATATTAACATATTGGTAAATGTTGAATGATGAACATTCAGATTAATGAATGCTATAGAAGTATTAATTCTTAGCTAATTTTATCTAATGTTAACAAAATCTTAAGTGGAAATTGATTAAAAGTAAATCCTACACCATTTTTTTCAGTGTTTGAAAGAATAACAGAATAGTAGCGACCGTCTTAATGTTGTGCAATGTGTGAAACATGGACTGAGCCACAATATTGTAGATGAAATAAACACATGCATGAGAGTTACTGCTCACGTTTATTAACACTTTAGAAACTTGTTCAGCATTGGACACATTTAGTCTTTATAGTAACACCAGCACCAAAACACCAGAATGATGTGTGATGAGAACATCAGAAGCGTTAGAAGAGGTTTCATAGCTGGTTTTGAGAAGGCCAGTGCAGAATTATGTGCCAAAACAGGATGTAGAAAGATTTTACAAAAGTCTGTCCCAGAGTACAAAAGCTGGTCAAAACGACTCTGTTCATGCAGTCCAAACACATCTCATCAAGCATCCCCAAATCATAATGAAACTCTGCATGACGGAATTACAAAAACCAGGACATATAACTCACCTGCAAAAAATCTAATAGCATGTGAAGAAGAAAAATGTGTAGAAAACTTACTTTTACGTAATATCAGCACTTTCTTTTTCAAGTCTGTAATGACAGGATGAAAAAGTAACTATGGATATTCCGACACGACATGAGAAGAAGAATAAGCCTGTTTATCGACCACAGTGAAAATATTACAAAACAAGAGCTTCAGCCTTTGTGAAAACACTTAAATATGTGAGGAGCTGCATATCGGGTCGCAGCGATTCCTGAATCCCATCACATCAGTGCTTCAACAGAACTGCAAAGTCAAACAGCGATTAAAGCCGAACGCATTCACAGTGTCACAGCGTCTGCTGCAGAACCGCAACAGAAACCGGTGGAGGTCCATGGAATAATAAAAGATGATCCTGGTGCATACAGGTAGTGATGTGCATATTGGGATGATGAGCGTTTTGCTGGCACCGTTCAGCAGGAGATATCATGGCAGAAAAAGTTTAGAAATTAGTTCAGAAATGTTTAGTTTGCCCATATTGCACTGTCGATACCCAAGTAAATCTCAATCTGTAAAGAACATTTTAGAGCCATATTTCACTTCAAACCAAAATGGAAAAAAAAAAAAAAACTTTGTAATTTTGCTTTAAAAAAAAAAAACACTTTTTTTGCATTCTGACATTTATGACAATACATATATATACACATACATACATACACATACACCCATTCAAAAGTTTTAGATCAGTAATTATCAATGTTGGCAACAGTTGTGCTGCCAATATTTTTTTGGAAACTGCGATACTTTTTTCAGGATTCTTCGATGAATAAAAAGTTAAGAACAGCATTTATTCAAAATATAAATCTTTTCTAACAATATAAATCTTTGCTATCGCTTCTTATCAATTTAACACATCCTTGCTGGATAGGTTTAATTTCTTTCAAAAAAAAAGAAAGAATAACAATTTACTGACCCCAAACTTTTGAATGGTAGTGTATATTGTTAGAAAAGATTTCTATTATAAATAAATGCTCTTCCTTTTAACTTTATATTCATCAAAGAATCCTGAAAAAAAAATATCACGGGTTACAAAAAAATAAAGCAGCACAACAGTTTCCAGCACTGATAATAAATCAGCATATTAGAATAATTTCTGAAGGATCACGTGACACTTTAGACTGGAGTAACAGCTGATGGAAATTCAGCTTTGCAACATAGAAATAAATGATACTTTAAAGTATATTAAAATAGAAACCATTATTTTATATTGTAATAACATTTTGCAAGATTACTGTTTTTTTCTGTATTTTTGATCAAATAAATGCAGCCTTGATGAGCATAAGAGACTTCTTTAAAAAACATAAGTCTTACTGATCTAAAACTTTTGAACGGTAGTGTGTATATATATATATATATATATATATATATGTATATATATATATATATATATATATATATATATATATATATATATATATATATATATATATATAAATAAAAACATTTAATAAAAAAAAACTACATAGTACTGAGAAGAAAAATGTCATGAGAATGTCAATGCAAAAAAGAACAAAAAGAAAACAAACATTATGATCGTAAAAATAGTATGCTTTAGTTTCTTGCAGTGCAACTGCAATTTTACTGTAATTTTTTCTTAAGATTTGGGGGTGAAATATGACCTGGTTTTGTCAGATTCATCATAACAACAGGATGTTATTCTAGGAAGTCATTCAAATGTCATTGGCTAACACTTCTTAATCAACAATCCATCGAATATTGTGCGAATTTGAGAAACATCACAAAATATGTCTTAAGGTGGTTCAGGCGGTGAGAAAAAACGTCCTATAGCATCATAAACCTGGTTGTGCAGAGAAGCATTCAACATCGTTTCTATCTGCCATCAGTCTACAAATGGAGTATCAAAGAGAAGTGGTTCTTCCTGTTAGAAAAGTGTCGCATAGAAAAAAGCTCTGTGCAACACTTTCAGATCCTGCTGAAAGAGCAGAAACACGGGGGAAGGAGACGCCAGGAGTGTAGAAAACCACCAGCGCTTCGTAGAAAGTAAAAACCCAGAGAGTTGAGATGCAAAAATACAGATTTGATACAGAAAGTCGCACAAGTAAAGAAAAGTAATTCACTACAGATGATATGAAACTGCTACTGAGTGTGTGCGTGTGTGAGTGAGTGTGTGTGAGACAATGCACGGAAAATTCATTAAATATCATAAAGAATCACAATTCATCTGCTTTCAGTGGAATATATTTACATAATACTGATGAAAATGGGAAAAACACGCAAACATTGCCGTCTTGTTGTTACTGTGGCAAATGTGCATTCAGTACTGCGACACACACACACACTTCACTGATCCCAGTTGGTTAGAAAACCGTAAACATTGCATGGTCGTACTGGTAAACGTTGGTGTTTGGAGCATCCAGTTGTGATGTTTTGGAGATGGAGGAAGAAATGATGAGGAAGAGGAGCTCAAGCATCCCTGATGTCCTCCAGCAATGGGCTGCGGTACAGGTACTTCCAGATGGCGTAGTAGTGGATGGCAGCAGCAAGAGCCACGAACACGTGCCAGATGGCGTGAGCGAACGGAATCACGCCGTCTGATTTGAAGAAGACGACGCCCAGGCAGTAGACCAAGCCTCCAAACCCCAGCTCATAAAGCCCGTCTGTGTTACTCTGATCAAAACAAGAACCAAACACAGTTACTGACATGAAAACCATCAAATAAAGTTGTTTTTACACATTTGACATATCCATAAAACTAAAGGTTCCAAAAGAGAACACTGATGCCATAGAAGAACCATGTTTGGTTCCACAAAGAACCTTTCAGTGATTAATAGAACCATTTTTTCTTAGAGAGTGAAGAACATTTTTAAAACCTCTTTCACAACAAAGAACCTTTGTGCAATGGAAAGATTGTTAAAGGTTTTTCATGGAACCATAGATGCGAAGTTCAAGGTTAAGTTCAGGTCAATTTAAAGATATTTTCATGTTTTATTCTACAAAAAAAAAAAAAAAAACCATCAGTAATATGCCCTTGTTTTTTGTAAAGCTTTTACCCCTTTTTTGCCCTTGTGTTTTGTTGTTTTTTGTAAAGTCCTATTGTCTTAAAAATAAAATGTTTGTTTTGTTTTCTACTATAAAGAACCTTTTGATCAATTGAAAGGTTCCAAGGATGTTAAAGGTTCTACATGGAACCATCAAAGACAGTAAAGAACCTTTATTTTTAAAGAGTGTAATCTACTATATTTACACCACAGATGTGTAAAAGGTAATTTAACAATATTTTAATGGTGTTGCATATAACTTGCTGCAGGAAGTAAGTATTTTTGTAGGCCAAAACCCTGAAACAATTTCACATTTTAGCAGTTCAATGGATTTTTTGGTTTAATGCCTGAAATAAGGTCTGTGGTTAACAGAGGTTAAGTTCAAGGGTTAGTTCAGGTTAAGTTCAGGTTAAATTCGGGTTATGTTTGTGTTAAGTTCGGGTTAATGCCAAGATATTGTCACGTTTTATTTTACAACAAAAATACATCAGTAATATGCCCTTTGTGATTTATTCTAAAGCTTTTACTTATCTTGAAAAAGGTGGTCACTAACAACAGGCTAAATGGGACTACAGAGGTTGCTGAGGACATTAAACATCATCAGCCTGAACAGGTAAACTCATCTACTAACTAGTCCACTTTTACAGCCTTGTGTTTTAATCATGCTCTTACAAACTATACTAACTCAAACTTTCAAGAAAAATGTTTTAAAATAGAGCTGATGGACGAGTTAAAAAGTAGAGTTGGTGGACGCTTAACAATGGTGATGCTGAAGTGACCAAGGTGCAGTTCATTTATAGCCAATGTTTCACTTTTTGCTTCTGCTGATTGTATTTAGGCTTCAAAATTCATAAAAGTCGTGAAGATTATCATGGTGAATAAAACGTGTAAGAATCATAAACTTCTGTTGGTTACAGAGCTTATTTTTTGCAAGAATCCAAAAGCCAATGGAAAAGTTGAGCTTTGAATGCAGGGAGTTTTATTTGGTACCCCTATATTCAGGGTTCGTACACATTTTTAACAATAAATTTCCATGACTTTTGAGACAATGTTCATGACCTAATGTTCCATTATTTTACAAGAAGAATAAAAATTTGTTCAAATTATCATAGCATATGTTAACTAAAATTAATGTCTATTAATGCTATTGTTTGCTTTGTTTTAGTAATAAATACAAGCTGCAACTGAGCCAGACGTGAAGGTCCTTGCACATGAAGTCCGAAATTTTCGTATGTTTTTTTTTTTCGTATTCGTCATCCTTTCCAATCACAATGCTTGCTACGGATGTGAAAACGCAGAAAATCGAACCTGATCCGATTTTTTTTTATGACGGACGAAAGTTTCGGAGGCAGTGTGTAAACGTGATTGACAACATGAGGTCCCTATTTAGTTTTCCCCATGGCGAAAATTTTGGACCAGTGTGCAATGACCTTTACTCCACACAGAGAACATACCACACCACTGAATATTATCATTCATTTAACTCAGTTTGCCTAAATGCAGGACCTGAATTTCGTTTTGGAAACTTTTCTCTTTTGCAACTGTTTACATTCACTTAAGAAAAAACCGACAATGCTTATGAGGATACTCATTTTAACGTCATTTTGTGTGTATTTTTGCCGCTTAAAGCAACAAGCTGCGCTTTAGAGCCCTGTATTTCAGCTCAAGCCCGACGGGCCCCGACTTATTTACAGCTTCGGGACAATCTTCATGTCATAGCTCAGACGCGGGCCGGGCATCGGGCTTGTTTTAGGCTTCCTCATTTTTATATTTTAGATATCCATCAATTATTATGGTGATGAAAAGGATTTGCCGCGCTGGTGGAAACAACACGATGCTACCTCGACTGTGAAGAGCGGCTCGGACAGTGTTTAGTGTCCAGCAGCAGCAGCGAGTGCTGGAAGTGTTCCGCGTTAAAGCGCACTCAATAAAGCTTGCCGCAAAACCCCCGCAGAAAGTCCATCCTGTTTGTTTTCTAAAAAAGCACAACGTATGCTGATATTGTGAGTGCACACAAATAAATAAATAAATAAATAAATAATATTGCTCTTACCTTTATGAGCAAAAATGACAGTTGTTTCCACTGTTATAAGAAAAAAATGCAAGTGATCGCTCTGGCGACTCCAAATCCAGCAGAGCGCGCTTTAGCTTCCCCTCTCCGCACAAACGATTGAATACGCGCCTAATAGCACACATTTATCTAGGTTAAACGTTTAAACTAACATTGTGATATGCTTTTTTAAGTATTTTAAATAGATTTTATTTTAGTCAAGTGGTGATGATTTGAGACGGCTAAACTGATCAAACATATAGGCTAACTCACTGTCTGCAGCTGGCCACTTAGTTGTTGGGCTACTTTAAAAACAAAATCTTGAATTTAACAAACAAAAAATGTTCCAAACATATTTCTAAATTAACTTAATACAGAAACGAAAATAAATATAACCACTTTGCCATTAAAAACGAAACTGAACTATTTTAATGGCTACAACAGCAGCTGTGTAATTGGGAAGAGAGAAAGAGAAAAAAAGACAGGGGCTCCAGTCTGACTCGGGCCAGTAATTCTGATAAGGGCCGGACTGGGTCGTATGTTTGAGGCCCGTGCTGGGTTCTACTGAGCTTGTTTGGTACCAAACTCAATTTGGTACTGGCAAGGTGGCTTTATACGCGCGCCCTTTGGACGTGATGAGCGTACAGGAAACCGCCTCTGGAGCGCGCGAGTACCAAATGGCTTAAAAAGACGTGCAAATAAATTGCATTTTTGTGACGATGCAACAATGACCCGATTAGGCAAGAGACAATTCTGTAAACTGTACCAAAACACGAGCGAAGGACTTGTATCGCAGCGTGCAGCAGCTCTTTAGTGCAGACGAGATGCTCTGATGTGAAGCCGTTTTAAGATAAAGTCAAAGAGAGAAGATGCGCTACAGCTGAATCACTCACGCTGTTTTCAAGTGACTGATCTTATATTCTGTGTGGATTTATTTACTCATCAAACCTACATGCTATAGGCTATTGAATAAATGTGTGAATATCCATCATTTTAAAGTCGAAAGCTGCGGGAATGAGTAAAACTATGCAACATATGCGCAATCCCGCACCGAAATTCAGGACCTGATTAAACATAATTAGATTATACAGAGATTTGTGAAATAGATTTCCATGACTTTTCCAAAACTTTCTGGTTTAATTTATTTTTCCAAAACTTTTCCAGGCCTGGAAATTGCGGTTTAAAATTCCATGACTTTTCCAGGTTTTTCATGACCGTACGAACCCTGTATATTTTTTTCAAGCAGGTGCAACTACTGCTGCCAAACACAAGGTGGTGTCAGTGTCTGTGACATGGGACACATGCTGTATTTTGTATGCAATGAACACAGTTCTGTTGCTGTCTTTGACTCGAACAGCACATGAAGCCTTAATTGTATTGTAGTATGCACACTGTACACATGTGCTGTATTTACACTTAAATTATAAGGGTGAATCTCACAAAACCTGTCAAACCATGTCTGGATTATATGTCACTTCCTTAGTCAAAAGAAAAAATAAATAATTATGAAAATCAAATGTATTTTAGGACTATTACTATTTCTTGTTACATTGTTTTCAATTAATCATGTCAGGTTGTCACTATGTAATGTTAAAAAAATGATTATATAATATTTTTTAATATTAGTATTGTTTGTAAGTAATACAGCAAAAACAAAATACTGTGGTTACAAGACAGGAAAATATCTCCTACATTACATTAATGTGCTTATTACACTAGAAAAGATAAAAAATTATTTTAGCAATTTTTAAATGATCACAACTCAAAATCTAATCTTAATATTTTGAAAATAAACCAAATATTTTAGAATAATTAAAAATACTAATATTACAGTAATGCTTACAATTAACACAATAGAATGACTGGGATTACATGAAAAACATCTCTGAGTGCATTATATTAATATACTTATTACTACAAAAATTCTACATTTATTTTATTAATAAAGTAGCCTAAAATGTACACTACCGTTCAAAAGTTTTAGATCAGTAAGACTTGTAATGTTTTTTAAAGAAGCCTCTTATGCTCATCAAGGCTGCATTTATTTGATCAAAAATACAGAAAAAAAACAGTAATCTTGCAAAATGTTATTACAATATAAAATAATGGTTTCTATTTTAATATACTTTAAAGTATAATTTATTTCTGTGTTGCAAAGCTGAATTTCCATCAGCCATTACTCCAGTCTAAAGTGTCACATGATCCTTCAGAAATCATTCTAATATGCTGATTTATTATCAGTGCTGGAAACTGTTGTGCTGCTTAATATTTTTTTTTTTTGGAACCTGTGACACTTTTTTTCAGGATTCTTTGATGAATAATAAGTTAAAAAGAAGAGCATTTATTTATAATAGAAATATTTTCTAACAATATACACTACCGTTCAAAAGTTTGGGGTCAGTAAATTTTTATTCTTTCTTTTTATTTTTTTTGAAAGAAATTAAACCTCAATTAAACAATTCAACAAAGAATTGTTAAATTGATAAGAAGTGATAGCAAAGATTTATATAGTTAGAAAAGATTTATATTTTGAATAAATGCTGTTCTTTTTAACTTTTTATTTTATTAAAAAATGCCAAAAATCGGCAGATTTTTGGCATTTTTTTAATTAATCGGCATCGGCCAATTGTGCTGCAAATTAGGCCGATTTATAGGCAGGCGCATCTGCGGGCAGCTAAGCGTTGTTACAGAAAGCCGGAGAATCTCTCTCCCTCTGTAGCGGCGTGAGACGGAGCAGCTCATACTCTGCAGCTGCGGCTTGTTCACACACAGCTTCAGCTAACAATGGCAGGGCAAAACAGACCGTTTCTAAAGCGGAATTATGTTTTACCCTACTAGAATTGATGCCGGAAAGTTATCATATTCATAAGTGCAACAGCAGTTATGATCAGCAGGTTGTGTAATGAACTCTTTTATTTTTGTTATCAGTCTGTGGGAAACACTGGTGTCTGTCAGCAAACATGAACAAAAAGCATCCTTCAGAACTGTTTTGAGAAGATGCTTAAGTTTTCAGCCATGTATTATTACTCTAAATTGGGCTACTACTACTATTACTATCTTGTACCCTGCAATAATCATTTACTCAAACTCACTTTTATGAGATGAATGGGGGAAAAAAAAAGAAAATCGGCCAAACATATCGGCAAAAAAAAAAAAAAAAAAAAAAAAAAAAAAAAAAAAAAAATCGGCATCATATATCGGCCATCGGCTGCCCTGATTTCTAAAGATCATATCGGTCGACCTCTAATGTGTAGTTTGTGCATCGATGTCTGTAATGTGTGCTGTAGGTGTGAAACTCTTAGGAATCTTATCCAAGTTGTAGGCTAGTCAATATTGGTCAGTCAGTCGTATCTGACATAAAGGATCTGCAAATTAAACTGTCACCACAAACACGTACTTTAGTGAATTATATGGCAATGATCAGCAATATGCTTTCCCACAAATAACTTCATTTTTTGAATGTTTCAATTATGTGTTGACACAAATGACTTATTTGAATTTTTCATTGATACAACATGGCACTGAGTTGTTAGAAAAGAAATGCGTAGAGACGTTATTGCTTGATGACATCAGGAACCGATGAATGGGCTTTTTGAACTGGTTCAATGAGCCGATCTGTCCGAAAAGAATCAGTTTGCGGAAATAAATCGGGCTTTGCATCACTAGTGTATATTTATAAAAACCTAAAAATGACCACATTTTAAATGATCTCAATTCATTAAATATTAATGTTTTCTTAAACAAATTAAATAAAAATTTAAAATGTATATTTACAACTATTATTGATTTTGGGGTAAACCATGACCTGGATATTTTTTGAGAGATTAATATGTAATTGTCCACAAGGTAACAAAGTTTTTTTTTACCTCTTCAGCCCTGCACCCCCTCTGCAACCCCCGCGGACCCGCTGGCGGGTCCAGAATTGCATTATCAGAGTTATTGTAAAAAATCAATAACTTGTGAAGCAGTGACAGACATATATGGTATCATTTGAAAGCTTAGAACCTCAGCTTTCTTTTAACATGAATCACTTTTGCATTTATGTTACATAACATAAGGTCTGAATTCCCCCCCCCAATAAAGATCGACCTAATAATATTCATATTCATATCGCTTACTCTTACCAAACATAGATGAGTCATATATCAAATGAAATCTCTTATTTCATTGATCTAACACATTACAGAGAATAATTATCAAAAGAATCACGAAGATTGAAATTACTTCAGAAAAAAAACAAACACGTATGTCACATTCCTGCTCCGATTACTACTTCCTTGTGCTAGAAGTAGCCACAAACTTTATATCAGCTCTTAGATTAGGTTGTTACATTTAAAATGAGACTATGCTCACTTTTCTGTGAGCTCACACGGCCAAACTACACCCTAATATGTCTCCGATGCGCCGATCAAAACAGCGATGCAGTTGAATAATGCGTTTTCGACTAGTTTTGCCTTAATACGTTTGTGTCGAGGCACGATTACGTCATCACATAATGTGTCATATGTATGAAAAGCCCCCAATCACAGCTCTCCAAAGAGACTTCGATCAAACTCCTAAACCAATCCGATGTCGACTTATGCCTTTCCAAACACGAGAGAGGAGGGGGCGCATTTTGGCCGAAATGGATACGCCCCCAGCACGCTAGCAGCTAGCTCATGAAGAGTTGAAGTACGTTGGATTGTGAACAAGTACAATAATAATTATGAATTATTCCACTCGTGTTAAAATTTAAGGTGTTTTGTGTAAAATGAGACCATTTTTATCCATTTAGCCCAATCTATGTAGTTATGGGACTCTTTTAAATTTGGGTATGCCTGATCTCGCAAAATGGAAAAAGGGAGACTCCTAGAGGACACTTTGCCTCCCTTCAATTAAATTTCAATAACTTTTTTTTTTAATAAATGATATAAAGAAAATATTTTTCCCCTGTTTACTGCCTTCTAGTGAAATCAAAAGAAACCTTGTGCAGTGGACCAAATAGATCTCAAATAACAGACTTTCAAATAAAAACTTAATGTAAAAAAATATTAAAATTAGATTTTTTATTTGTGTTTATCATAAAATTATCAGAAAAACCTGTTTTCCATCCCCTGCAGTGACTCCTCCTACACCAGCTTTAAATTGTCAGGTTAATTAGGGGTCTGCTAATTAGTACTTGGCCTTTAGAAGCACACAGATCAGATTAAGTTGATGAGCTCAACAGGAAATGAGCTCATAGACTCACCATTGATGTCACCACCAGCGCAGGAAAGAAGCCCATGGTCAGGTAGAAAGCCAGCTCCACTAACTTATACCTGCACAAACACACATTGTAACATCACACACCAGTACAGGAACATCAACAAATACAAATAAAGACAATTAAACATCTCTCTCACTTGAGGGGAAGTTCTACAGGTAAATATTGTTAATTGATTTCATTATCTATTTTGTTCATGTTTAATTACCCATTTTGTTGCAATAAACTTTGAAATACAAATGCTATATTTTTAAATTGTTTTGTATATCTTTTTTTTATAAATTCTCTTGAAGGATGTGTAAACCAATATTGCAAATCACACTTTCAAGTATTTTGTAAATATTTTATTTAATAATAATAATAATAATAATAATAATAATATAAAAATAATAAAATTATTATTATTATTATTATTATTATTATTAAAATATTTAATATAATAATTATTGTTATTGTTATTTTTATTATTATTATCATATAAGTAATAATATGAATTAAAGATTTTATTAATAATTTATAAACAATACAAATCAAAATTTAAAAAGAAAAAAAAAAACAATTAAACAGTTTGTGCATGTTGATTACCAGTCTTGCCCATAATTAAGATACTGTGCATAACACTTAAGATTTAAATATTTTAATTTTTTTTTTGTATTTATGATAATTTTATAAATAATAGCAAAATAATAATTTATCATTTTATTAAGAATAACATATGAAAAATACAAATAATTTTAATATTTAACATTTGATGTATTTAAATGCACATGTCCTCTCTTGGGTGACTGTACTGTACATGACTTTAAAATTCAACATAATTGCGGTTACTTTAACAGTAATCAAAACTAGCCTACTAGTACATTTAACAAAATAAACACTGTGTGTGTGTTAATTATCAATTTTGCATAATTAAGGTATGGTGTCAGAGGATGTCAGATACAGTAAAAGACATCAAGGTGAAGTCAAACGTACTTTTCATGGTAGTTGAACACATAGATGGTCCCAGCAGCCGCCATCAGCCACACAAACCAGCGCATGTGAGCAGCGAGCGGCCCGAGCTCCCGGAGATTGAGCCTGCGGGAAAACACACCCTCATTAGTGCTCCTCACACAGGAATGTGTGGAACTATAACACACACACCCTGATCAATCCAACAACCATCAGCATGACAAAAACCAGCCATGCTTGATTCATTATCATTGCAAAAGTCTGAGGTTAAATCTCACTTTACTGCTGTACTTGAGCGCTGAAGCACACTGAATTATTCACACTCGCTGAGTAACGTGACCAAACGCTGCCCCGCTTCAGTCACACCACTGTCAAAATGATAGTTCACTTTTTTTTTTTTAAACTGCTAGTCAAAAATGTGCTATCAGATCAATGACTTCACAGAACCACGCCAAAAGGAGCCAAAAATGACGCATGAATGCATTTTTACACAGTGACTCCACTTCCGCAAGTGTAAGATTGCTAGATAGGAGATAGTGTTAAAAATAAAATAAGGAAATGCATCGATTGTGGATCCTGAAGCTTAAATATTACACAGAAGTCAATACTACATGGCATATTTCACTTAAAAAGTACTGAGGTATGGGATAATACAGTGCTGAATGCTTATACCTTATTTATGTTATCAAGAAAGAATCTGATACTTTTATTTAGCAAGGGTGCATTAAATTGATCAAAAGTCACAGTAAAGATGTTTATAATGATTTCAAATAAATGCTGTTCTTTTGAATTTTCTATTCATCAAAGAATCCTTAAAAAAATGAAATCACGGTTTCCACAAAACATATTAAGCAGCACAACTGTTTTTAACACTGGTAATTATCAGAAATGTTTCTTGAGGATCAAATCAGCTTATTAGAATGATTTCTGAAGGATCGTGTGACACTGAAGACTGGAGCAATGATGCTGAAAATTCAGCTTTGATCACAGAAATAAATTACATTTTACAATATATTCACAAAGAAAACAGTTATTTTAAATTGTGATAATATTTCACTGTTTCTACCGTGTTTTGATCAAATAAACGCAACCTTGGTGAGCAGAAGAGATTTCTTTCAAAAACATTTAAAAATTGTACTGATACCAAACGTGGTATTACCATGGTATCATGTCCAAAATAACATGGTAATTTTAATATAAAGCTGGTAGTTTTTTTGTTTTTTTTTTAGATGTATTTAACTTTTGAAATCTAAATATGATCACAATAAATGATAAAGAAACCGTACCATGGTGTATAAGAGGCAGCGATAAAGAAGTATATGGCGACTCTATCACACATGTGGAAGCAGTGCTCCATAGTCCTGAGAAATAAAACACACAGGAGACCATATTAATGTGAAGTGTGGTCACACTAGAGTTTGTGTATCATATGCACTGAAATGTCATATTTATTTTGATGCATTTTAAAGTTGAACAATAGAACATCTATGGGATCACCAAATACAAACTTCTGTTAAGAAAAGCTAATGAAACCTGAAGTGCACAACTAGTTAGAGAAATAGTTCACTCAAAAATGAAAATTTGTTGAAAATGTATTCACACTCAAGCCATCCAAGCTGTAGATGAGTTTGTTTCTTCATCAGATTTGGAGAAATGTAGCATTACATTACTTGCTCACCAATGGATCCTCTGCAGTGAATGGGTGCCGTCAGAATGAAAGTCCAAACAAAAAGATGTATGCTTGTAAACAAATTAAGACATTTTTAACCTCAAACTCTTGTGTCCAGCTAAAATATGAGCTCATAATCCATAATAATGCTTTCTCCAGTGAAAATGTCCATCTCCTGTTGTCATCTCACATCAAAATCCACCAAAATATTTGTTTAGAGCTGTTTTGGCTTGTAAACAGTGTTTGATATTTCTCTCCTGATTCAGACAAGGCAACTTTTTCACTGAAGGAAGCATTATTATGGATAGAGGACTCGTAGTTTAGCTGGAAGCAATGGTTTGAAGTTAAAAATGTGTTAATGATGGATTTGTTTCTTACAAACACACAGCTTTGCTCTTCATGAGACATTAACTGATGGACTGGAGGGGTGTGGATTACTTGTGGATTATTGTGATGTTTTTATCAGCTGTTTGGACTCTCATTCTGACGGCACCCATTCACTGCAGAGGATCCATTGGTGAACAAGTGATGTAACGCTACATTTCTCCAAATCTCATCTACATCTAGGATGACCTGTGGGTGAGGACATTTTAAGTACATTTTTGGATGACCTATTCCTGTAATTCAGTGACACACATGGAACAACTGCATTTAAATGTGGTTGTCACTCCCACCATTGTATCTGATGCTGTACAAAGGCAAACATACCTCATGTGGCTCTTTTTCCAGGAAATGATGTGAAAGACCGTGGAGACGAGGAACAGAGCGATCAGACCCATGCCGTACACCCAGGCCGTGATACGCTCCCAGCGGTCTTCCGACAGCCGGTGTAACAGAGCCATTCCCACGAACGCCGGCACAATCAGCAGCTACAGGTGAGAGTTTCAGGGGGAAAAAATAAGCATTTCATATGCCAACATTTAAGAGTGTCACATGACATCTTTGTGACTCCAAATAAGCACTTAGGTGGATCTCTTTAACCCTGTTCATTAAAGAATGAATGTTCATTACCGCATGGGTGTAGCAGTTGGCTGCGTGCTCGTAACACGTTGGCTGGTAGCGGCAGTTCGCAGCCGCCCGGGTGTTCATAAACCTGAAACACAACAAACAGCGCATTCATATTTAATAACGGACCGGAAAACAGACAGCTTTCATCTGACGTACATTTGGACCAGTGTTGTTATCGTTAACTAAAATTATTTTTAAAAATTCATGTTCATTGAAATTCAAAAAAAAAAAAAAAAAAAAAAAAAAGTTAACTGAAATGAAATATATAAAAAGTTAATTAGTGCTGGGCAACGATTAATCGTGATTAATCACATCCAAAATGATGTGTGTGTACTGTGTATATTTATTATGTATATATAAATACACACACATACAGTATATATTTTGAAAATATTTACATGTATATATTTATATTCATATAATTTATATTATATATATAAATATATTTAATATATAAACGTAACATTTTTCTTAAATATATATATATATATATATATATATATATATATATATATATATATATATATATATATATATATATATGTGTGTGCTGTGTATATTTATTATGTACACAATTTTTATTTTATTTTGGATGCGATTAGATTAGTTGCCAAAGTACTAAAATTACCAAAACTGAAAAAAATAATAAAAAAATAAATAATAATATTAAAAATAATATTAATAAGACAGACACACAACAAAATTAATATAACTGTAGCTAAAATTAGAATGTAAACAGAAAATATAAAATCAAAACTAATTTTAAATATTAACAAATACTATAATACTATATTAATGATACTAAACACCATTATGACAATTTTACAGACGGACACAGATTATATAGTGACCAAGAATGTTTAAATATTTGTCTATAATAATAATAATAATAATAATAATATCATGCAAAAGCCTTGAGATCAAAATGTTTTCATCATGACAAACATAAATGCATTCAAATGTTTCCAAAATACACACTACAACATGATAATAAAAATCAACTTAAACTCAATTAAACCCTTGTTAGGAGAAAATAACCATCATTTATACTTATCAGTCTAAAATATTAATAAATAACAAAATAATGTTTTTTAAATAACACATGCATGTGCTTGGGTGCTTAGACAAACCCTGTGACTCATTCTGAGCGTTTTTTTTTTTTTTCTCCCATATCTTTCATTATCACCCCATCAGTAAATGGACACTAGCCTGAGGACGTGAGCTCATAATCTGCAGTGTGACTCATGCATGTTCTGTTTTTCTCAGGTGTGTTTGCTGGTTTAGGTCTGAAACTCCTCAAGGATGCAGCAGTGATGTCAAACATGGTGGCGTGTGATGCAGTGGTGCATGCTCATTAAAAACACACACACATCCATATCCATACTGCATTCTCCGCTCCCTGCGTCCCAATTCTGACACTGCTGGTGTTTGGAGAGCAGATATCAGACCAGAAAACCACAATCAGACTGCAGAAATGAGTCTAGGAGTCAGTATAGAGAATATGGAGACAATCTTATTTCAATGCAACGTTTCATCTCATTTTTAGTGGCATAATCAGACCACAAGACGTGCTTTAAACTCAATGTGTTCTGATCTATAAATAAAACATGCATCTTCAAATAATAATGATATAAAATCTATAAATGGAATGAAATATCAACATGTTCAGGTCGCAGGATGAACTTTTACCCCAGTGCATGGTCTGATTTCTGCATCAAGAATAAGTTCATGGTCTGATCTGTGATTATGGAATACACAGTCAACAAAAACACATGATCTGTAATCTATGCATGGTTTTATCTCTAAACAGAAAGTCAATAAAAACCCCTATTGGCTTGATTTTCACTGAAAAAGACATGATCAGACCACAATAAATGCGGTCTGATCTCTTAATAGAGAATATAGAGTCAGTAAAACACACTCTACTATCTATGCATGATCTGAATGCATTAATAAACACCATGCATTAAAATAAAAGCATCACATTAGGATTTGTTTGTATGTCAGTGAACGGTCTGATCTCAGTATAGCACAGAATCAATACAGATGTATGATCTGATCTCTGGATATAGCACTTATCCATTCAAAATCTGATTTCTGAACAAACAGACTGCATAAATGAACAATAAACACATAACCAATAACAGAGAGATCATTCAATACATTAACAACAGTAATCGGACCCGTTAGCTGATTAGCCTCTGTACTCACCTCTGGAAACTATTAACCCTCTTCATCTCGCGAAATCACACATAAAAACAGATCTGGAGTCAGTAAATCAATCAGATGATGAAAATGAATCAGATGTCCTAGGCTTGCGACGAAATCCCCATTCACAAAAATCACTCCCAGATCGAAACGAAACGCGTCCGTGGCACCATAACTGCTCAAATACACCCTAAATCATCCATAAGACACCGTTTTGTCACATCATTCCATCTCGAGTCCGATCCCTCTCTCTTTCTCTGCCTTTATCCCTCTTTCTGTGTCTAATCGAAAGCCAGAGTTGTACATTTTAAGCATTTTTTTCGGCACACCTGATTGACGGGGCTTTCAGCCAATGGGTGCGCGGTCGGCGTGAGGCGGATGATGCGTTCGACCAATCATCGGCCGGAATGATATCGCTTTGTTTGACGCAATAATAGAGGGCGGGGCTTATGGTGGAGAGAGAGTTGCCATACCTGTTTGAATCCTGTCCTGTTATTCAAAAGTGACACCGAAAAGGACAAATGACGCTTTCCTTTGTCAATCAGTTGAAATATAAAACGATAATTATTAAATGTAACTGTAGCCTAAACCGCGAGCAACAAACCACTCATTTCATTATTTCTCAAATGTCCTCTACCATGTTTTTGGACATGTTCAATCTTTAAATTACCTCGGAGTAATATACCGCGGTATATGCATAATGTAATCACAGAGTGCTTTGGTGTCAAATTACACATTTAATAGGCAATATTATGAGGTACTTTAAATGCCATGGAGATACATGTAAATACTATGGTATATGGAAATAGTAGCTAATCATTCAGTTCCAAAGTATGTGGTTTTACCAGGTGATACCATGCCGTTTTGTAGGCGTAAGATCTGTATCATCTGATATTTTTCTGATATCATCAAAGTGACATCATCGCCACTGCAATGAGGGCTTTTCTTTCAGTTTGACTGCATTTTGTGTGTTGTATGGTTGTGTAATTGTGCACTTGTGCTCCTGTTTTGTACTGAATTTTCCCTTGGGGATGCAGGAATATTAGTCTCCTTGCTGGCAGTTCTTCTGAACCATTCTGTGTATGAACACACACACACACACACACACACACACACACATAAAATGTGTCCCTGCCGCATGTTGCAACTAATGCTGAAGGCAAACTTGCACAATATTAATGTGAAACAGCGTGTTTGGGTAAAGAGCCACCGTGGCTCAGGGATTCTGTGACCAGAAGCAACATTACATAAACCAGCAGCAACGCCATTAGATGTCACAGAACATTTATGTAAGGCTGTTAACTGAATTGAGAAGAAGTCCATGTCGTGTTTTCCTACATTTTGTCTTGTTTTCCAGGAAAAACATCCAAACATCCGTTAGAAAAGAAATGTTCTTGTTTTGAGAGAATTTGACAGATTTTTTTTGTTTGTTTTGTTTTTCAGAGAAACTGTCGAATTGTTTTTCATTGGTGCAAGCATAAAACCTAGTCATCCTTAAATTAGGCTATACCGTTGTATACCACGTAAATACTTTGTTGAATATAAATACTCATTCAATACCGTGTTGACATTAACAAGATCTATTAACTGCACTACAGACGGATTTACCTGTCTGGTCTAATTGTCTCAGACTTTAAATATTTGTCAGATTATCTGATTATACCGAGCACGGTTCCTACCAAGCTAAGAAAAAAATATGTTCTAAGAACGTTTTGCTAATGTTCTCATTAAGTTATAAAAACGTTATGTCTGAATGTTCTCGGAACATTCAACACATCAAGTCTTTTAAAATTTTTAAAAACTTAAATTCTTTCTTATGTGAATGTTAGAGACATCAAGAATGTTCCATTTTAGAATTTTGTAAACATTATGGGAATGTTACTTTCGAACGTTCTCTGAACCATCTGAAACTAATAAGTTGTAACATTTAAAAATACATATATATATTAGAATAACGTCCAACTATATTGTTCCAGAAAAAAAACATTCTATAAACATTTCTGTGCTGACATTTAGGGAACGTTATTAAAGACCAGATAACTTTGAACGAACATTCTATTAATGTTACTAAGGCCTTGTTTACACTAGTGCGTTTTCGTTTTAAAACGGCTTTTTAAAATGAAAACGATCCTCGTCTACACTGGTGTTTTCACTGCGTTTCAGAAACGATCTCCGTCCACCCTACACAACCCAAAACGGACATCACATGACCATTCATAATGAGCATGATGTTAATTGTTTACACAGTCGTCAAGGATATGCTGAGCGAATGTGGGCAACCACGCCGAGAAATGCAACCCCAGAGTTTTCAAACTAAAACGTGGTCTGCAGCATGTTCGAAAGTCTGTTTTCGAGGGTCGAAAACGCAGAAATAGTGTAAACAACAGGTGTAACCGTAGCAAAAGTAATGCGTTTTAAAACAAAAACGCCTAAAAGAATGTTTGTTTGTAACATTGAGAGAACCCTACCAGAATATACTGAGGTATATACCCAGCTATATACCCAGCTAACAAGGAACGTTCTCGGAAGTTTGGCTAATGTTCTGGAAAGGTTCTTTTAAAGTTATGAACAAACATTCATCCAATAACATTAATAGAACGCCCATTCAAAGTGATCTGGGCCCCGTTCTTCGTACGTCGCTAACTCAGTTAGCTGGATTTGATTGTTGACAATTTCGCTTGATCTTGGATCATTTGGTTCTTCGAAGCTCATCCTGGACTTGCTGTCATAGCAACAGGTCCGTAAGCTTAAACCTGCTCAGGAGCAGGTTTATTTCATGTAAACAGGATTAGATTGCATCTTTTTAAGTAAAATCTGTCCCAACCACTGCTACTTTATTATAAGAGTACCCTACTGATCCAGGGACAATAATTTAAAATAATAATAATGTAAAGATTAATTAAAAAAAAAAAAAAAAAAAATATATATATATATATATATATATATATATATAATAATGTTGTGTAGTCTATAATACTATAGACACAGCCAGTTTTACTAATTTAAATATTTATTAGTGATGAAATAATTATTTTATAATTGTATTGGAGTCTTACACACATGCTGTACAGTTAATCTGAGTCATTAATTTGAGTGGTGACAGCTATTATGGGAGTGGCTTGATGGAGCGCAGAAGATGCAGATAACTTGATCTGGACTCTTAAGAAACTTTAATTAATGCTGTCACACAACAAATCTGCTTCAAAGATAAAATTAAATGAATTACTAATTACAACATTGAAATACAAAATGTAAAGCCTGTACAAATACTAGAAATCGTGAATATAAATAATTGGGAATCATGTAAAAAGAATAAAAAGAATTAAAAACAGTGCACATTTCATTTATCTATTATAACATTTATGTAGTTTTGTTCGCTTGGCTTGGTTCCTTATAAAGGTCCAAAAATTTGTCAACTTTTTCGTCAGGTGTCTTTTTTAATTACATGATGTCATTACGTTGCTGTCTTGCCGCCAGCCAATCGGTGCATTGCTGATCGTGGTTTCGAGTATCGATACATCTGCCCTTTTCGGGGAACACAAGACTGTGCTGTAATCTTAGACAACTTAATCCAGATATTTTAATCAAATACGCAAATATGTTTGAAGAACCAAATTAGCCAGAGATCAGTTATCAAGATTAGAAGATCTGGCATCTTTCAAATAATCTCAGATGTATTAAGCGACGTACGAAGAACGGGCCCCTGGTCTTTAAAAATGTTCTCAAAACCTAAGCAAAAAAAAAAAACAAAAAAAAACAAACAAACAAACAAACAAACAAAAAAAACATTATAGTCATGAAACGTTTTTCTGTAACGTTTTAGGTGGACATTCTTTTAAGTTTTTTAAAAATGTTTTTCAAATGTAACGTTACCATAATGTTTACAACATGATAAAATGGAATGTTTTGCATAACCAAGGAAAACATTTTTAAAACATTTTAAAAATTTGATGTTTTGAACGTTCTGAGAACATTCGGAAATAACATTTTCATAACTTAAGGGGAATGTTAGCAAAATGTTCTTTGAATGACCTTTACACCATTCGGACAGTGGTCATATGCCTGCGTTTAAACACTTCCTCGGAATGGTTCTTTCCTGTGTAGCTGTTACATCCCACAATGCACTAGAAATAGAACAGAGAAGTGCAACCACATGCATCAAAAAAAAAAATAAATAAATAAATAAATAAAATAAATATTGCAAGCAAAATTGCAGCAAAAATATAAATAAGTCCTGAAAAACCACCACAAAACCTGTGATTTTATTTGCAAGACAAGATAGAGTACAATACGAGTTTAAATGGCACCAAGCAACCACTTTTAAAAGCAGTTGGACAATATGTGCTTTATTCTCTTAGGCAAATGCAAGATAACCACATCCAGATAAATCCACAGCAGCCCCACTTCTTCAGCTTAACCTCTTCTGTAACGCACACAAAGAAACAGTGACAGAGGCCCTTAGAAGCCACGTGCATTCATGGAAATCGCAATGATTTGCACCCTTTGTGTGGTAATCAAAACCAACACAGCCCAGCTCTCAGAAACCAGCAAACTCTTGATGCTAGAAAGAGTCCAGTGAAGCTAGAGGAAGTTGAGAGGGCTAAATAAACCAGGGAATTACACTAAGACACTAACAGGAAAGTCGATCCTTCTCTTCCTCTTGGTAATCTTTCATGACGTATTTATCTACAGTCATATCTTCTGCTCCTATCTGAAAACATTAACATACCTTACAAAAATATGTTCAAAGAACGTTTTTCTAGTGTTCCCATTATGTATGTTCTCTGAAACACTCAAAGCGTCCAGTTTTTATATGCTTTAAAAATGTTTTTATTTTTTCCCCATTATGCATATATTAAAGGGATAGTCTACCCAAAAATGAAAATTCTGTCATTTAGTCACCCTTCGCTTGTTCCAATCCTGTATGAGTTTCTTTCTTCTGTTGAACAAAAAAGAAGATATTCCGAAGAATTTTAGTAACTAAACAGTTGACGGTAGCCATTGACTTGCATGGTATTTTTTATTATTTTTTTTCATACTATGGAAGTCAATGTCTATCATCAACTGTTTGGTTATCAACATTCTTCAAAATATCTTCTTTTGTGTTCAACAGCTGTAAGAAATTCATTCAGGTTTGGAACAACTTTGGGGTGAACATTTATCCATTTAAGGGAATATTCATTTTTATAATGTTTGCAATTATGGGAACATTACTTTTCAAGGTTCTCCGAATGTTTTGAAACAAATAGTAACATTTAAAAAAATGTTAGACGAATGTCCAACTGTTTCAGAAAAAAACAAACAAACATTTAATGGATGATGTATAACATTTTGCTTCACGTTAAGAACATTTGTTTCAAGCTATGAAAATGTTATTTCAGAATGTTCTCTGAATGTTTTAAAAATGTTTTTTTTTTCTTGGTTATACAAACATTAAAAGAACATGCAAACATTATAGGAATGTTATTTTGAATGTTCACTGGATATTTTGAAACAAGTAGTAACATTTAAAAAAAATTATAAACATCTGACTAAAATGTTTCATAAACCATTCCACTGAATGATGTATAAATAATGTTTTTGTGATAATGTTTTGAGAACATTAATAAAGACCAGATAACTCTGGACAAACATTTTACTAACATTACTGGAAGAGCGTTTGTTCATAACTTTTAGAGAACTTTCCCAGAACATTCTTTGTTAGCTGAGTATGTCATACATTATGATAACTCAGTTTACTCTATCAAGCTCCTGAAAGAAAAAAAACAAACAAAAAAACAAAAACAAATGTTTTTACTCAAAATAAACTGCATCAAATGTATTAGCCTTAAAACATCAGTTACAAATATGCACGGAGGAACTTTGAATTCTACTTCGGAACACTTGTAGAGTGATTGGAACACAACCAAAAACACTTTCCTGGATGATGTCATCTCCATTTTTTATCTCATGAACCACAGGCACTGTTCCTATGTTAGTCCATCCATATGAGGTTGATAAGGAGCTGCTTTATCAGTCTTTATCAAGTTTTGGATGTGTCCATCTGCTCAAATCAACATATCAATATTTCTACATATCAAATTTAAGGTCGGCTGGAATTTTTAGGCCTCATCCATTCAGCTTGACTGCAGAACAACATTCAAGCTAATTCGATTAGCGTTTGGCACCGTATGCATTTGTTTCTTCTTTCACAATCACTCCAAACGAGTGACCTGTAATGGCTTGTGGATCTTTTGGTAGCCTGACTTGCCCTGATGCTGGTCCAGATGGATTTAAGGTTGTCTAGCTCATCATAAAAAATACAATGGTACCAGGATTGTACACTCAATGTGATTTAGCCAAGTATGTGTTCCTGGACCAGCATCATCTGTTGCTCCGGGAATATAAGAATTCAAAAGTCCTACTTGGCTAAATCACGTTAAACTTACTTAGCATACTTAGGCAAATATTATATATACCCTGCTGAAAAAAAAAAAATAAATAAAATAAAAAAAAAACTATAGAAACCATCACAGAAATTCTAATGGTTTCCACTACAAATACCATTAAAAACATTACAAATCATCAACTATTAACTATTAAAAATGGTTTTCTGTATTGTATTTTGTAACATCCATTTAGGATTTAACAAGCCACCAATAGAAGGCAACCAATTACCAGTTGAAACCCACTGGGTCCATTACAGTTTCCATTAAAACCAATACAAGCATTATAATAACCAGTAAAACCATTGCACAATTTATATGGTGTTTGTTGTTTTATTTTATTTATTTTTTTCAGCAGGGTATATATAAATCGCTATTCAAATTAGATCAACTGAAACGGTAACGGTAACGTAGCCTAGCCTAATGTTCTTATAAAATACCATCCATAAATCCAGGTCACCAAACAAACAATATTTTTCACTTTGTCTTGTGGTAAAGGTCCAGAGGGACTTGAAAATGAAATTACACCAAGATAGTTTTTGCGCAGCGCACGTTCCCTGAGGGAAACATCTCTCATTACTCTTTCATGGACTGTAAGAGTAGGAACCGCGGTGACATAACAAAAGGGGCCACCTGAGAGGAGAAAGCTGAAATAATATCCCAGAGAGCTGGGACAAACACGCTGCCAGAACCGGTGCCCCAAACACAGCGCCGACCTCCCAGAATCCTCTCTGTCTGACTCCTGACAGAACCTCTCAGGATCGACCCAGATCAAACGTGCTCCCTTGGCCCTGTTTCTGTTATGGAAATCTGTCCCAGATGCATTTATCCCTGTGGAGAAGTCAGTTATGTTGATCTCTTGCATTAAAAATAACACCAAGCAAAATGTGTTTCTAGTTAGCAGAGTTAATGCTAGAAGTTGCAGCGTTGGTTCTAATTTACAAATTTCATTAGGATCTTCATTAAAGACCCCATAAAATATAGTTTCATGATGGAACTGAAACTGAAAGTAGCCTATATGTGTCCGGGTTTGAATGGGTAAGTGTTCTTCGTTAGTGTGACACAGCGCTATCTTCTGTTATCTTTACGTTAAACATTTATTTTGTGCTACAAGTCACTCAACCTTTGAAACAGATGGTGTGTGTGTGCTAATGATGGTTCGACGATGATAAACTTCCACAGATATGATTGTGTTGAATTATCATATCTAATCGCCACCGCTGTGAGCTGGCAAGCATTTTTATGCTTTATTTATAAAAATTACGCATTATTCTTTGGAAGAAGGTCATGTATGCAAAAAATGTACTATGGCAGCCATAGTTTCCACAACAGTAAATACAGTTACACTACCGTTCAAAAGTTTTAACGTTTTTGAAATGTTTGTTCTGCTCACCAAGGCTGCATTTATTTGACAAAACAGTACAGTACTGTTTTAGTTTTACAGTAAAAACAGTAATATTGTGAAATATTATTACAAATTAAAATAACTGTTTTCTGTGTGACTATATTTTAAAATGTAGTTTATTTCTGTGATCAAAGCTGTATTTTCAGCATCATCACTAGGGCTGGTCCAAATACCATTTTTTGTGCTTCGAAGCTTCGGTAGTAATCAACACCGAATATTCGAAGCTTCGGAGGGAGGGGCTGAACATATTCTTCTCTCTAATAAAGGCAGGAATCTCTGTGCGTCTGTCTGTCTGTTTGCATTTTTATTATGTCGAGGACCGTTCATCCAATCAACTTCACACGTGGCGGGTGTGTTGCTGCTGACCCAATGGAGTAGTGTCGCATTTTGGTGCAATATGGACATGCCACATGTTCAGAATTAATAAACTTTTAATAAACTGAACAGGGCAAGCCTGAAGCGGCGCGCCTCAGGCGGGCAGGGCTTATATGCTCCGAGAACAGACACTGTACTAGTCATACAAAACACACAGGTCTGTTAAGAGCAATACATTTAATAAGGTAGCCTAACATTTTTCTAATAAACAAATCACTCCCAAATCAGAAATTAGCAGCACAGTAATTACACTGCAAAGGGTAGGCTATTTAAATAAAAGAAGAACGAAAAATAAATGAAGTTCAAAGAACTGTAATAAATAAAGAACACGGTAGCATACTTTCAATAACAGCATTACATATTTTAATTAACAGTTTAAATATTTTTTTTTCTGACTGCCATACATTCGCAAGTATTGTCCAAACAAATTAAGTGCACGTTTTTAACATAATGTAAAATTACTGATTAACATGGCGGATAAAAGCAGCTCGTTTTTTACAATATACTATAGGCCTACTACTTACAGAACTCGGGTGATTTTTCAAACTTGATGTGCTGTTGTGGTAGGCCAGTTTCAAATCGCATATTTGGCACACTGCCTTTGTCTTGTCCTCACTCAATTTAAAGTGCTCCCACACAGCTGAGGTGTTCGACATTTCTGTCTTCTCTTCCAGATAAACTGAATCATGACATTCATGATGTTCACTCATGGGCGATTCATATTCAAGCGCAAATGAGAACCGTTTCGCGGGGGATGCCAGGTATTCGAGAAAAAAAAAAAAAAAAGAAAAAGAAAAAAAGATTATTGGAATCTCAAAATTGAAAATCGAATGCCAACCCACCGAACGAATATTCGAATAATCGAATATTCTGGTCCAGCCCTAATCATTACCAGTCTTCAGTGTCACACGATCTTTCAGAAATCATTCTAATATGTTGATTTGCTGCTCAAGAAACATTTTTTTTTTTTTTTTTTTTTTTTTTACTATTATCAATGTTGAAAACAACTGTACTCATTATTTTTGTGAAAACTGTCATAGATTTTTACACATCAATATCAATTTCTTTAAAAAAATATATATATATATCTTACTGACCCAAACCTTTGAAAGATACTACTGAAAAAAAAAAAAAAATATACTAAATTAATTAGGCAACTAATTTATTATATTTATTTATAACTAACATATCCTCCAAACAACTTCAGCCGTGGTTATGCTGATGGATAATCTAATCCACAAGCCAATGAGATCAATGTGTGTGACACGTCAACTCAGAATAGATGCGCTCTATTGTCTTGGGCAACTGTTTATAAACCAATCACCGGCACCGCGGACACTTCCCGGAAACGCCTGACCTCCATTTCACTGATTCATAGATCAAACGGGGTTCAGAAAAAGACTCAGAGGAAAATCTGAATTGCTCAGAAGTTGCTCTTTTATAGCTCAGGAGACTTAATGACATTGTCTGTTACATCATATTTAAGTATCAGCTCTGTCTCAGATGTTTCTCCTACAACAGTCAATAGATAGCCAAAAATGTTTGATAAACATTTGCTAATTGGCTAATGGCAAGTTCCCTTACAAATGGCCCAGGTAGCAAATTTAGGTTATAAAAACATTGTGGGAACTTTATTTTAACGTTTCTAAAACGTTGTCTTGTCTATAATATTATTTAAATGTTACAAAAACATTTCTTACAACATTCTACTAACTTTTTCCACACAAAACTTTTTTTTTTAATATTCAAAGAACGTTAAAATGTCCAGTTTTCTAGTTGTGATTAGAATGTTATTCAAATGTTACAAAAACGTTTCCTACAACATTCTACTCACTTTATTTTCACCCAAAATATGTTATTTGAACGTGTTTTTTTAATAATCAAAGAATGTTAAAATGTCCAGTTTTCTAGTTGTGATTAGAATGTTATTTAAATGTAACAAAAACAGTTTTTACAGTGTTCTACTAACGTTATTTTCACTCAAAATTGAACGTTTTATTTTTAATATTCTAAGAAAGTTAAAATGTCCAGTTTTCTTGCTGTGATTAGAACGTTATTTAAAGGTTACAAAAACGTTTCTAACAACATTATACTAACTTTATTTTCACCCAAAATATGTTATTTGAAGGTTTTTTATATTCTAAGAATGTTAAAATATCCAGTTTTCTTGTTGTGATTCGAACATTATTTAAATGTTACAAAAATGCCTTGTGTTGGACTTATTTACCATAAACTTAATGTAGCCAAACCAAATTTAAAACCTAAGATGTTGCTACATTATTTTTAACAGTAAAATTCTGGCAGCTGCAGTTGCTGATTTTTACTGTAACTTCATTCATTTATAAGAACATTCCATGCACATTACTTTCTGAACGTTTTGTTCTAACATTTATATAGGTCTAACTAAAAAAAAAATGTTAATGAAAATTGTGAGAACATTTCTGTTAGATGAGGGGACATTTTAAGTAGCTTTACAGGAAAATACTGTTAAATGCACAGATTTTGGAAGTAAATGCGAACCATCACCTTGTAATTTACATATCCCCTGCGTGAAACTTATTTACCACAAATTTAAGTACAGTCCCGTAAAACCTAATGTGCTGCTACAGTATTTTTAACAGTAAAGTTCTGGTAAGCACAGCTGCGTTTTTTTTTTTTTTTTTTTTTAAACAGTCACTGAATTTAATGTCCAAATCATTGAATCCTGGAAGAATCGTTTAGTTTTAATCACAGACTTTCTGTAGGCCTATCTGAGCACAGTTTGAGATATCCATTTTTTAGAATGGATAATTTTAGAATCCATTTCAGAATCTTAGGAATCGTTTTCCTGGAGAACCTCTATTTATTCTCCACTGAATCTCAATGCTGCAGGAGAAACAAGAAAGAGGTGTTTCTTACTCACCGTTTCTTCTGATAATCCAATCCCGACATGATTCAGTCTCGCACAGAAGTTATAAGTTATTTAAAAAAGACTTTTCACACAAGTTATAAAATGAGAGACAGTACTTTTTGCGTATGTACAATAAATAGAAAAGATAACGTGTGCCGTTGAGCAGCTGTTATCAGTCCGTCTCCTTCCAGCCTGTCAGACCAACGTACTTTTTTTCTCGGTGCCTGGAGGTTCGTAAGTTGTCACCATCTTGTTCTGGTCCCACCTGGCATTGGCGGGTGAATTCTGCATGACCACCAGCCGGATGGGAGCGGGGTTGACGCTGGGTACGGTGTCGGGTGTGTACTCCTTGGTGGGGTCCTTGCCTTGGCAGTCGTAGAGGATGCAGGAGATGAGGAAGACGAGGAGGAGAATGACATAGCTGGCGATCAGGATAATGAGGTTGAGGGTGACCGGGTCTATCTCCACATCGTCGGCGATGAAGCTCATGGCGGCGGCGGGACGGTGAAGGACTGAGAAAGAGTGAGAGCCGTGTATCTCAGGATGTACAGACCTGTGAGGGATTAGTTGACACAAATCTCTCTCTCTCTCTCTCTCTCTCCTTCACTGTCTGTCTGTCTGTCTGTCTGTCTGTCTTTCAGTTCAGTTTAATGTGCTTTATTGGCATGACTAATAATCGTACATCTGTATCGCCAGAGCATTTGCGGCTTATGTCTCTATCTGTCCATCGTTCAGTTTTAATGCGTTTTATTGGCATCACAAACATGTTTGTACTGCCAAAGCATTTTCAGATGAGTTGCACATTAGGGCAAAATAAAAATTGAATATACAGTGTTTAACGTACAAAGAAAGATAAAACGGATGTGTTTGACAATAAAAACAGTGTATTGGTCTAAAAAATACTTTAATCCACAGCAAATCTTACTTGTACCTTCTTCAGTATGTAGAACAAGATTGGATGAAGAAATCAGGAGTTGAGTCTAAAAGATAAAAGAAACTACAGTAGCTCCATATTCATATATAAACACTAGGCCTAATATTTGGTGGTAGGTTACACACTTGTGTTTTTAAAGCAGCAAATATTTATTCAAAAATACAGTAAAAATTGCAAAATATATTACAATTTCAAATAACTGTTTTTCTATTTGAATATATTTTAAAATGTAATTTATTCCTGTGATGTAAATCTGTACTTTCAGCATCATTACTCCAGTCTTCAGTGTCACATGATCCTTCAGAAATCATTCTAATATGCTGATTTGCTGCTCAAGAAGCATTTCTGATTATTATCAATGTTGAAAATAGTTGTGCTGCTTCATATTTTTGTGGAAACCGTGATGTGTTTTATTTTTTTCAGTAATCTTGGATTGATATAAATTTAAAAGAACTGCATTTATTTGGCATGCACTAAAATCACTGTACCCATAAACACGCATATTTGTAAATGCATAAATGGATGCATATATCATTGGTTTTCTAGTGACTCCAGCAAAGTGCAGTCTGAAATCTAGGTTGAAGTTATTGGTTTAGATGGAGAGGAGGCCTTGTCTCTATTTTCTGTGTTTCATGTCTTTAAGACACTGATGGCTCCTGTGTAATCCTAATCTTGATTGTGAGGAGGGATTGAACCATCTGTTTTAGCAGCATTCACTCTAAATCTATCACACGCACGACAGAGAGACACACACCACCACCGGAGACAAATGTTATCATCCTCATCTAAAACAAAAGAAATAAAAACTAATGGAAATGGAAAAACTGAGCCTAAACTACAATGCAACTGAAGGCTCCAAAATGCACCAACCAACCAACAAATAAATCAGTCAGTCAATAAATGGGAAAACTGACCATAAACTAAAATGCAATTAAATGCTCCAAAATGCACTAAACAAAAAAAAAAAAATGAATAAATAAATGGAAGAACTGAGCATAAACTGAAATGCAACTATGCTCCAAAATGAAATAAACTAATATATAAATAATGGAAAAACTGAGTTTAAACTGAAATGCAACTAAGCGCTCCAAAATGTACTAAATTAATTAATTAATTGATTAATTGATCGATCATAAACTGAAATGCAACCAAAGACTCCAAAATGCACAAAACAAACAAACAACAACAAAAATGGCACTAAATACTGAATCTAAAATACAAACTTGTGAACTAAAAAAAACTAGAAAACACTGAATATATATATAATCAAACAAACTAATTGCTATTATTTTTATAGAGTACTTTGGTGAATGTGAGTTATTTTAATTTCAATAAAAAATAGGTAGAATTTTTTTTTTTTTTTTTAAATATTATTATGGCAATGAAAGGTCACATTTAAACCACCATTTGACATTCCTATTAAAAAAAATATTTATTTACATAATAAACAATCTTTTATTTTTTTGTATTTTTTTTTCCATTGCACTATGAACAGATTAAAAAATTAAAATACACATTTGAGAACAATTTAATCATATCAGTCAGTTAATCATATAAGTCTCTCATTCCTAATGAAGTCAGGGGAAAATAAATAGGGCATAAATGGTGCAAATGTATTAGCAATGCAAGGCATTTTAGCATAGAAAAATCTGAATTTAAATCTGACAGAGAGCAAGAGAAACGCATGAATTTACAGATCAGAACATACCCATGAAATTTGTATGCTAGATATGAATAGTTCACTCGTTCCTAAAGCAGATCTTTTATCATGACAGCAGGTCTATTCAGGTCATATTCAGTGCAATGTCTCTTCTGAACAGCAGAGGACAGAAGAGCTCAGGGCTGAATAATACCGCTCTCAAACTTCAAGAACATGTGAACTTTGACCCAGAGTGATTTGAAGCAGATACAAGTGCTTCTGAAACAGAATTATGCTTCGCAATGCTGCAATGAATGTACAATGAGTTCATGAAATCGTACACATTCAAAAAGTAATTTTTTTAGATGTAAATGCCACTGAACATGACATTTTAATACTTTAATACTTATGCTAGAGGTTTAATCACATCACTAAGATTAATATGAGCAATAATAGTAATGACTGTTAATAATTAGAGGAGCTCTGATGGCTCTCAGCCTGAAGAACAGATTGTTGCCTTCATTCACTCTGCTGACATTAGCAAACTGATAAGTGAAAACTCAGAGATACAGCGGCACCACAACATCTGTGCATGCATTTTGAAATCACAAGCTGTTTCTCGGTGAGTCAGACATTTATATAATGAATAAGCAGGAATTAAATGTTTTTAATGCCATATCAGTTTGTGTATTCAGAGGTGCGGGTGGAGTCTGTCCTGTCTGTGGTGCCAAACTGTCCAGAAAGAGAGAGAGCGAATGTTTTACCTCCCTGTTCCAGGATCAGGTTTGATAACGTCAGAATTCAGACTTTATTTTTGACTGACATGCATAAACAAAGCTGCCCTCTCTTCCACGTCAATACCCACAATTCTGCTTCCTGACGCATAAAGAGTTTGTCAAGTTTATTCCTGTTCCTGCATCCCTGTGCAACCGTACGTTTACTCTGGTGGCAAATACATCTTTCCTGTTGTTTTCACAAAAGTAAAATTTGACAATTATTAATTGTAGAATTGGTTTACAAAGCAGAAAAAAAGGTTCTAGTGGATTCTTTTCAATGAATTAGTCAAATTAGACTGCAAAGCACTCTGGTTGTTTTGTGAATTGCAAAAGAATCATTCATTCTAGTCTTCTCTTTTTAATGAATCGATCAAATCGGCTTGCAGAGCAGCCAATTTCAAATTGTTTTGCAATTTTACACTTATTAATTATAGAATTAGTTTGCAAAATGGTCTGAACTAATCGTTTTGTGATTTCCAAATGAATCGTTCATTGTAATTGATTTTTTTCAACGAGTCGGTCAAATTGGATCACAAAGTGCTTCGAACGATTGTTTTGTGAATCGCAAAAGAATTGTTCATTGTAGTTAGTTCTTTTTAATGAATCGTCAAATCAGTTAGCAAAATGATCTGAAAAAATCGTTCTGTTCACAAAGCACTCTGAACAATCATTTTGTGAATTGCAGAAGAATTGTTCATAGTAGATTATTTTCAATTAATTGATAAAATTGGATCGCAAAGTGGTCTGAACTTTTTTTGTGAATCACAAAAGTATCGTTAATACTAGTCAATCATTTATGATTAATGAGTCGAATTGGTTTGCTAAGCAGTCTGAACAATTCGTTTTGTGAATCGCAAAATAATCATTCATTCTAGTCGATTCTTCTGATGACCGTCAAACTGGTTCGCAAAGTGGTCTGAACAAATCATTTTGCAATTAAAATAAATAAAGAAATAAATAAATAAAATATTTATTTACATTAAATTAGTTTAATATGAAATGATACGGTAAAATATGTGCAATAATCATTGGCTGTGCCCGTAAAGGCCAGCTGCACATGGGGTCAGAACCAAGGCCCTAACCATGTCTTAAACATTGGGGGGGACCAACTTTCCTATGCTGCTTTAATTTACGCACACACACACATCACTCGGACACAGAATCTTGTCAACACTACCCCGTGGCAATTATTGTAATAAAATAGTTTCCATACTGAATCGCTTCATTCTCTCTCTCTCTCTCTCTCTCTCTCTCTGCTCTCTCAAATTGGACATACTTGACAAAAAAAAGTTGATTAATTTGTTTCACTGAATATAACTGTCGGTCATTTAACATTTGTATCGTAAAACAGTTGACTAACATTAAATGATTTGCAGCTTCCATCCAGGGCCGTACGCAGGATTTTATAAATACCGAGGTCCCAAAATGGAGATTGGTAGGGGGGTTCGGGGGCATGCTCCCCCGAGGAAATTTAGATTTTCCTGACTTACATGTGTGCATTTTAAGATGTTTTAAGGCTCATAAATTGGATAATAATATAGGTTTAAAACCAAGTCAGTGGGCAATAGTAGCATAAATTATTTTTCAAGATAACAGATTCTTAAACATGAGAATCAGATTAAATGTTGCAATGAATGATCCACGCTACAAACTGGAAATAGAGAAGATATCGTTTGTTTATGTTTATGAATTTAATAAACTCAAGTTCCCCTTTCAGTCGGTCACTCCGAGTCACGTCGGATGACCGACGAAATTGGGATCTCGCCAGAGAGACCAATCCACTTCGAGTGTAACTAAACGAGCCAATGGACATTGGCATGCGATTATTGCATCCAGCTGCCGCTGATCACAGCGTGAGCATAAGAGGCAGCTGATGCACCGCATCAATTATCCTTTCGCTTCGGAGCCGAGCGGTAGTGGTTAAAGCTACTGCTCTCCCTTCCAAGAGAGTGTTCTGCGAGCGAGTGCGGGCGTTACGGCGCGGCAGCGGTGGTCACGGTGTCCGGGAGAGAAAGATCGTCTTCCTGCTGACAGCCACACTAGGAGTGTGCGGTGGCCAGCTCCCCTGCGTGCTTCAGCACTAAAAGAGCATTTCTCTGAAAGAGCAATTTCTCTAAAAGAGCAACACGGGTGATCGCGTCTTTTTAAAGATGTCTTTTCACCCGTGCGTTTCTGGGTGTGGTCGTTTCCTGGCGCCTCAGGACGGTCACGATCGCTTCCTCACGTGTCTGGGCATTCAGCACGCTGAGGTGGCTTTCGTGGATGGTTCATGTTCTTCTTGCGGTGACATGACCATCTCGGAGTGCGACTCTGCTATGTCAAACATGGCAGAGTCCCTCTGCCTGCCGTGATCCGGTGGAGTTAGAGGTGATTTGAGGATTACGGTGAGGGCTTCCCCAAGTGGAGCTCCTCACCCCTCAAGCACTCCGCAGCCGGTGGAGCTGCCGAAGGAGCGCGCTGGCCACGCGTTTCCTTCGGTGCCCCCTCTGACGACCAGATGTCGATCACCGCATCGGAGGGCGGGCCCTCTCTCTCCGGGGATGACGACCCGGCTGCGTTGCCCCCTTCGGGTGTGGTAGCGTTGTCCGTGCCAGACCCAGAGATGACGGCTATGCTTTCCCGGGCCGCCGAGAATGTCGGGCTCGTGTGGAATCCTAAAAAGCCACCGTGTCCCGATCCTTCGAGGCTGGGCGAGTGGTTCCTCGGTGGGGGTGGCGCTGGTTCTCAGCGCCCCCCTCCGGTGCCATTCTTTCCGGAAGGGCATGAGGAGCTGACAAGATTGTGGAGGGCACCTTTCACTGCCCGAAACACATCTTGTAGTTCTTCCGCTCTCACCACCCTCGATGGTGGAGCCGCTTTGGGGTATGCGGGCATCCCCTCGGTGGAACGGTCTGTGGCCATGCAACTGTGTCCAACAGCCGCTTCCACCCTGCGGGGTGATCCGTGTCTCCCCTCACGGGCCTCTAAGTATTCGTCAGGTCTAACTGGCAGTGCTTATAGAGCCTGTGGGGAGGCGGCTTCCGCCCTCCACGCTATGGCGTTGCTGCAGGTCCACCAGGCCAAAGCACTGAAAGACCTGCACGAGGGTGGTCACGACCTGGCGGTTCTACATGAGCTGCGTGCTGCGACGGACCTCGCGCTACGAGTGACGAAGGTGACCGCACAGTCTCTGGGTTGTGCGATGTCCAGGAGCGCCATCTCTGGCTGTGTCTCGCTGACATGAAGGAGCAGGAGAAGGTACAGTTCCTGAATGCTCCCGTGTCACAGACCGGCCCTTTCGGCGACGCTGTCGAGAGCTTTGCCCAGCAGTTCTCGGCAGTCCAGAAGCAGACTGAGGCAAACACATCATGCGCCGGAGGAAACCTGCTGCTTCCACTCCGGCTGCAGCCACTCAGCCTGCTCGTCGCCGTGGGCGCCCCCCTGCGGCCGCCCCCGCTCCCGCGCAGCCGCAGCAGCCTTCACCAGGCAGCGTCGTGGAGCCGGTCGCAGGCAGGACGCCCAGCCCGTCCAGGCCCCCGCCAAACCTGGCGGCAAGCGCAAGTGCAAGAGGCCCTGGGACGGTCGACCCAGAGATGGAGGAGACTGCTCATCGGGAGATGGTGACTGCACCACTCCCTCCCCCGGAGGAGGGCCGGGTGGAGTATCTTTTGTTCATTTTGTTCCGCCGCTGGCCCAGCAGCCAGCGGTACCCAAAACATCAGTAAAGAGCGGTCTCCTCAATCTCCGGGTCTCAAGAGGAGGAGAGTGGTGATCCGTGCATCACAGGATCACTTCCCTCCTCCTCTCTCGCCAGCAGGCAGCGGGTGGTTGCCCAAGAGCACCCCTCCTGCCCATTCGTGGAACCAGGTAAGGGCAGTAGCACTCCAGTCCCCGCTTCAAGTCGTCAAACGCCAGGCTGTCACAAGCCTCAAGCCGGGTTCCTGTGTCTCCTCCCACGTGAGGAGAAATCAGGTGAGTGCTACACTACACACCCAGACCCCGCCCCCTGCCGTCACAGGCCAGGCCGTCACAGGCCCTGGGGCCGGTCCCTGTGTTCCACCTCGCTGCCCCACCGCGGGCATGTCGGTGGGCCCGTTGGCCCCGCTGGTGCGGTCTCTCGGAGCCTGGTTAGCGCTCCCCAGCCTGTCCCGGTGGCTCCTGCGGACCATCAGACTCGGCTATGCGATTCAGTTCGCCCGGCGTCCCCCCCAAGTTCAGGGGCATCCGGTTCACTTCAGTCAAAGCCGTCGATGCCCCTGTCTTGCTCGCGGAGATTGCAGTCCTACTGGCGAAGGATGCAATAGAGCCGGTCCCTCCAGCCGATATGAGGTCGGGGTTTTACAGCCCTTACTTCATTGTGCCCAAGAAAAGCGGTGGGTTACGACCGATCTTGGATCTGCGAGTTTTGAACCGTGCACTTCACAAGATGCCGTTCAAGATGTTGACGCAGAAACGCATTCTTGGATGCGTCCGTCCCCTAGATTGGTTTGCAGCAATCGACCTGAAGGACGCGTACTTTCATGTTTCGATTCTCCCGCGACACAGGCCATGCCTGCGATTCGCGTTCGATGGTCGGGCATATCAGTACAAGGTCCTGCCCTTCCGGCTGTCCCTTTTCGCCTCGTGTCTTCACCAAAGTCGCAGAGGCGGCCCCTTGTTCCCCTGAGAGAACGGGGTGTGCGCATTCTCAACTACCTCTACGACTGGCTCATACTTGCACAGTCTCGAGAGCTGTTGTGCGCACACAGGGACCTGGTGCTCAGGCACCTCAGCCAGTTGGGCCTTCGGGTCAATTGGGAAAAGAGCAACTCGTGCCAGTGCAGAGGATCTCTTTTCTCGGCATGGAGTTGGATTCGGTCAACCAGACAGCACGCCTCACCCAGGAACGTGCTCAGTCGGTGCTGAACTGCCTCAAGACTTTATCAGGCAGGACAGCGGTCCCACTGAAACTCTTTCAGAGGCTCCTGGGGCATATGGCTGCAGCTGCGGCCATAGTTCCGCTCGGTCTGCTCCATATGAGACCGCTTCAGCACTGGCTCCATGGTCGAATCCCGAGGTGGGCGTGGAAACGCGGTACTCACCGGGTTCAGATTACACCGGCCTGCCGCAAGACCTTCAGCCCGTGGTCAGATCCTTCGTTCCTTCGGGCAGGAGTGCCCCTGGAGCAGGTATCCAGGCATGCTGTGGTATTCACGGATGCCTCGGCCACCGGCTGGGGTGCCACGTACAACGGGCACGCAGTATCAGGGGTTTGGACGGGCCCCCTTCTGCGTTGGCATATCAATTGCCTCGAGTTGCTGGCAGTACGCCTTGCCCTGTGCCGCCTCAGAGGGCGCCTTTGGGGCAGGGACGTTCTGGTCCGTACGGACAACACTGCGACCGTTGCCTATATCAACCGGCAAGGCGGTTTGCGCTCCCGTCGCATGTCGCAACTCGCCCGCCACCTCCTCCTCTGGAGTCAGAAGCATCTGAGGTCCCTTCGTGCCATCCACATCCCAGGAGTGTTCAATCAGGCGGCCGACGAGCTGTCTCGAGCGGCACTTCCTGGGGAGTGGAGACTCCATCCCCAGGCGGTCCAGCTGATTTGGAGTCGGTTCGGAGTTGCTCAGGTAGACCTGTTTGCATCTCCAGAAACCACCCACTGCCAGTGGTTCTACTCCCTGTCCGAGGCAACGCTCGGCACGGATGCACTGGCACACAGCTGGCCCCAGGGCTTGCGCAAGTATGCGTTTCCCCCAGTGAGCCTGCTAGCACAGACATTGTGCAAGATCAGGGAGGATGAGGAGCAGGTCCTGTTAGTGGCTCCATATTGGCCCAACAGGACCTGGTTCCCGGAACTCATGCTCCTCGCGACAGCCCCTCCCTGGCCGATTCCTCTGAGGAAGGATCTGCTTTCTCAGAGACGGGGCACCCTCTGGCACCCGCGTCCAGACTTGTGGAAACTTCATGTGTGGTCCCTGGACGGGACGCGGAGGTTCTAGGTGACCTGCCCCAGGAGGTAGCGCTCACTATCGCTTCAGCACGAGCACCGTCCACAAGACGGGCCTATGCGCTGAAGTGGAACCTGTTCGTCGAATGGTGTTCCTCTTACCAGGAGGACCCCCGGAGATGTTCGATCAGAGCCGTGCTTTCCTTTTTGCAACAAGGGTTGGAGCGTAGGCTGTCCCCCTCCACCCTTAAGGTATATGTTGCTGCTATTTCTGCCCACCACGACCCCATAGAGGGGAGGTCGGTGGGGAAGCACGATCTGGTCGTCAGGTTTCTTAGGGGGGCCAGGAGGTTAAATCCTCCGAGGCCTCCCTCCCTTCCCTCTTGGGATTTGGCTTGGCGCTAAGAGCCCTACAACCTGCCCCCTTTGAGCCATTGCAGTCAGTCGAGTTGAAGTTTCTTTCTATGAAAACCCTACTCCTGACTGCATTGGCCTCAATCAAGAGGGTGGGGGACCTGCAGGCATTTTCGGTCGACGAGTCGTGCCTTGAGTTTGGGCCGGCTGACTCCAGTGCAACACTGAGGCCCCGGCCCGGCTATGTGCCCAAGGTTCCTACCACGCCCTTCAGGGACCAGGTAGTGAGCCTGCAAGCGCTGCCCCTGGAGGAGGCAGACCCAGCCCTAGCTTTGCTCTGTCCTGTACGCGCACTGCGTCAGTACGTGGATAGAACTCAGAGCTTCAGGACCTCAGAACAGCTCTTTGTCTGTTACGGAGGACAGCAGAAGGGGAAGGCTGTCTCCAAGCAGAGGATGGCCCACTGGATAGTGGATGCCATCACCTTGGCCTATGAAGCACAAGGTGTGCCCTGCCCGCTCAGGTTGCGTGCTCACTCCACTAGGGGTGTCGCATCGTCCTGGGCGCTGGCTCGTGGTGCCTCGCTAGCAGACATCTGTAGAGCTGCGGGTTGGGCGACTCCCAACACGTTCGCTAGGTTTTATAGCCTACGTGTCGAACCGGTTTCCTCCTGTGTTCTCACCTCAAACGGGTAGTGGCACTGAGAGGGCCGGCTCAGAGTCGGCTTGCGGCGTCCTTACGCCTAATTCTCCAGAGAGTTCCTTAACCAGGCAAACCCTGTTGAGTCCTCTAGCACTCCGGCGTCCGGACGCGGCGGGGTGTCCGGCGCCAGGCCTTCAGCCAATGAATTCTTGAAATCTGGTGCGAGGCTAGTGCCCATATGAGAGACCCTGTCGGGATCCCATATGTGTATTCCACGGTATTCTTATTAGAGCCATGTTTCCCCTGGCGGACCACGTTCTGCCATCTCTAAAGATGCAGCCTGAGCCATCTCAGAGACTTCCATGTGCAATAGGGCCCTTCGGGGTTACTTCACATGTTTGAATGTCACTTAACCCCCTCTGGGAGGAGGTGACTCCGCAGTGTGCCTCTTCCAAGTGGAAGGGCACGCTTCCCAGTGTTATCCTAGTCCTACTGTTTGGGTTGCTCAAGGAACACCAGTAGTTGACCTTCTCTGTGTAGAGCCCGGTCCTATTGTCTGCCTTATAGGAAGGGTCAGGAGCCCTACACAGGGCACTGGAAGGGGCAGCTCCTGTGGCGCTTTGGTAGGGATCCCAATTTCGTCGGTCATCCGACGTGACTCGGAGTGACCGACTGAAAGGGGAACGTCTCGGTTACGTATGTAACCCTCGTTCCCTGAAGGAGGGAACGGAGACGTCACGTCCCGTCGCCACAGTCGCTGTACCACCGCTGAGCTGCCGGGTCGCCGGCTCGGCTCCTCAGCGAAAACATAATTGATGCGGTGCATCAGCTGCCTCTTATGCTCACGCTGTGATCAGCGGCAGCTGGATGCAATAATCGCATGCCAATGTCCATTGGCTCGTTTAATTACACTCGAAGTGGATTGGTCTCTCTGGCGAGATCCCAATTTCGTCGGTCATCCGACGTGACGTCTCCGTTCCCTCCTTCAGGGAACGAGGGTTACATACGTAACCGAGACGTTATAATTATCCTGGTAGCCTTCAGTAAAATCAAGTGTCTAAAATGATTAAACATGAATATTATTTTTTTGATGTTTTTAATTCACACTGACAGATATCTTTTCCAATAAGTTTAAACTGATTTTTATATTTTATGGGCATTTTTATGTTTATAAAGCCTTTTTTTTATGAAATTGTCCATTATCTTTTGAGTCAAATTCTTACATTTATTCAGTGAATTAGAATAATAAGACATTTGGGTTGTTACCAAGCAAAGAAAATCAAAGGGTTAGGGTAACCCAGCAAAACAGTGCTGTGGCTGTGTTTGGAATGTTTTTTGTTGGCGATATAGCGTAAAAACAGGCAATATAATGTCTAAAACGTAAGTCTCTTAATTAACTTTTTGTTTACTGAGCTGTTGTAAAAAATCAGTATCACATTTGTAATCATGGTAATTTTTGGAGAAAAATGGCACTCTTCATGTGAAATTGATTAACTATATGAAGTGGTATAAATATATACATTTTCTGCCCCCATGTCTTGAATTTGTGATCATTCTAAATGCATTTTAATAAACTGAATGATGTAGTGAAGGATGTCATTTGGCCATTTCTGATTATTAGGGGGTACTTGTCCCCCTCAATGTCTATGGTGGTTACGGCCCTGGTCAGAACTGAAAGTGAACCGTGTATTGCAACATCTGACTTACAATGCATGTGGCGCCGGTGTCCTGACATACCCGTCAGATTTTCCTACCAGGGCTTATTGCACATGCGCACATCAATATTGCATCCTTTTTCTCACGCTGAACAACATTTAATGTATCTGCATTACTGTATAGGTAAGGTTAGAGTTGGGGTAGGTGTAGATGTTAATAAAACACAATCTAATAGGTAGAAAAAAATATTTATTGTTGGTTTCCGGTAGCTGTATCCCTTCTAGCCACAACCGTGAATATAACACTTAATTACTGCATTTGCATTACTGTAAGGGTAGGTTTAGGGTTGTGGTAGGTGTAGACATTAATAAATCATAATTTGACAGGTAGCATTTTTCGTTGTCGAATTGTACTACCTACTGATTTAATGGGAGGTAGCAAAATATGACAGGGTAGCACAAATTGACAGAACACCGTCACACGCAGGGGAACGTTGACATGAATCATGTGAAAGAGTCTTGAAACCTTTAGAAAGCATTTTATTTCCCTGAAGTTCATCAGCTGAGGTCAAAGACAGTCTTTCTCAATGCCTTTGGCAGCAGTTTGCAGTTCACGTCAGAGGACATTTGGTAATTGGTACGATAAACCAAGAAGACTCATATCAGGGGTTTGCCAGACTGAAATTCTGTAGCTTAATCCAATTTCACACTCATTAAGAGCCAATAAACTATCATTTGGAAGCTTCGTTAGAAGAAAAAGCACAAGCACATCTACAGTTTGCCTGTAAAGTTCTGGGCTGCGTTTCCAAAAAGCATTGTAAGCTTAAGTTGATCGTAGCTCCATTGGTTTCAGTGGGTCTATGATGTACTTAAGCTTTTGGGAAACGCACCCCTGTTCAGTTTACAAAAACATGAACTGGCAGAGATTTCCAAATGAACTTCATGTTGTGTGAACTCACGTATTAAAAAGAGCCGTGTGAGTGTTTTTCCTGTGCTGAGAGACTGGCATGACTGTAGGAGAGAAGCAGAGAGCTGTGTTTGCAGATGTTTGTGTATGTGTGTGAACTGCTCTGAGCCTATTTATTCTGAACTGTGGAGATGGGTCCATTAGACATGGGCAGCGAGACTTATTCGATTATGAGAGAGAGGGACTGAACTTCATACCCTGAATGTTCACACACACCTGTCAGTACAAAACATATGTGTGTTTTTGTGACTGAACAGGGTAAAATATATTTAAGTGATTGTGTTAAAGTGGTCATGACATGGATTTTATTTATTTTAATATGTCTCTTGAGGTTTACTTGTAATGTTAATAAAGTTTTTTTGCACAAAAAACGAATATGTGGAAAAATTATTATTTTCAACCCTCATTCAGACCCTCAGTCTAAAACGACATGTTTTAAGGGGTGGGTCCTTTAAAGGGGACATCAGATGCAAAATTCACTTTTACATGGCGTTTGAACATAAATGTGTGTTGGCCGTGTGTGTACACAACCACCCTATAATGATAAAAATCCACCCAGTGCTTTTATAAAATGATGTCACACAAGCAGGCCCCTACCACGACTGTAGACAAACACTGCTGTTTTAGCACTGACCCGCTTTGAGTGAGCTGTAAACAGTCCGCTATTGTTTCGACACTGGAGCAGGTCTCCTAAGCGATTGAGGTGTTCTGTTGTTGGATGTAATAATGAACATAGCAGTCTTCATTTACTCCTGACATCTGAGCCGCTGAAGATGCAGAGGATTACTACTGATCCAGCTTCACCTCCAGAAGAAGTGAGTATAAGGTTTTTTTTTAATGAATCTTTGCAAATTGCCTTTCCTAATAATGTCCTAGTTAGCAAGTTTCACAATAAATGTTAAAAGTTTACAGTCTCTCAGAGAACCGATTGTCACCCCATGGAAGGGAGGGGCGGGGTGAGCAGAGCTCATTAGCATTTAAAGGGACATGCACCGAAACGGGTCACTGTGAACAGAGCTGTTTTTGACAAGGTACCAAGGGTGTTGTTTTATGCTAACATTGAGAAATTTTTTAACCAAAGTATATTATAGACTTTTCATGAAGACCCTAAAGAATCATACCAACTTGTGGAAAATGTGCCTTTGATGTCCCCTTTAAGGCTTGTTATGGCCACTGTTATGATTGACTAGAACTTGATTAAATAATTGCTTTGTTTACATTTTAAGCTATGAAACTTGAAGGATGTTTTAATGGTACAAAGACCTCTTATATGCTAAAAGATCAAGGCAAATTTAATTTCTCACGCCATGACCCCTTTAAAACACCAAAGGCAATAACATGGATTTTTCAGATTGCTATGTGCTAAGGTGTTCTGAGTGGTTGCTACACTCTAAAAAATGCTGGGTTATTTTTTTAACCCAAATGCTGGGTGCAGCCTGTTGGGTCATTTTATTGGGTTGTTTTTAATGTTTTTACCCAGGTGCTGGGCAGTTTTTCTGTAACTAAGCTGCTGAGTTATTTACCGTGCCATACCATGCCATACCACACAGTGGAAAAGCACCATTTTTTGAGTCCTCTACAGGAGAGAGCGGTTCTCAGAGCCGCCGATTTGGTGCACTTCTTCAGGGAAATAAAGGTTTGTATACATTTTATTTAATTTATAAAGTCTTTACTGTGCTGTAAATTATATTATTTTACGCAACGCAACATACAAGGACGAGATGTCAGTCAGCTAAATGAGTCAGCAGCGGCCGTTTCGTATGGTGGAAACGCCTTTTGCCTTGCATAACATAAACTGATTTTATTTGATATAAAACTGAATATAATTTAATGTTAACATATGTTCTCTAATCGCAGTACTGTTTGTTTATAGGCAGGTTATGTAGTCACGGCATCTTTCAGCTACGAGTGAAATGCGAGGCGGCGGTCTGAAGTTCGCATTCCCCGCTGAACAGCAGTCCCTCGCCGGTATAGCAGTCTATTCTGTTCCCCTCGGAATGTTTATATATATATAATATATATATATATATATATATATATATATATATATATATATATATATATATATATATATATATTTATTTATTTTTTTTTATTTTTTTTTTTTCTCTCTTTACGCAACCATACTACAATTCTTGCGTAGTTGCCTTTTTACGATACGTACGATCAGAACTAGCGTGCGCAAAAAGCACAACTGGATGTACGGCAAGTCAAATCGTTCAAAATACCGTCTTTAATCTGAAGCTTGAAAATAGCTTTAAATTTAATTACGCTTATTTTTTCCAATCAAATTTATTACCGATTTCAGTGTGATGCTTAAGGCTTTGGCTATTCTGTTTTATACTGTCTTATACTTATTCATTTATGCTAATTTATTTAATTTTTTGTTATTACAGGCCTATGTCTCGGTGTTGTTGTATGTGTGCACTGAAAGCATAAAAAAATCCTTGTGTGGTGTGTGCAAAACATAGGTTACATTAAAATAAATATACAATGAACCATAAATGTTGTGTACAAATCAGAATCCTATGCACACATGAAAATTTTCATGGATACTGATTTTTTTCTTTCTTTCCTTCATTTAATAAACTACAAAGCTGGTTAACAGACTCTGTGCCTTGGTCAGTAAGAATTCTCTTTGGTGCCCCAAACCTGTAAAAGAAATGAATGCAGTGAGAGACAACTGCTTCAGATTTACTCAGAATAGCATAGGCTATTTTGTGTAATAGTCATCCAGAACACAAATGTACTCATTTCCATTGTTGGTCCTGGTGACTTTCCCCACTATATCCATGCCCAGCAGTTCCAGAGGCTTGTCCACCTTAAAATTAAAATAGCAACATTAATACATTTATATTTTGTGACCTCATGACTTCCCTATCTCAAAATCCATGCACATCTGTGGACAACAAGCTTACATACACATATTGGGATGTACTTGGGCTCCTGCTAAACTGACACTGGGCACACTGCAAAACCTGATGTTCAGAAATAAGCACATGAGAAATGCATTCCACAATATAATAAGTTATATGTCTCACAGCAATGTTGAAAAGGAGACAATTTTGTAGCCTATTTACCCATTTATCAATGTCCAGCCCCATTCTGGGCCAGTTGAAGCTGAAATGGCAAGCTTGTTTTTTTTTTGGTTCCACAATGTTCTAATTCCAAAATAAAAATTGGCTGGCCTCTTTTTGTCCAGCAGCCACTTTTCTTCTTTACTTTACAATGTTTTTTGAGGAGATGTGATAAAGTTTGGCACCTATTGAAATAGCTTTATTGTTAAAATCTAAACAAAGGCCCAATTGAAGGAACTTCAAACCCATTTAAACTGAAATGTTAAAACAGGTGATTGTCAATGTGCTAGTTGCTTCAAGTCAGTTAAGTATAGTTCCTTGACAAGCACTGACTTTTTGTTAGTATCAAACCTTGGTGTATCACTATACCTCACTTCACTATGAGAAAACTTGTCAGTGTAGAGGAGTTATCACTTAAAGTAGTTTGCTTTCCATCTACTTGGAAAATGGAGAAACATCTGCAAATGAAATATTTCTGCTCTTTTTTTTTATGACAAATGAATACACCTCGAGTTTTGTAATTTAGAATTTCCTCATATAGGTTTGGATCCATTGCTTTCATATGCCAACAAGAACAGTCATTCAGATGACAACATTTTGTGGTCATCTCGCTAATTTATAACTGAGCTATTTTGAATGATTGATCGATTGCTTTATCTGGTGCACTCTGAGATTGTATGCCTATTACAATTACATTACATTTAGTCATTTAGCAGATGCTTTTATCCAAAGCAACTTACAAATGAGGACAATAGAAGCAATCAAAACCAACAAAAGAGCAACAACATGCAAGCGCTATGACAAGTCTCGGTTAGCCTAACGCAGTATACGTAGCAAGGTATTTTTTTTTTTTTTAAGAAAACAAGTGGATAGAATATAGAAAAGAAGGCTAGTGTTAGTTTTTCAAAAAAAAAAAGCTAGCAGTTAGAGAATAATTATGCAACTGATAGAGGGTCATGTGTTTTTTTTTTTTTTTTTAATAAAAAGAAGGCAGATAGATAAAATAGAATTTAAAAAGAGATTTCTAGAGTTAGAGGGTCAAATAAAGATGGAAGAGATGGGTTTTAAGCCGTTTCTTGAAGATGGCTAAGAATTCAGCTGCTCAGATTGAGTTGGGCAGGTCATTCCACCAGATGTTAATGAAAAAGTCCGTGAAAGTGATTTTGTGCCTCTTTGGGATGGCACAATAATGCGGCGTTCACTTGCAGAACGCAAGCTTCTAGAGGGCACATAGATCTGAAGTACTGAATTTAGGTAAAGGGGTGCAGAGCCAGAGGTGGTTTTGTAGGCAAACATTAATGCCTTGAATTTTATGCGAGCAGCTATTGGTAGCCAGTGCAAACTGATGAACAGAGGTGTGACATGCGTTCTTTTCGGCTCAGTTACAACATTATTTTCCACACTTGCATCTTGTATGCAAGGCTTTCTTGTGAAAAAAAATAATGTTTGGATAAGTGTTCAGATTAAATATATTCCACTGTATCAGTAAGAAGGTAAACAGATTAATCAAATAGAATATTAATTAAAATGTTTTGTTGCTCTATATGGAAACAGTAATAGCCTATGCCCTGAGTTTGGACGTCAGCATGGACAGATTACACTAATTTGCATAGGCAAAATTGAACTGCGAAAACTCGGACATAAGACAAAAACAAAGGAACAATTGCAAGATGAATGAAAATAAAAATACAGAACATAAACTGGAGTGTGAGAATCATTTTACTATGCTGCAGTGTAGCAAGACATTTGTCTCTTTTGCTTTAAATGTTTTTTCTACATTCAGTTGTGTTTTGGTGTATTTGCATGCTGCAGTGTTGCCAAATCCACAGTCTTTTTTTCTGCGGAATTGGCCCACTTTGGGGCAATGGTTGATGAACAATTTGGTCGGGTTTATTACGCAGACCTGGCAACCCGCTAAGCAGACACGCTTCATCGAGGGGGAACAGGAATTCCAGAGGGGAACGGAATCAACTGCTACACCGGCTCAGATTTCGGTGATGCACTGGCACGAGAATTAGCACTATTTTGATGGAAAGGGATTAGAAAGAGCAGTCGAATACACTTAAATTAAAGTGCTTCTTTTAAATGTTAAACCCAGCATGTGTTCTGTCCAATATTTACCCAGCGCTAGGTTATACACAAGTATAAATATTTCTGTTGAATTATATTTTTACTTTACTAAATTTGTATAGAAAACAAATATTTTTGCTCTGATACATTTGTCCAGACACTTTCATTACTCAGGAAAGTGAGGCTCAGGATAAGGCTCAGGAAACCTTTGCAGGTGTTTTGAGTTGATTAGCTGATTGGCATGTCACCATATTCTAATTTGTTGAGATAGTGAATTGGTGGGTTTTTGTTAAATGTGAGCCAAAATCATCACAATTAAAAGAACCAAAGACTTAAACTACTTCAGTCTGTGTGCACTGAAAAGTACAGTATTCTGGTTTTTTGCTACTCCTTCAAAATTGATCCAATTCTTCCCAAAATTGGCTCAGATGATCTTTAAACTGAGCCGCACAGAAATGACTCAACAGATTTTTTATTATTATTATTTTTTTTTTTAATTAATCTTTGTTCAAAAGTTATGATGTTGTAAACTTAACAAGGTTGACCCAAAATTGGCTCAGAGGCTATATCTCAGCCAAACTTTGATCAATCAAAACAAAACTTGGTACAAGTCCTGTACCAGTGACTCTAACTGTCCGAAGAACGAGAAGTGCTGTAGCAATGGTTGTGGACGTCACTGTACGGCTCCATATACAGGTATTTGTTAGTGTATTGGTATTATTATTATTATTATTATTATTAGTGTCAAAAGTAGGCTATGTTATTTGTCCTATAGGACTATTTCAAACACAAGATGGTTTCACAAAATTAAAGCTGAATAAAACTTTGAACCTGTTTTCAAACCTGTACTGGGTCCTCCAGCACTGTATAATTTGTATGACTCCCTCATGTAACACACCTGATTCCACTCATTAGCTTGTTAGTAGAGAATGCAAGACTTGAATTGGGTTTGTCTGATAAGGGAGACATACAAAATATGCAGTGGGGGTCCTCTAAGACAGGTTTGAAAACCCCTGACTTGGACCATAATTCACTCTGTAGCTAAAACTTGTTAATGTTTCGTGCTATATATTGGAGATTGAATGTTGCTGAATAGATCTACTAAAGCTGACTACCTGTGTCCATGCAGTGAAGCCTGGTCGGTGTCCCAAACCGAAGAAGATTCCAGCATGTGCTGAAAGCTGTTCCCATGATGGCCAGTGTCCTCCCACAGAGAAATGTTTCCCAACCATCTGTGGCCATGCATGCAGTGAACCATAGAGGAAAAAGTCATGGGAAGATTGATTTTTCATGATGCATGCTGGTGGAGTTCTTTTCAATTCAGTGTGTGTGTGTGTGTGTGTGTGTGCACAACCACACTATAATGATAAAATTCCACCCAGTGCTTTTTTTGTTTGTTTGTTTTTTTAAATCCTCATAAGTCACAGCACTTTCTCAAATCAAACCGTTCACAGATTCTTGGCAGAGTGACATCACACAGGCAGGCCCCTCCCACGACTGTAGACAAACACTGCCATTTTAGCATTGACCTGCTTTGAGTGAGCTGTAAACAGTCTGGCATTGTTTTGACACTGGAGCAGGTCTCCTAAGCGACTGAGGTGTTTTGTTGTTGGATGTAATAATGAATACTGCAGTCATCATTTATTCCTGACATCTGAGCCGCTGAAGACGCAGAGGATTACTTGTGTTTTAGAAGGGAATGCACCCCCCCCCCAAATATGTTTTTTGTTTGCATGATTCATTTTACACCAGACTGCTTTTTAAACGAGGGTCCGTACAAAGCAGGTTTTGCTAAAAAGTTGTTCCTGAAGGAAGGATCGATATCCAGCTTCATCTCCAGAAGTAAGTTGTTGTTGCTGTTGTTATTTTTTGTTTGTTTGTTTGTTTTAAATCTTTGGAAATAGCCTTTCCTAATAATGTGCTGGTTAGCAAGTTCCACGACCAATGAATGCTAAAGTGAACACTGAACAGTGTCTACACCGGACGCAAGCAGCGCGAAAATTTACTGTAGAACTCATAATCAATGATGCTGTCTACACTGAATACGGCGCGACAGACAAATACCTGAAAGTAAACTGCTGCCTCATCTATTTATGATACACTAATACAAAGTTCAAATGATTTGCCACAGTCGCTTTGTTGCGTCCACTACACTACATTAAGGTTGCCTTTGTAGAGGGTTTATAAAGGTGTTTGTTAATGACTAATAAATGATTTACAAATGTATTTTAAATCATTTTTGAACAGTTATAACATGAACATGCATGAATTAGAATGGTTACTTTAATGCAAGAACAGAAGAGAGGGGCGGGGTGAGCAGTAGCTGACTATCATTTAAAGGGACATGCACCAAAACGGGTCGCTGTGAACAGAGCTGTTTTTGACAGGGTAAAAAGGGTGTTGTTTTACACTACCATTCGAGAAATTTTAACCAAATTATGTTATAAAATTTTCACAAAGACCCTAAAGAACCATACCAGCTTGTGGAAAATGGGCATCCGATGTCCCCCTTAACAGCTTGAGACAAAAACGAGCATCATATTATGGACTCGCCCTACAGTTTTGGTTTTTCTACACGATTAATGTCCATTTATTCTTGCACGTTTGTCAAAACTTCCGCTGTCATAATGTGGTGCTACACTGACTTGAGGGACAAGAGGTGCTGGGAAGCTAGATAGGGAATCAGCCCAACCTAAAGAAGTGTCTCATCAAAGAGAGCAACAAGGCTGTTCAGGGCTAAGAGCACTGTTGCCAACTCTCGCGGGACAAATAAGCAACTGCTGCTTCAAAAACAACCCCATCAATATGAACTATTATCAATTATTTTTTACCAATAAATGAGCCTGCAACACATTAAACTGAAAACACTCTTTTATTTGAAAAGCAAACACAGAAGTTAAATTCAGCAAACTGCAACAAAGCTGGATGCACGCATTATCCACTCATCTTCAATCACCTGTGGACAGAATAGGATTGGAGAGATGGAAAAGGAGAAAAAGACAAGAGCTTTAAGGCGGAACTATAACAGGGATCCACATATTTATAGTATAGTATTCAAACCAAATATATAAAGTATTGTATAGACCTACTTCTTGTTATTATTATTATAGCCTGTGATAAAATACAGTACAAAACATTGTAAAAATGATCAATTTACCTTATAAAAGAGAGTCACCCACATCTACTTCCGTCATCGCTTGGATTACAGCACCGCTTTCATGTTGAACCTGATTTTTCTCCAATGAGGGGGAGGAGGGGCAGAATGTTTGACAAATCCTATAAGACTTACATTATTGCCCTGATTGGCTATTAACTATGAGCAGACAGAAAAAGCGCTGTGCAGATCAATCGACGACATCAAAGTACCGCGAGAGTGATTCAAAGGCATGAAGAGTTGTCTGCTCTCCAAAAATCCTGGATTAAGGGATGCAGTTTTATTGTGCTTATTTTAAAAAAATATGGTAGCTTGAAGCGCCGCTGCGAAGACCGATCGGTGTTTGACATCAAAGTACCGCGAAAGTGTTTCGAAAGCACATCAGCTGTCTGCTCTCTATAACTCACTGTACTGTGATGTTAAAAACGGATCGGTCTGCGCTAACCATATAATATCAAGCCGAACACACCTAGAGTGTCAATCAATGCAATGGAGAATACAGCGAACATAAATGTAAAGAAACTAAGTTGCTTGTTAGATTTTCCTAACAAGCAACCCTATTTTTTAAAATAAGCCCCCAAACAAATGCAACCCAGGAAGAAGCCTGATTCTTAGCCTAAATCATTTGTTTTCAAAATGAAAGGTAAATGGTTTTGCAAAGCAGTTTTGACTGTTTCAAAAATTCGCGAAGATAATCATTCATTTTAGTCGATTATTTTCAGTGAATCACAAAGTTTCAGAATGACTCGTTTTGGGAATCGCAAAGGAATCGTTCATTGTAATTCTTTTCACTGAATCGGCCAAATTGGTTCACAGAGGGAGCGGTCATTTCATGAATCACAAAAGAATTATTCATTCTAATCGATAAATGAAAAGGTAAAATGGGTTTGCAAAGCAGTCTGAAAAACTCGTTTTGAATATCGCAAAAGAATCGTTCAGTCTAGTCGATTCTTTTAATGAATCGGTTGGATTGGTTCACAAAGCGGCCTGAAAGACTCATTTCGGGAATCGCAAAAGAATCTTTCTGTCTAGTCGATTCTTTCAATGAATCGGTTTAATTGTTTCTCAAAGCGTCTTAAAGACTCTTGTTGTGAATGATTAAAGAATAGTTAATTCGGGTCGACTCTTTTCAATTAATCAGTCATAGTGGTTCGCAAAGCAGTCTCAACGCCTAGTTTCAAGAATGTGGTCTGAACGACTCGTGTTGTAAATAATAAAACAATCATTCATTCTAGTAGAATATTTTCATTTAATCAGATTCGTTTGCGAAACAGTCTGAATGACTCGTTTTTTCAAATCACAAATCAAAACACTTGTAGTTCCTTGGACAAAAAGCAATTGGAAGAGACTTTTCACGTAAGCTCAACCTGTTTCTGGATAATAATTATGAGCAATAGTGTTTTTTGTCTCAACAAACTCCACAAAAATGTAAATGAGTGTATGTTTTTTTGTGCTTGTGTGCGAATGCAAACCTGCAATGTCACTCTGTCTGTGAGGTGTCTGGGAACGCTTTCCTTCCTGAGGGCTGCAGTGTTTGTGTTAGATCAGCCGAAAGCCCTTCTTCTGGGTGTGGGAACCGACTCCTCCCTGGACTCCACATTTCCTCTAGTCAAGGACTGAGAAGCCGAAGCCCAGACTGATATGAGCCGCTGTAGTTCACCTACGTTCAACGCGTATGTCAAAATAACATGCACAGGTTGGTTTCATTGACAAATAGGCTGCACAAATAATATTTCATATAGACAGAAGATTTTGCAGGTAAGCCCTAAGTTATAATTTAACAAGTTGACATCTGAAATACTGTTTGATTGAGACTAAGTCTCATTGAGAAAAGTCTGTATCAGTTTATATTCTAAACTAATCAAATATGCAGTACATATAAATGAGTTGTCATCCAGTAATCAACTGTGGATAGCAGCTCAGGGCCCGTATTCACAAAACATCTTAAGGCTAAAAGTAGTTCATAACTTACCGATTTAGGAGAAAATCTTCAAAATAATGTGCGTGTCATTCCTAAATTTAGGACCGTAAACAATTTAGGACTCCTAAATTTTTGCTCTAAGAGTATTTCACAAAGCGTTTTAGCACTAAAACTAGCTCCTAAATCTGTGAAATGTTAGGAGTAGTGAAGAGGACTCCTAAGTCACTAAGACCAAGCCACAAACTATCCAAAAATGGCTGTTGCCGTCAATCTGCTTCAGACCGTAAACATTTTAGAAACACGCTGCATTTATTTGCACACTTATGTTTTCCCACTTATCTTTTTGGGTTTTGGAGATTATCCCAACTCCAATTTTTCCTTTGATTATATCCTTGTTATTAACAAGTTGGGCAAAAAGTAACAGCTGTTCTTGCCTCTAGTTTGGTGTTCTTTTACGTTTGCATGTCTTACTATCAGCCATGATTATTCTGCTCTGTTAATTAAAAGGCTGTTTATATGCATATCCGCTAATTGTTTACGAGAAGCACACAAGTAAGAGACTGACAATTAGCTGAACATATACTTGTTTAATTAGTGACACTTAGCCTGGATTTTAAAATCTTTATTTGAATTGGCAACATTTAAATTTTTTAACCTTTATCTGAATATGGCAACACATATGCTCTACGATATTACAATGAATAAATCTCTGACAGAGACCCCTCCCCTATCAGCCAATCACTGTGTGCATAGTTAGTGAGCATGCTGACATCATCCATCCATCCATCCCTTACTCTTATCTTAAGACTTCTCTCTATTCCTTAGTAAAATTTTGTCTCAGCAGCTTTGTGAATAGGTTTTAAGAGAAAGCTCTTAGCTAAAAACTTTTACTGCTATTTAGGAGAACTCTCAGTGGTAAGATAAAATGTTTTGTGAATATGGGCCCTGATCCTTTGTAAATAAGTGTTTTGATTGCAGACCTCTTCTGAAACTCTAAAGGAGACACCTGAGATTACTTTTTCTCAGGGGAAACAACTGCAGACTTCAGCTAAAGAGCTAGAAATGAGTGTTCATTTTATCTCACTGCTGTCTAGGAGAAACAACTTGAGATATTTTTATTATGGGTTGTAGTTTATATAATATAAATGAAAACAGCAGTTTTCTAAAGGCGTCACCTGTATATTTTAGTTTTCCTGTGATGGTCACACACTTTGCCCTGGTTTCGGCCTCTCTTTTAAATCTCCATCGGAAACCCTTTTCACGCTCATCCCTCGGTGGAGGAGGCAGGAATGTTCACAGCTAATTTAGAGCCTGTCTGTCCAATAACGCCCTGCGATCTCATAAACTCACACTCCTGCTGTGGCCGACAGTAACCTACAGAGTGATGAGTAGTAATAGTAAGGGGGCAGTTGTGGCCTAAAGGTTAAAGAGTTGAACTTGTAACCCAAAGGTTGCAGGTTTGAGTCTCAGGTCCCACAGGGATTGTAGGTGGGGGGAGTGAATAACCAGAGCTCTCTTCCACCTTCAATACCACGACTGAGGTGAGACCCTTGAGCAAGGCACCGAACCCCCAACTGCTCCCCGGGCACCACAGCAATATGGCTTCCCACTGCTCCGGGGGTGTGTGTGTGTGTGTGTGTGTGTGTGTGTGTGTGTGTAAAAGTATTGCATTGGCCCAAGAAGCTTTGCTTTCACTCGCAAAACATTTGCGTTCTCTTGCAAAAGTATTGTGTTGCCCCAAGAAACTCTGCGTTCGTTCGCAAAACATCTACATTCTCTTGCAAAAGTATTGCATTGGCTCAAGAAGCTTTGCTGTCACTCGCAAAACATTTGCAAATGAATGCAGAGTTTCTTGGGGGCAATGCAATACTTTTGCAAGAGAATGCAAATTTTTAATGAGAGAATGCAAAGCTTCTTGAGGCAACACAATACTTTTGCAAGAGAACACAGATGTTTTGCAAGTGAAAGCAAAGCTTTTTGGGCCAATGCAATACTTTTTTGAGAGAACACAAATTTTTTGAGAACGAACGCTGATTTTCTTGGCGCAACAAAATACTTTTGTTAGAGAATGCAAATGTTATATGTAAGAATGTACAGCCTCTTGAGGCAATACTTTTTCGAGAAAATTCTAAGTTTAAGGGGGAATGTTTAGCGATTGAACGCAGAGTTTGTTTGGGGCAATGTAAATACTTTTGCAAGAGGATACAAAGTTTCTTGGAGTAACACAAACATTTTGTGAGCAAACGCAGAGTTTCTTGGGGCAATGCAATACTTTTGCGAGAGAATACAAATGTTTTGCAAGGGAATGCAAAGTTTCTTGGGGCAACGCTATAGTTTTGCTAGAGAACGCAAAGTTTTTTGGGGCAATGCAATACTTCTTGTGAGAAAACGTGAGTGTTTTGTGAGAGAACGCAAATGTTTTTTGAACGAAAAGCTTATTGGGGGCAATGTAATACTTTTGCGAGAGAGCACAAAGTTTCTTGGGGCAATGCAACACTTTTGCGAGAGAGTGCAAATGTTTTACAAGCGAACACAAAGGCAACACAATACTTTTGCAAGCAAACTCAAATGTTTTGCAAGAGAACGAAAAAGCTTTGCAAGGGAACGCAAAATCATTGAAATATATATTTTTTTCATCCCATCTCATATTTTTTTCTCTATATCTTTTAGGAGCTCCGTAGTAACTTGTTTGTATCTTTAAATTCATCTTACTATGTGACTCCAAAATGTGTTTTAAGTTTCTGTGACTCCAAAAACTCATGAGTCATGAGGGTTCACAGGAGTTTATTGTGAAACTGTTTCAGCACACAAACCAGAAGTAAATGATCTGCTGGTTGTGTGTTCCTCAATGCACCAGTCTTCCTGTGACTAAACACATAACAGACTTTCAGCCACCGTGTCATGGCTTTTAATGCGTCTCTGGAGGTTGACGGATGAACTGTGAGCTTTTTCTCACAGCAGGCCGAGGTGAGATAAAAGGAAACGTAGCGCTGTGAAGACCGTACCTCTCATGACATCACCGTTAAATGCTTCCCGACCTCCACAGCTGCTGAGTGAGACACACCCTCATGCTTCCTGCATGAACCATCTCAACAATTCACATCAGTTACCCTGGGAAAAACACCTCGCTGCCAGCCACGACTTTCCATGCAGTGCCGACAAATAATAAGAAACCTCTTGTTATTTTGTGGTCACAAAAGCCTAATAAAATGACCTTCAATTTCATTTTAATAGTGTGTCCCAACCCAAATCAGATTAGACACTGATGTAACCTCGTACAGAAATCGTGGGTGGATGTAATACTAGATGTTTCATTCAGAACTACTGTTTATAGCCCAGAAGTAGTCCACACAACTTTGCTATATTTCAAGTCCACTAAAGTCAAAATTTAAAGTCATTATTTGCTGGTAATTTCAATGAGTTCATCACAGAAAATAATGTCTTTTTCTAGTTTTTTTATTTTTTTATTTTTATTTTTTGCAGTTACAAGGTGAGATAGGCTATATGGGGAAGAACATAAACTTTTTGTGTGCATGTTTTAATGTCTGATGATGAAAACCAGTCAGAATAAGTCTAAACAAAAGATCTGCTTTTGGAAAATAAAAGGGTCAATATCACTGTAGGGTGCCTTTTGGTGTCCTGTACATAAGTAACTCATTTGCCATGATAACTTAACATAAAAATGACTATGAAAGGGTGTATTATATTAGGCTAGGTTTTTATATTCATGACAAAAGCATTACTTGGCTCTTTAGATACATTTTCTAGATATTTTTTTTAGATTTGTATAAGAGGATGCATGTTATTTTGCTATGTCCCATGCACTGCTCATTAAATTAGAAGGATAGTAGAATATTGTCAAATCATAAAATTTAAAATTTTTGTTCTCCTATTAATATTTTGGTAAATAAGAGATTACTCAATTTGAGTGTATTGATCATTTGGTTCTAAAACTGATATTTTCTTTAATAAAAAAAAGAAGAGTTTTTCCATGTCCCTTGAATGGTTGTCCACCCTGTTGTATTGGGGAATCTGCCCCTTTAAAAAAAAAAGGCCATCGCCTTTAGTGACATCAGGACAAAAGATTTTTTGTCTCTTCAGTGGTGGGAATTTCAGCTGCTGAGGTGAGTAAGTCGGTGACTTATTTGTATAATCCAGTGTGTTCAATAGCTAGGTGTGGGCAATAACATCCAAAAAAAAAAAAAAAAAAAAAAAAAAAAAGAAACGCATCCAAATATCACACTTTTCTCCAAATAAGAAAAAAATACATGTGCAAATTGTGTCTTTAAAGACACATGGTTTACATAAAATCTTTTATGTATTTATAATTTGAAAGCAAACAAATAACCCTGTTTAGGAAAGGGACATCATACCTTTCAGAAAATATAATTTGCATCTTAATTTTGCAATGAAAAAAATATATTTGGTCTCGTACTGTATCGCGTACCTTGTCAGTGTCTGTGCTTGCTTGGCCATTTATTGTGATTAACAGGAAAGTGTGTCCAGCTGAATTCAATTAGTGATTTGTTAGACGGGTATAAAAAAGGTTATTATACCGTGGCAGCCCTCATGTGAAGCCCTCGTCGTGTGAAGACCATCGACTATACCGTGCGACTCCACCGGACAGGGACACCGGCAAGGAAAAGTATCGCTTTTTATTTATTTTCTTTCCTATTACTTGTTTCACTTCTGTTTCAGTTTTGTATAACCATTTCTTACTATGTGTAAGTGGAGGTTTTTTTTTTTTTTTTTTTTTAGCATGTGTTTGGCTCAGTGATATTTTTTAGGATTACTGTTAAACTAATGTAGTTTGATTTGTACATGTTATCCATTTTAATTTTAGCTAAAGTTGTATTAATGTTTGTCATTTTATTAGTTTTTTATTATGTCGGTATAGGTTATTAAGTTTTACTTTTATTTAATTTGAGTTATTTCTGTACTTCAACAAACTAAATGGAAATTAAATCATATATATATTGAATTTATGGATATGTGTGTGTGTGTGTGTGTGTGTGTGTGTGTGTGTGTGTGTGTATACACATGTAGTTGTTTTTGGTGTTTGGCTTAGTGTTATGTTAGAATCATCTTATACCTTTTGTTCTCTTAATATTTTGAATTGTTTATAGCTTTATTTTGTTTTCATTTAAATTTAAATTTAAATTTTGTTGTATGCATTTGTCTTTTTTAATTTAATTTATTTATTTATTTAAATGTGTGTATATATAGTATTTATAAAGTTTTAGATTTTAGTTTTGGATCAGTTTTAGTTGTTTTAATACTACAATTGATTGTTTCTGTTGTCCTCATTTGTAAGTCGCTTTAACAGTAACATACAGGTGCATCTCAATAAATTAGAATGTCGTGGAAAAGTTCATTTCAGTAATTCAACTCAAATTGTGAAACTCGTATATTAAATAAATTCAATGCACACAGGCTGAAGTAGTTTAAGTCTTTGGTTCTTTTAATTGTGATGATTTTGTCTCACATTTAACAAAAACCCACCAATTCACTATCTCAACAAATTAGAATATGGTGACATATTCCAATCAGCTAATCAACTCAAAACACCTGCAAAGGTTTCCTGAGCCTTCAAAATGGTCTCTCAGTTTGGTTCACTAGGCTACACAATCATGGGGAAGACTGCTGATCTGACAGTTGTCCAGAAGACAATCATTGCCACCCTTCACAAGGAGGATAAGCCACAAACATTCATTGCCAAAGAAGCTGGCTGTTCACAGAGTGCTGTATCCAAGCATGTTAACAGAAAGTTGAGTGGAAGGAAAAAGTGTGGAAGAAAAAGATGCACAACTAACTGAGAGAACCGCAGCCTTATGAGGATTGTCAAGCAAAATTGATTCAAGAATTTGGGTGAACTTCACAAGGAATGGACTGAGGCTGGGGTCAAGGCATCAAGAGCCACCACACACAGACGTGTCAAGGAATTTGGCTACAGTTGTCGTATTCCTCTTGTTAAGCCACTCCTGAACCACAGACAGTGTCAGAGGCGTCTTACCTGGGCTAAGGAGAAGAACTGGACTGTTGCCCAGTGGTCCAAAGTCCTCTTTTCAGATGAGATCAAGTTTTGTATTTCATTTGGAAACCAAGGAGTCTGGAGGAAGGGTGGAGAAGCTCATAGCCCAAGTTGCTTGAAGTCCAGTGTTAAGTTTCCACAGTCTGTGATGATTTGGGATGCATTGTGATCTGCTGGTGTTGGTCCATTGTGTTTTTTGAAAACCAAAGTCACTGCACCCGTTTACCAAGAAATTTTGGAGCACTTCATGCTTCCTTCTGCTGACCAGCTTTTTAAAGATACTGATTTCATTTTCCAGCAGGATTTGGCACCTGCCCACACTGCCAAAAGCACCGAAAGTTGGTTAAATGACCATGGTGTTGGTGTGCTTGACTGGCCAACAAACTCACCAAACCTGAACCCCATAGAGAATCTATGGGGTATTGTCAAGAGGAAAATGAGAAACAAGAGACCAAAAAAATGCAGATGAGCTGAAGGCCACTGTCAAAGAAACCTGGGCTTCCATACCACCTCAGCAGTGCCACAAACTGATCACCTCCATGCCACGCCGAATTGAGGCAGTAATTAAAGCAAAAGGAGCCCCTACCAAGTATTGAGTACATATACAGTAAATGAACATACTTTCCTGAAGGCCAACAAGTCACTAAAAAGGTTTTTTTTTTTTTTATTTATTTTTTTATTATTATTAGTCTTATGAAGTATTCTAATTTGTTGAGATAGTGAATTGATGGGTTTTTGTTAAATGTGAGCCAAAATCATCATAATTAAAAGAACCAAAGACTTAAACTACTTCAGTCTGTGTGCATTGAATTTATTTAATACATGAGTTTCACAATTTGAGTTGAATTACTGAAATAAATGAACTTTTCCATGACATTCTAATTTATTGAGATGGACCTGTATATGTCCATGACAGGGTGGACATATCTTATGATTTATGCTTCCAATAATGGCCCATAATTATCTAAAAAATTGTGTGGGAGCTCAGCTAATATGTTTCTATAGAACTTGAGTGTCTACTATTTATGACATGACATAAAGCGAATAGGAAATTAAAACCAAAATGTTTGAGTATTGTGAGGGTTGAAAGGCACTCTATGGTAATATTGACCCAAAAGATGTAGGGGCGGACTTGGTTCTGTGCATTAAGTGTTGATTGAAGCTTGCAGATGATTGTAAGAAATTAATGGGTGGATGTAAAGATTGGAAGTTTTGACAATTTTTAAAAAATTATGAGGTCAAAAAAATTAGAAAAGAAACATGCATGAAAAATTGTTCATAATAAGAGCAATAACATCCATTTAGAAATGAATTCCCATTTCATGCTGACTTTAAACCCTGCAGATGCTGACACAGTTTACTTCCATTTTGGTCAAATCGGTTTGTAAAGCAGTCTCAACAACTCAACAACAATTGCAATAGAATCGTTCATTGTAGTCGATTCTTTTCAAAGAAAAGGACAGATTGGTTCAAAAAGTGTTCTGAATCACTCATTTGCAATTCGCAGAAGACTTTTTCATTCTAGTGAATTCTGTTCAATGAATTGGTCAGATTGGTTCGCAAAGAGTTCTGAACGACTTGTTAGAGTTGCAGAAAAATAGCTTGCCCTAACTGATTCTTTTTCAATCGCTCTCTTGGTTCAAAAAGTGGTTTGAATGACTAATTTCATGAATCAAAGAAAAGGTAAAATCGGTTCGCAGAGCTTTGACTTTTCTTATTATTATTATTTTTTTCTCATCAACATTATGCAACAATTCCTGTCGACTTGAACTGAACCTGGAATTTTCCCTCAAGGGTTCGTAATTTTTCTATCCTATAAACTGCCTCTTCTTTGGACTTCTTTCTTCTTTGGGTAGAAATCCCTTCTGTGAACTACACACAAGTTCATATTGCACGAGTATGTGTGCTTGGTAACTATGACAAGCTTGGATTGTTCTTTGTTTTCCCATTTAAAATTTATATGAGCGGATTAGATGTGCGTATGTGTCCTGAGGCTCATTGATCCCAGTGCTGATGTCATAGTGTTTTCCTGAATCCCAGCTCTGAGATCATTGTCTAAAGAGGTTGTTCAAAGGTCAGCCGATCTCGCACGTCAAGAAACTACACAATCAGATGTAAGAGCAATTGACACCAACACTGGGCCGCCGCTTCCTTTGAGATTTCATTTCACAAAGCTTTCGTCTTCTGCCCAAAACTACCATTCTGAAATGTTAATATTTGATCTTTTTGTCAGTTTGAACAGCCTATGGTACACAGTAAATGAAACAGATGTTTCTAAACAAATAATGAGACATTAAAAATATATTTTTTCTAATCTCACTGTTTATTTAATTGTAAGGGTGGAAAATTATGACTACTTCAGGGGAAAAACAAATCTCTTCTGCTCACCAAAGCTGCATTTATTTGATCAAAAATACAGTAAAACCAGTAATATTGTGAAATATTATTACAATTTAAACTGTTTTCTATGCGAATATATATATATATATATATATATGTGTGTGTGTGTGTGTGTGTGTAGAAATGTGACACTGAAGACTGAATTAATGATGCTGAAAATTCAACTTTGCCATCACAGGAATTAATTACCTTAAAAAAAAAAAAAAATTAATTAATTTAAAAAAAAAAAAAATATATATATATATACATACATACATACATATACATATATATACATACATATACATATATATTAGGGGTGTCAACGTTAACGCGTTAACGCATGCGATTAATCTAAAAATTTTAACGCGTTAATATTTTTTTAACGCAAATTAATCATGTGATAATGCTTGACCCCATCTTCTTCCAGTCATCGCAGCGCGGAAGGTTATCTATCATTGTGTGATGAGGGTACAGTGAACCAGTGTTGCCAGGGCAGCGACACAAGTGGGCTATTTTGAAAATACAGTCGCGGGAAAAAATACAGAGCCGCGGGTTGCGTTTTTTTGGGCTATTTTTATAATGTAACGCTGCCGACCAAAGTGTATATAGATAAATAAAAATTAAAATAGATCCTTTTACTAATGTGTATTATAGTTGGAATGTATACCTGCAACTTAAGAACGGAGAGGCGGCTGTAAACATTACAAACAACGTGAGTTTCAGCCAGAGCACATTAAGGCTTTTACACAGCAGAAATAAACATGACAACAGCCACTATAGATTATATAAGATAATAAACACACGATTATGATAGGATATGGTTTGTATGTGATTTTCTTGAGATGAATGTGTACATCTGAAATGCTAATTTGTGGAGCGATATAAAAGGCTATAAATAGCATATTTTAACAACAGTAAATGATCAAATTCCACATGTGATCATAAAAGGAAGTTATTACAAACACTCGATGGTGGTTTAAAGTGAGTTCTGAGTAAAAGTGTACTATTAATCTCATAAATTGTCTTATGAAGTATGATGCTAATATTAGCTCTAATGCACCTGCAGAACAGGTCCAATTCTTCATGAAGCATTTTGTCATAATACTTCACGTAAGGTCGCAAGAAAATGTTTTGTTGTATTTTTTTAGAAATACTTTTGATAATAATTGGGTAAATGTAAACTAGGATTGAAGCGATGTGGTTTGGTAAACGTTTTATTGCCAGTATAAAGACTGATAATGGCTGAATTACAACAAATGAATAATGATAAAAGAATAATAAGGATTATGTCTCATACCTGGCGGAAGTGTGAAAGGTTCTGTTTCCTTAAACTAGTTTGTCATGCATTTCTTTATTTCAACACATTTACAGGTAAATCCTAGTATTTTAAATTTGCGATTAATCATGATTAATCACAGTCCATGACTGTGATTAACGCGATTAAATTTTTTAATCGATTGACAGCACTAATATATATACACACATATACATATATATACACATATACATATATATATATATATATATATATATATATATATATATATATATATATATATACATATACATATATATTTATTTATTTATTTATTTATTTTTTAAAGGTAATTCATTCCTGTGATGGCAAAGCTGAATTTTCAGCATCATTAATTCAGTCTTCAGTGTCACATGACCCTTCAGAAATCATTCTAGTATGCTAATTTGCTGCTCAAGAAACATTTCTGCTTATTATCAATGTTGAACACAGTTGTTTCATATTTTTAATATATTCATAATTTCATATTTTTGTGGAAAGATTGAATAGAGAGTTCAAAAGAACATTGTTTAAGGCTACTTGAAATAGAAATCTTATCTAACATTATAAATGTCTTAACTGTAACTTTTGATCAATTTAATACATCCTTTCTGAATAATAGTATTAATTTCTTTGAAACTTTTTAAAGGTTGCATTCACTTTCACTCAGACCATCATGAGCGAATGAATTACTCCCTGCGCACGACTGTCGTTTTCTCACACACATTTCCATCAAATATCGCTCTGCGGTTTCCCTTGCGGGAGGCTTGACGTCTTTCCTCCTCTGTGGCATTGTGGGATACGTCTGTCTGAGGCAGATGGCCGCAGCTCTGCATGTGTAAGAGAGCTCTTGATGAGGAAAGTTGAACAAAGGCTGACCGGCCTGAGCTCCGCACTCCTGGGTTTAATTAGGAAGTGTGTGTGTGTGTGTGTGTGTGTGTGTGTGTGTGTGAGAGGGTGGGAGTACAGCAACAATGGGCGAGCGGGGTAAAAAGTACACGCTGATCGATCAGCGAGAGCCAAAGCTCTGTGTCACAGCGGACGGTCTGCGGTTAACGCTCGCTCGCTGCCGATTGTTTGGCCTCGCGGGAATAGCGCTGCTCAACGCGGAGACAGAATGGATGGAAATCATTCAAAAACAAAAAGCCATTGTTTCATAAGAGCCTTACCACCTTCCAGCGCAGCACACATTGACTCCATAATGCTTATCCGTCTCCATAAACACACACACGCACGCACGGGGAAACCTACTATGAAAGAATCGCGCACGCTTTATCCACATTATTTTTTAACGTAAGCCCACTTACCTTAATGGCGCGGCCATTTGTAATTTGAACGTGCGAGTCTTCTGTTATCATTAATTCGCTTCCTGTTGTTGTAGCTGTACAAAAACAGTCCGTTATGCAGCTTGATATTGCAAATTGGTTATTACATTGTTTAAATTTATTATCACACTCATAAACAGTGGGTTGTAGCTTGAATAGTTTTGCTGTTTACTGAACCGTTTTCACATACTGATGACGTGTTTTAACTGTCATCAGCATCGCAAGTCCTGCAATTTTATTTATTTATTTATTTTTTTACTTATTTATTTTTCAAAGTATGTACATTTATAACACTTTACTTTGTAATATATTCTCTTTGCATCAAATTAGTATATAAAAAAAATAGTTAGGCTAACGCTGCTGTGAGGGTGTTTCTAAGGCCGCCTGTTTTCGTTGTAAAACGCATAACTTTTGCTACGTTTACGCCTGCTGTTTACACTACTCCGGCGTTTTTGAGGTTGAAAACGGAGACTTTTGAAAATGATGGCGTGGCTGCCCACATTCTCTCTGCGTATCCTTGATGACTGTGTAAACAATAACATCATGCTCATTGTTGTACCCATAGATATGTATGGGTAGATTCCCCATTTGACCGCTCCAAGCACGCAGACACGTCTGCCATCTAAATAATAGGGAATCTACCTATACATATCTATGATTGTACATGGATGAATGGTTATGTGACATGAGTTTTCGGTTGTGTAGTGTAGATGGAGATCGTTTCTGAAATGCAGTGAAAACGCCAGTGTAGACGAGGATCGTTTTCATTTTAAAACGAAAACGCACTTGTGTAAATGGGGCCTAATACGGTGGCTATGGGAGTAACAATAAATTTGACATTGTTTTCTCTTCTGACTGCCGCTATCGAGCTCTCTCAATTTTTTCCTATTGTGAAAGTCTTAATTCAACGATTAAGTCGATCTACACAGCATGAGACAAGGGACTGTTGTGTGTTTGTTTTCACTGAAACATGGCTAAACGACAACATCCTGGACTCCGCCATTCAGCTGCACGGGCTAACTTGCTACCGAGCGGACAGAGACTCATCACTGTCTGGTAAGACTCGCGGGGGTGGCGTGTGTGTGTACGTCAACAAAGAATGGTGTAACAATGCTGTGGTAGTGACAAAACACTGTTCATCACTGGTGGAGTTTATGGTTGTGAAGTGTCGACCGTTCTATCTGCCACGGGAGTTCACGGCCATTGTTATTGTCGCGGTTTATATTCCACCGTGTGCAAACGCTAAGGACGCGCTTCGCGAGCTGTAGAGCGCCATCAGCGAACAACAAACAAATAACCCCGATGGCTTTTTCATCATAGCCGGTGACTTCAACCACGCAAACTTAAAGGCAGTTTTGCCAAAGTTCTACCAACATGTGAACTTTGCAACAAGGGGAAATAACACACTGGACTTTGTTTACACAACAGAGAAAAACTCATACAAAGCCAAACCCCGCCCCCACCTCGGGTACTCGGACCACATCTCTGTTATGCTAATCCCAGCATATAGACCACTTCTCAAACTTGCCAAACCGGTTCAAAAGCAGATCACAGTATGGCCAGACAACGCCACCTCAGCACTGCAGGACTGCTTCCAGGACACAGACTGGAACATGTTTAAAGAGGCGGCCACCTACAACAACCACACAGACCTGCACGAGTACACAGAAACTGTGACTGCTTACATTAAAAAGTGCATTGATGATGTGACAGTCACCAAGACCATCACCACAAGTGCAAACCAGAAGCCATGGATGACAGCAGAGGTTCGTGGGCTGCTAAAGACATCAAAAATGCAAAACGGTCATATGCACAAAAAATAAACAATCACTTCACAGACAGCAGAGACACACGGAGCCTTTGGCAACCCATTCATACCATCACTGACTACAAACCCCCGCCACAGGCCTGTGATGATGACACATCCCTGCCAGATGCACTCAACCAGTTTTATTCACGGTTTGAAATGCAGAATGACACACCTGCACAAAAACTGCCCACACCTCCCAACGACCAGGCGCTCTGTCTGTCTCCAGCCAACGTAAGGAAGACCCTATCCAGGATTAACCCACACAAGGCTGCGGGTCCTAACAGCATACCTGGCTGGAAAGACTGTGCTGAACAGCTGACAGATGTCCTAACAGATATCTTCAACACCTCGCTGAGCCAGGCAGTCGTCCCCACGTCTCAAATCCACAACAATCATACCGATACCAAAGAAATCACCTGTGTCCTGTCTAAATGACTACCGTCCCATAGCACTGACTCCAATCATGATGAAGTGCTTTGAGAGGTTAGTCATGCACAACATCAAAACCAGCCTCCCCAACACACTTGATCCGCTCCAGTTTGCATACCGTCCAAACTGCTCTACGGACGATGCAATTTCCTCCACCCTCCACCTGGCTCTTACCCACCTAGAAAATAAAGACTCCTATGTTAGAATGCTGTTCATTGACTTCAGCTCAGCATTCAACACAATAATCCCACAACAACTCATCAACAAACTAAACCTGCTGGGCCTTAACACCTCCCTCTGTAATTGGATCCTGGACTTTCTAACCGGAAGACCTCAGTCAGTCCATGTCGGCCACAACACCTTGAGCACTACTACACTGAGCACAGGTGCCCCACAAGGCTGTGTGCTCAGCCCGCTGCTCTTCACGCTGCTGACCCACGACTGCACTGCCAAGTTCAGCTCCAACCACATCATCAAGTTTGCTGATGACACAAGTGGTAGGTCTCATCAGCAACAACGATGAAATGCACTACAGAGAAGAAGTGGCACAGCTGGCTGAATGGTGTGGCACTAACAACCTGTCCCTCAATGTGAATAAGACAAAGGAGGTTGTGATGGACTTCAGGAGAAACTCCGTTGACCACCCCCCACTGACCATCGACAGCACGGCTGTGGAGAGAGTCAGCAGCAATAAATTCCTGGGGGTGCACATCACAGAGGATCTCACCTGGACCACCAACACCATGTCACTCTCCAAGAAGGCACAACAGCGCCTACACTTTCTCCGCCGGCTGAAAAGAGCAAGTCTCCCTCCACCCATCCTCACCACTTTCTACAGGGGCACCATTGAGAGTTTGCTGACCAGCTGTATCACTGTCTGGTATGGGAACTGTACTGCAGCAGACCGCAAGACCCTCCAGCGGACAGTGAACACAGCTGCAAAGATCATCGGTGCCCCTCTCCCCTCCATCCTGGACATTTTCCTTACACGATGCTCCAGCAAACCCAACAGTATCGTGAAGGACTCCACCCATCCCTCCCACAGTCTCTTCCAGCTCCTACCATCAGGAAGACGGTACCAGAGCATCAGATCCAGCTCTGCCAGACTGCTCAACAACTTTTTCCCCCAGGCTGTGAGAGTCCTGAACTCAAATCACCCCACCCCTCTCTGAAACCCCATACAAACCCCCTACCTCCTGAAACATGGACCATCTCACCCCCCTCCAAACACCCCCCAACCTTACCACATCAAAATAAAAATAAAAAATAAAAAAACCATATGAAAACTTTTTTTGTGCAATTCGAAGTGTGCTACACACAGGTGAGTGGGCCTGTACAAACCACCTGTAGTAACACACTCTCCTCCTCTATGTGCACTAGACACTTTTCACACACACTGCTGTGTGTACACAATCCTACAATAGACTCAGTAATATATGTATGTTTACATGCTCATGTACTACAAATCATCCTGCACTGCTCCCCAGCCAGCTGCTTGACTCACAATGTTTCTCTTTGCACATGTACAGTATTTATCTGAAGCATTCGTATAGTTTGTATAGTTTGTAGTTTTTAGTTTATGTATAGGTAAACATTTATATATAGTAGATTTATAGTCAATTTATAGTCATCTATCAGTAGTTTAGTTGTGTATAGGTTTATACGTTTTTACTTTATTGTTGTAAGTCTGTATTTATGTAGCATCGTGGTCCTGTGAGGCACGACATTTCATTCCACTGTATGTCCCCACATGTAGCGGAATGACAATAAAGACAATGACAATCGTGGAGATTTTATTTTGCTATCTGAGCAAATTGGAACGCAAAAAAAAAAAAAAAAAAATATTTGATGTAGTCTCCCATTCACTGCTATAGAAGTTAACCCAACGATGACGACTTCCGCTGCCAAAAACTCAAAAATGTGTAAAAGGTCCATTCTTCTAGTGATTAACCTACAGCGGCTATTGATTCGGAAGTCTCGCAACTTCACATAAAATAGATTACTTCCACCTTTCAAATAAGGTGGATATGTGATGTTAAGGCACTTAAATGGACTGAATGGATTATGCAGATCATGTATCTGTAAAAACACTGTCAAAAACTGTGCTAATGGCAATTGGCTTGTTTTTGTGGGTCAGTTCTGCATGCTGGTTGTGTGTTTGCTAACATGTTGCTACATAAGATGTCTGTGGTTGTCCCATTCATCAAACTACCATTCTTCTTTGTGTTAGTTGTAGTGCTTGTTTAGCAACTTACAGTTTAAAGCACACGACAGTGTCAAAATTCACATTTGAGTGTCGTGTGTTGTAGAATGAAATATCAAGACCTCCTCAGTAATTCTGAGTAGCAATTAACCTATAAATAGAGAACCGTTATTAAAACAAATTGGAAATGAGCCTAGTTTACATAGAGCAACATTTCAGCAAAACAGTTTTCTTTTGGGATTTTGTCTTTGCAATGCTGAACTGCATTTCCAAAGACATGTTTCTAGACGAAAGTTGAGAAATCACTGTGTATTCATTGTGGTTCATGACATTATGTTTGACTCTTGCAATACTGTGTATTCACTGAACAGTTGCCAATTTGTAGTATTTTAGGGGGAAAACATTACCTCTTTGGTACAGTTTTTTGTAATGCATATTTTTCATTGTTTTAAACATGTCTTTGTTATATTCAGTTATGTTTCATTTAATTATCAATGTTGTTTCAGATGTTTCTACTAAAGCAAATTGTAAAGGGATACTGCATGAGGGCAGGTCAGATCATTTGCGAAATCTTAGCAAATCTGATCCATTTGAGGCTTTATTGACAAGATGCATGTGAGATTGGGCTCATTTTCCCAGGAGAAACATCTGAGAAGCAGGGCTCATTTCTCATCTCTATTTTTCATCTCACCAATACAATTGAGATATTAAATAGCACTTTTGGTCACTTTTCTATCCTTCGGGTTTCACTCGATTTCTCAACTTTCAACCAGAGACACAGAGCTTTGCCAGCTTTTTCTTCTGAAATGAAGATCACTGTTGCAACACCGTAATTGCAATTCAGAGAGTTCAGAGCTCAAAGGGTTCGAGTTTATTTTGAAGCCTATAATGAAAACTGCACTTTCTCTTATGCCTTCCTTCCTGTTCTTGGTCTTTTTGGCTTTTATTCACAATCAAAGAGAGGAAGAGAACTTGGGAGTCACCCTGAATGAAGTGAAATGGATGACAGTAACTTCACTCAGATCAGTGAGACGTGTTTTAATCAGCATTCATCCTGAATGTACGCCGGTTCAGAGTCGTGTCACTGCCAGGAACCGTCTGGCACGGGAAGTGCAGCGATCCCATGCTGAGATCTTCCATCCCTGCAGCTATGACAGAGTTTTTGGAGCATTAATTGGCCATCCTGTCTCTCGGAGAGACACTAAAGCAGATCTGTTAGCTCTTAAAATGCCTCCTGTTCGGTTCTGTGCGTTTCAGACTCAGTTCAGGCTGTTTTTCTTGGGTGTCGTGAAGCTCAGAAACAGCAGGAGTGATGCTTCGCTCTGTTAAAAACACAATACTGCAGGATGACATAACTTTTTAGTTTTTTGCCAACATTTAATGGACAAGCAAAAGCATTCCCGCAAAGAAGGGATTCACATTGTCGTTTTTAAAGAACAGAGCCGCTTTAGGGGGTTCAGCACAATGTATTTCATTCGTGAATAAGAGCACTTAAAGAGCACTCTAAAGGTCTTTCTCACTGCATTTACTTGAGTTCACGCTGCTCTCATTTTACTGATGTCAAAGGTCAGACAAGAGCCCAAAGCAGAGACCTGTAAAAGCAGACTGAAAACAGGATTCATATGCAGTTATGATCACTGCTCAGATTTTTTATTGCTCAGAGTTTGCTCTTTCATATCTCAGGTTACTTAATGGGGTTCTCAGTTATATTAGAAATGTATGAATTGTATCAATTATGTCTCAGATGTTGCTCCTAAAATTAATTAAATGACAATTATTGGCACATTACTGAACATTTAACCCTGGCTTAATGTAATCCTGATTCATATTGTTCCATGTTTCACATTAGTTTATCCTGGGTTAGAAATGCAAAATGATTCACAGAGAGAGCTTCTAAATATATTTTATTTATATTTATTATTATATTTTATGTGAATATAGTCAACATTTATATAAATATAATAATATAATAGATAATATATACAATAATCTAATTTATGCCACTGTTATTATATATATATATATATATATATATATATATATATATATATATATATATATGTATATGTATGTATGTATATAGAGAGAGAGATTACATTTTACATTACAAATTAATAACAAAAATATTGTTTATTATATTAAGTAATATTAATATAAATTAATATAATTGGTATTATATTACTATATAAATCTTTATCTATATCTATTTAATATACTATATTGATTATCAGAAGATCAAATTTAGTTAAAAGTCTGCTTGTCTGCTATGTGTTTTTTTTTTTTTTGAACTGGCAACTATCCAGAACACCTTATAGCAACTTTCTGAACTTTTGTTTTTATGGAAGAGTTGTGTGAATAATTCTTTAAAATCTTTTTTTAATTTAGGTCCTGTGAAAAAAATAAAAGTCATTTAATTAGTCATGCGATTTATTTGTCTCTCTCTGGGTTCAAGAATAAATTACTCAGTAAATCGCTGCTATTTATTGTTTTCTGGCAGTGGTGAGCTTTTTCGATCTGCTGATTCCTCGCAGTCAGGTGTAGAACCGGCTGGAGGAAATGATCTCTTTGTCAGAATGAGCTGAGGCACAAAAACTGAGCACCCCTCATCCTGGCCCCAGATCTGAGTCCCTGGGGTCACAGCAGTGATATTTCAACAGAGAGAAATTATCTTGGCTTGTGTTCAGGAACCCCCTGCTGCTCCTATGAGCATGAGTCAGTTAATCAAATTAAACGCAAAGACAGGGAGATGCTAGAGTTTAACCACATGTTTGCCTCAGCCTTTTGTTTATTAAATGTCTTGAGGGTTTGGCTACAGTACATGAGGACTGAGAAGAGAATTTAAATGAAACTACACAAATATAATATTCTTTCATTTATATTCACAAATTAACAACTTGTAATTTTTTGTCATTTGACCATAAAAATCTGTCCTCAGCTCAGATGTGGCTCTTTTTGTGGACAAAGTATCAACTTTGTCTCGTGTTTCTTCTAAACATTTTAAGAAATAAATATTTTTCAATGTACAGAATTTGATGAGAATCAGTTGATTTGTTTTTTAAATCTTTGGTTTCTGAGCACAGTTTGAGACATTAGACATCTAAACAGGACATGGAAATATTACCCATTACACATTACAAATAAAACTCCCAGATGAGATCTCTTAAATATCTCAATTGCTTCTCATTAAGGAGCAAATGGAGATTTTTGTGCTTTAAATTTTTCAGCTGAGATAAAAATCTCACACGTTTCTCCTCTAGAGTTGAAAAAAAACACAATTTCAATATGGACTCAAACTTCTGAGTTGCAGTGTTTTTTTTTTTTTTTGTCACATTCAGTGTTGTTTTTTTAACCTAAAACTATTTAAAAAATTGTTTGAGGCAACTGAAATAAATCTGAAATATGTGGAAGCCTGTTTCCACCACTGAATTAAAAAATAAATAAATAAAATCCTGCAATTGCGAGTTTACATCTAGCAGTTACAACTTTTTTCTTAGAATTGTGTGATATAAACTCAGTATTGCAAGTTATAAAGTCAGAATTACAATATATAAACCAATTGTTACTTTTTCTCGCAATTGTAAGTTTATATCTTGCAATGCTGACTTCTTTGCTCAATTGTAAGTTATGAAGTTCAATTCTGAGGAAAGACGACTTACTATTTTCTTACAATCATGAGTTTATATCTTGCAGTTCTGAGAAAAAAGTTAGAATTGTGAGATGTAAATTTGCAATTGTGAGAAAAAATGTCAGAATTGTGAGATTAAATGTCGGAATTACCTTTTTTATTCAGTGGCGGAAACAAGCTTCCATAGAAATAAACTAAAATATGAATATAAAAACTCTGCTAAAAGTAGTATGTAAGTACTTTTGTGCTCGGAAATACTAAATATACAAAACCTAACATTCAAATAATAATAAAAAAGCTAAATTATGTATAATTTAGCTTTACACAGTATCTCACAAAAGTGAGTACACCCCTCACATTTCAGCAACTATTCTATTATATCTTCTCAAGGGACAATACTATAAAAATGAAACTTGGATATATTTTAGAGTAGTCAATGTGCAACATGTATAGCAGTGTAGATTTACTGTGCTCTGAAAATAACTCAACACACAGCCATTATTGTCAAAATAGCTGGCAACAAAAGTGAGTAAACCCTAAGTGAAAACAGCTATACGTCGTTTAACCATGCAAAGCCACATGTCCTATTCATCATGTTCATGTTTTTGTCTACTTAACAGGACTACACAAATTTGTTTATCTTTTATTAGAGCAGTTAAAATTTGGTGCTTTGAGTACAATTCTCTCATACTGACCACTGGATGTTCAACATGGCACCTCATGGCAAAGAACTCTCTGAGGATTTGAGAATTAGAATTGTTGCTCTCCACAAAGATGGCCTAGGCTATAAGAAGTTCAGTAACACCCTGGAACTGAGTTACAGTACAGTGGCCAGTGTCATACAGAGGTTTTCCAAGACGGGTTCCACTCGGAACAGGCCTCACAAGGGTCGATCAAAGAAGTTGAGTCCTCGCGGTGTGTGTCAGGTGCAGAAGCTGGCTTCAAAAAACAGACGCATGAGTGCTGCCAGCATTGCTTTAGAGGTTGCAGAAGCGGAAGGTCAGTTTGTCAGTGCTCAGACCATACGCCACACACTGCAACAAGTCGGTTTGCATGGCTGTCGTCCCAGAAGGAAGCCTCTTCTGAAGCTGGCTCACAAGAAAGCCTGCAAACAGTTTGCTGAAGACAACCTGTCCAAGAGCATGAATTACTGGAACCATGTCCTGTGGTCTGATGAGACTAAGATAAACTTGTTTGGCTCAGATGGTGTCCAGCATGTGTGGTGACGGCCTGGTGAGGAGTACCAAGAAAATTGTGTCTTGCCTACAGTCAAGCATGGTGGTGGTAGTATCATGGTCTGGGGCTGCATGAGTGCTGCTGGTACTGGGGAGCTGCGGTTCATTGAGGGAAACATGGATTCCAACATGTACTGTGACATTCTGAAGCAGAACACGATGCCCTCCCTTCAGAAACTGGGTTTTCCAACATGATAATGACCCCCAAACACATGGCTAAGATGACAACTGCCTTGCTGATGAAGCTGAAGGTGAAGGTGATGGAGTGGCCAAGTATGTCTTCAGACCTGAACCCTATTAACCACATGTGGGGCATCCTCAAGTGGAAGGTGGAGAAGCGTCATGTGTCTAACATCCAGCAGCTCCGTGATGTCATTATGGAGGAGTGGAAGAGGATCCCAGCAACAACCTGTGCAGCTCTGGTCAATTCCAAGCCCAGGAGGATTAAGGCAATGCTAGATAACAGTGGTGCTCACACAAAATATTGACGCTTTGGACACAGTTTTGAAATGTTAACTTAGGGTGTACTCACTTTTGTTGCCAGCTATTTTGATAATAATGGCTGTGTGTTGAGTTATTTTCAGAGCACAATAAATCTACACTGCTATTGTCTACACTTTGCTATTGTTATTGTCCCTTGAGAAGTTATAATAAAATAGTTGCTGAAATGTGTGGGGTGTACTCACTTTTGTGAGATAGTGTATATGTATAAGGACAAAAGTGCAACAAAGTTACTAAAACTTAAATTAAAATGAAAACATAATAAAATATAATAATAAAATATAACATAACATATAATAATATAATAAAAATCATCTCAAAATTGTAATAAATAACAAACATGAATAAAATAACACTGATCTCATTTGTGTCTTTTTTTTTTTTTATTTCTCCAAAGTTTTTATTTACTTTCCAGAAGTTCCTGCTCTGCAGAGCTGCTGTGGAGAAAAGACGACATCTTACTGGGCGTCAAACATCTGAGCTATGTGTCAGGTGTTAGGCCATCTCTCCTGTCCGCTGTGTGTCCACTCGGTTGTGAGGGACGTTGGCCATCGAATCTGACGAAGTGTGTTGTGGATGCTCCTCTGACGCAAACAAACCATTGAGTTGTAGTGTCTGGTGTCAGGGAAACGCATAGCAACGCAAATGCTGCCTATAAATACATCTCTAAGTCCGGCTATTTTAAACCGTCATGTCGAAGCGAACAGTTCAAGGCCACAAGATCACCTATAGAGAATTAATATAACGCTGATGAAGTCAGGGGAACTACAGCTGCACTGCTTTAATGGGTCATTGGTTTGTAGTTTTGTACACAAGTAGAAAGTATTTTGGTTTAGCGTTCAAAACAGAAATACCAAATCTGTGTTTCATATTCAGTAAACTACATGTGCAACTATTTTTCACTTTTATCGTAACAAGATGCTAAAGTGTTGTAAGTGGTTGCCAAGGTTTTTCTATGGTTTTCTGAGTGGTTAAAGCATTGCTGTGTGGTTACCAGGGTGTTCTTGGCAGTTTCCATGGCATTGCTATGGTTTTCTGTGTGTTTAGAGCATTGTTATGTGGTTGCTAGGGTGTTCTGGGCAGTTTTCATGGCATTGCTATGGTGTTATGAGTGTTTAGAGTATTGTTATGTGGTTGCTAGAGTGTTCTGGGCAGTTTCCTGGGTGTTGTTATGGTGTTCTGAGTGGTTAGAGCATTGTTATGTGGTTGCTAGGGTGTTCTGCCAGTTTCCATGGCATTGCTATGGTGTTATGAGTGTTTAGAGTATTGTTATGTGGTTGCTAGAGTGTTCTGGGCAGTTTCCTGGGTGTTGTTATGGTGTTCTGAGTGGTTAAAGCATTGTTATGTGGTTGCTAGGGTGTTCTGGGCAGTTTTCATGGCATTGCTATGGTGTTCTGAGTGTTTAGAGTATTGTTATGTGGTTGCTAGGCTGTTTTGGGCAGTTTCCAGGGTGTTGTTATGGTGTTCTGAGTTGTTAGAGCATTGTTATGTAGTTGCTAGGGTGTTCTTGCCAGTTTCCATGGAATTGCTATGGTGTTATGAGTGTTTAGAGTATTGTTATGTGGTTGCTAGGGTGTTTTGGGCAGTTTCCAGAGTGTTGTTATGGTGTTCTGAGTGGTTAGAGCATTGTTATGTGGTTGCTAGGGTGTTCTTGGCAGTTTCCATGGCATTTTTTTATGGTTTTCTGAGTGTTTAGAGCATTGTTATGTGGTTGCTAGGGTGTTCTGGGCAATTTCATGGGCGTTGTTATGGTGTTCTGAGTGTTTAGAGCATTGTTATGTGGTTGCTAGGGTGTTCTGGGCAATTTCATGGGCGTTGTTATGGTGTTCTGAGTGTTTAGAGCATTGTTATGTGGTTGCTAGGGTGTTCTGGGCAGTTTTCATGGCATTGCTATGGTGTTCTGGATGTTTAGAGCATTGTTATGTGGTTGCTAGGGTGTTCTGGGCAGTTTCCAGGGTGTTGCTATGGTTTTCTGAGTGTTTAGAGCATTGTTACGTGGCTGCTAAAATGTTCTGGATAGTTTCCAGGGTGTTGCTATGGTTTTCTGATTGTTTAGAACATTGTTATGTGGTTGCTAGGGTGTTTGGGACAGTTGCCAGGGTGTTGCTATGATGTTCTGAGTTGTTTGAGCATTGCTATGTGATTGCTAGGGTGTTCAGTGCAGCCATGATGCTAAAGTGTTGTAGGCAATTTCTAGGGCATTGCTGCTTCGAGTAGCTGTTAGAGTGTTGCTATGCGGTTTCTAGGGTTTTCCAGGCAGTTGCCATGGTGGCGACAAAGCGACCATTAAAAAACATTTGTACTTTGTGTCAATACGTCATAAATAGAACGAGGCATCAGTTTATTTTCGGGGATTTGTCATGTTGTGCCGCTCGCGTCCGGTGTAGACACGGTGTAAGTTCTCTTTCATGTCTCATTGTGCTTAAACTGTCAAATACACACATATGTTACATAAACAGTCAGTTATGTCTGTGAAGGCAAACAGCTGAGAAAGAAATCACGTTTATATTAGATCTGTGTGGCAGCAGCATAATATGCAGTACCTATACTGCAGTCTATGCTGATAATACAACCCAAACAACAAAATAGAAACAGAAAATCACTCACTGCTCTTGAACGAATGATTCCTGTAATAAGCTCTAATAAGAAGATATTTCTTGCTCTAACATGAAGATAAACATGGTGGATTGTGTGTGGCTCACTCAGGGCGGGGTCTCTGCTAATACAGCAATGTCTGTCAACAGTATTGGGTGGGGCTTGTAAAATGTTACATCACTTTGTAAAGATTCTGCAAAAGGCTTGTTCTGATACACTGCTTATGATTTATGGAGATTAAAAGAAAAGGAGCTGGTGGATTTTTATCATTATAGGGTGGTTGTGTACATACACTGCCAACACACATTTATGAGAGTGAATTTTGCATAATAGGTGCCCTTTAAAAAAATCTGCCTTTCAAATTCTCACCCACATATGCAGTGAAGTTTGGACACATCCGATCGCATTCACATGCACACAATGAACAGTGCAGACGTGGAGCGCAGCAGAACTCATTGTAAAAGAAAGAAAGAAACATTTCCTTCCATTCAGTATTGAATGTTTTAATCGCAGCATCTCACACGAGAAAGCTTTTTATGTTCAGCTGGCGTCTTTGACCAAGCCCAAACCGCACAACTTCAAACAAACAGCACAAGTGAATGGAGAAATAATTAAAGCCAGTCTGCTCTAAATCAACTGTAGACATGAAATGACTCAAACACAACTCATTCAGTCACAACTTAAACTCATAACAGTTTATTTTAAAATTCAGCTTTTAAATGGATAGTTCAGCATGTATAACTGCATATTCAACTTTAATGCAACAGTTGCTATGAGTTTTAGAATTTACATATTAATTAGTTGGTGGAATAATTCAAATTTTTGCTTTTTTTAAATCATTGAGATAAAAAAACAATTTATTTTCACAGGAATTTATTAAAAATAGTTCTGTCAGCATCTAACAGATATAACATTTCCACAGACATAATGGAAGAAATGATGAGTACAATCATAAACAATCTGAAACTGAATTGTTAAGACACATTTTCATTCTCTCATCAAAAAAAATAAGCACCTGAAATCAATAATTCACAATTTGCATGATCAAATACACAAAAATCACATAATACTGTCACCTTAAATGTGATTTATCAGTCTTTTTAAGTTACTTCACATAAAGTTATAAATCACTGCTCAAGAAAGAGCATGTTTGTCTGTCCTCATAGTCTGAAATACAAAATAAATTCAATAAAAGAACATAATAACGTCTGGTTTTCCAGCCCATTGTTGTTTATATATCATAATACTAGTGATATAAGTACCATACATCCACAATAGTGACATATAAAGTATATGGGTGTCAGAAAGATGCTCTGAATGAAGAAGAAATAAATCATTGTTCTTCATTTCCTCATTTTCCTCCCTTCCTTTATGTCTCAAAGCATGTCTTTCCATTAATCCACCCGGACAGGAAGCAGCCGTGGATTAATATGGCACTTCCCGTCTCTGGGTTTGCACAGCGGTTACTTGTCTTAATTTTGATACGTTCGCCTTGGCTCGCGTCCCAGCTAACCAAACGGCCCTGCCTGACAGGCAAAAGAGACAGAGAGAAAGAAAACAAAGAGAAAGAAAGAAAGAATGCACTTACGAACCACATTAAAGGTCGGCTAACACTGCGGCCCATCAAAACCAATAGAGTTTGTGGTTGAGGATGTTAAAACGATAAAATATCGAAACATTCTTAAGTCAAAATAACTTAAGATATTAAATGGATAGTTCACCCAAAAATGAAAATTCATGTCATCACAAACTTTCTTTTTGCTGCAAAACACAAAAGACATTTTGAAGAATTTTGGTAGACAAACCATTTCCATTCCCATTGACTTCCATTGTATGGACAAAAAATACAATTCCGCAGAATAAAGAAATACATAAAGGTTTGGTATGGCAGTAAATAATGACAGAACTTTCATCTTGTTTTCTGAAAAATGTATCAAAATAAAGTGAGTTTATTCCAGTTGCTAGGGAGTTGCTATGCAGTTGCTAGGCTGTTAGGGTATTGTGAAGTGGTTCTAAGTGCATATTTAGAAACTGCTTTGTTCTAGGCTGTTTTGAGTGTTTTTGTGTGTTGCCAGGTTGGTTGCTAAAGTGTACTGGGTATTTGTTTTTTTATGGGATGCATGACGAGTTACACACTGCAGTGTCAGCGAAATAAACAAACCTTTAACCTGATGTTTGAGAAGTAGCAATAGAGAGAGTAAACATTCGGTTTTGAAAGTTGTTTTAAGCAGATGATTTTTTATTTTTTTATTTTTTGCAGCGCAGCTGTGTCTCGACATCTGGACACGTGCAGCTGTGAGTCCGTCTCAGTTAACTGTCCCGAACGCTCATTCTGAGAGCCATTCGTGGAAAACCATCATTCCGTTTTCTCTGACAGCGTTCGGTTTGTCTGACCCAAGTGTGCTGCACAGGTCCTGAAAAGTGAAGCCAAAAAACTTGAACATGATGATCGCCATCTGGTGGTTGGCGGCAATATAGGTTATAAACCCCGCCCCCTCAGTGTAAACCAGTTGGTTTACATGAGCCAAATTAAAAAATCTAATTACACTTCAATTACTTTTCTCCCATCATTTTAGGTAGTTATTATCACTCCGATGTATGTTCAAGTGTTCGTTCGTTCATTGTTTTTAGTTAGTTATTTGATGCTATAAAAACCGGGTGTGATGTCATGATTATGAGCTTCTGATTGGATCTGCGGGAGTTTGGGCGGGACTTTGATCAGTCGACGCTCCAAATGACGTCACTGGCGCGGGATGACAGCGGAACATATTGTTTACACTTTTCTACAGTGAAAGGAAGTGGAGACGAGTCGTCCAACTTTATTTTACAGTCTGTGGTCTGACCTGAGGCAAAACATCTGGACATCATCCCAAGCATGACACTTTGACTCGTTCGCCATTAAGGTTTTAGAGTTCATACTTGTATCAAATCAGGAGAAGATGCTTCTCTGATGGGCCATCAGTGCCGTTTGACTCTCTCGTTTTCTCTCTTTTTTTTCTCGATCGCCCCCTGATGGCCGGCTGCAGTATAGGTCAAAAACCCCACCCTCTCCATGTAAACCAATAGAACGTGAGCAAAACCAAGCCAATCAAATTACACTTCAAATAAATTTTTCTCAAAGATGGTTTGTCTTTTCACTCTAATGCATGTATAAGTATTTGTTTTTCTAAAAAGTTTTTAGTTATTTGATGCTATAAAAATGGGGTGTGTTGTCAACCCATGAGGCCAGTTATCTGGACAAAGTCCCAAACGTGACACTTTGACTCATTTATCGTGAAGGTTTGGGAGTTTGTGCTTGTGTCGAATCAGGCTAAGATGCTTCTCTGATGGAACATCAATTGCCGTCTGACTCGCTTGTCTTTTCTCTTTCTTTCTTGATCGCTCCCCTGACGGTTGGCTGCAGTATAGCTCATTCGTTTTTCTAATAAGTTTGTTTTTAGTTAGTTATTTGATGCTATAAAAACGAGTTGTGGCATCATAATTGTGATCTTGAGATTGGATCTGCAGGAGTTCGAGTGGGACTTTGATACCACGGCTCCACCTCACGATCACTACCCAGATAGCACACGTACGTCTGCAAGATGTCTGTTAAAGATCTCTTGATCTGGAAAGCATCTGCTGTCTACAAACGTCTGACAGACGTCTTTCAGATGTCAGTTTTACATACAATCTAAATCATAAACATCTTAAAGACATCTAATAGGCGTCTATTTGACATCTAAAAGGAAACGTCCTATAGACATATTGCAGATGAGCAAACACTCTAAAAAATACGTCTTGCAGATGTAAATGCAGACGTCAAATAGACCTGTGCTATCAGGGTACTGCGCAGACTCTGGCTTCAAATGACGTCATCGGCACGGGATGACAGCGGGACATTTTGGTTTCACTTTTCTACAGCGTAAGGAAGCGGAGACGCGTCGTCCAACTTTTTTTACAGTCTATGGTCCGACCCTGAGGCAAAACTTCAGGGCGTCATCCCAAACGTGATGCTTTGACTCGTTCGTCGTGAAGGTTTCAGAGTTTGTGCTTGTGTTGAATCAGGCAGAGTTGCTCCTCTGATGGGCCATCAGTGCCGTTTGACTCTCTCGTTTTCTCTCTTTCTTTTTCGATTGCCCCCTGGTGGTCAGAGGCAGTATAAGTCATAAACCTCGCCCTCTCCATGTAAACCAATGGGACATGAGCTGAACTAAAAAAATCAAATCAAATAAGTTTTTCCCAAAGGCAGTTTCCATCTTTTTAGGTAGTTATTATCACTCAGATGTATGTTCAAATGTTAATTTTTCTAAAAAGATAGTTATTTGATGCTGTACAAATGGGGTGTGGCGTCAGTGACGTTATCATTGCAGGAAGATAGCTGGACATTTTGGCTTCTCTTTTCTACAGTGGAAGGAAGCGGAAATAAGTTGTCCATCTTTTTTTACAGTCTATGGTCCGACCTGAGGCAAAACATCTGGACGTCGCATTGACTCATTCATTGTCAAGATTTTAGAGTTCATGCTTGTGTCGAATCAGGCAAAGATGCTCCTCTGATGGGCCATCAGTGCCGTCTGACTCTCTCGTCTCCTCTCTTTCTTTCTCTCCATCCGCACCTTCCAGCAAACGGCACTCAGGGCGAGCAGCACCAGCCCAGCCGAGAGCAGCACCAGTCCAAAGTACGATATGGTGGAACCGTGAGAGTTGAAGCTGTACGCGACGGCCGTCACTACGATCCCCGCGATCAGGACCACCACGCCGAAGGGCACAGTGCAGCGGTAGCAGGACAGCTCAGCTCCGCCGGTGGCTGCCGTCAGCTGCCCCTCGTTGACCAGGGGGATGATGACAGCCAGCGGCTGTGGTTGAGGAGGCTCGTTGTTGTTGGATTTCTCTTGCAGGATTCGCTCAGGAGCTCCAGGGATCGTCATGGTGTCTTTCAGCAGCTCGGTGGGCATCGCAGGCTCGAGGGTCAGCGTGTTTCGGGGCATTGGCCGCAGTCTGAGCTGTCACTATGCTCTACTGAGCTGGTTTCCACACCTAGAGGAAAAGCAGGGAAAGTTAGTTCACAGAGCTTTACATAGGCATGATAAAGAGAAAGGGGAAATAACAATAAAACATTGCTTTTTTGTTTCCAAAACAATTTAACGGTCTCTCAAAAATGTAAATTCTGTTTTCATTTTCTCCCCCTCAGTTTGTTTCAAACCTGTATGAGTTTCGTTGTTCTGCTGAACACAAAAGACGATAGTTTGAAGAATGCATTGGCGAACATTTTTGATGGTATCCATTGAGTTCCATGGTATGGAAAAAAATATATATAAATAAAAAAATATAATATATATATATATATATATATATATATATATATATATATATATATATATATATATATATATATATATATAAAATGAAAGTCAGTGGCTACCATCAACTCTTTGGTTACCCTCATTCTTCAAAATATCTTATCAAAATATCACTTTTGGGTGAACTATCCCTTTAAGAAAAAGCAAGAAAAATAAGAAAAACATAAAAGTATATATATATATATATATATATATATATATATATATATATATATATATATATATATATATAGGGTTCAGTGTGCATTCTGTAAAGCCATCTGCACCAACACCATAGAAAACCATCATGGAGATCACAGTTTTTGTTTCAGAAATACATCAGAAAGTTGCTTTTCAGCTTTTGCAACTAAAACTGTAATAAAATTGTAAATAATAAAATAATGTTAATAATAAAATATAAAAAGTTTAATTTAAATCTGATTCATATGAACAAATTTATTTATTTATTCATATTTAATTTTCATTTTTTTATTTTTATTTTTATTTTATTTATTTATTTATTTATTTGTTTTGAAGAAATCCACCAGTTTTGTTGCTAGGGTGTTTTGGTACATTGTTGTTGTTAACTATAAAAAGTCCATATAAAATAAAAAGTATAAATAAGATAAAAGTATAAATAAAAGTATAAATCAGTATACATAAAATAAAATATAATTATTTGATGAAAAACTTGAACATAAAAAACTTGCAAAATTAGAAATGCTGCCTTAGCAATTTGTAATTCCACTTGCTTTAATTGAAAAATTAAAATGACTAAATCAGAAATAAACTTTAATTAAAGTTATATATAGAAATATATAATAATAGTAATAATAATAATAATAATAATAATAATAATAATAATAATAGAAATGACAAAAGCACATAACCAAAATACAACAGCTTAAACTAAAATATATAAATATTCAAAAATTCAAAATATCAATAAATACTATAATAACATACTAAAATAAAACTGCCTGGGTGGCTGCCAGGGTGCTGCATTCCGGGTGCTAGGGCACTTTTAATAGGGAGTTGCTAAGGTCTGTGCTAGCTGGAGTGTTCTGGGTGGTTTGCGACTGCTGTGGGTGTTTTTTGTTGCTAGGCTGGTGTACCAGGTGTTTGTTTGTTTATGGGATGCATAACGAGTTACACACTGAAGTTCAATACTAAGTGATAATGATCTAAACAAACCTCTAACCCGATGTTTGAGAAGTATAGTAATAGCGATGGATGAGCGAGTAAACGCAAGCACTTTGGAGTTGTTTTGGTTTTCAGACGGGAAGAGCCCCCCGGATCCGCTTTTGGAGCGCAGACGCAGGCTGAATGACGCAGAGAGAGCTGCCACATTCCCTGGAGAGCTCGCTGTATGACATTACAGACCGGCCCGTGAAACACGAGCGCAGTATAAATTAACAGCCATTTCTCAAGGGGCTTTTTCTTAAGAGGGTCAGCAGATCTGCCAAACGCCCGCGACTCTCTCCGCTCTGACCGATACACATTATAGCTGCAACGTTTGGCCTGGATTTCAACCCTCATGCACTGTTTAGATTCACCTCAATACTTTTCCATTTAAATCTTCTTCAGTCACCCAAATACACTGTGAACATTTTTTTTTTTTTTTTGCATTGCTTTAACTCATTAAATCAGTTTAACCAATTTTAACTCCATTTTCTAAGTTATACAAAATTCAACTTGATTTTTAAGTCAGTTTAATACAATTTAAGTTGAAATTGCTTGTACAACCAATTTAATTATACTTCAAAAAAATAAGGCAGGAACTGAACTTTTGCAGTGTAGAAACTGACAGGTATTATTGTGCATTTTAGTTTTTACCCTAAACTGAACATGCAATTTTCAGAAAACTGTTATCCAGAGTAGAAAAGTTGTTTCTTTGAAGCAAAAGCATACAATAAAACAAATCCAAATAGACGGTCAGAATCATTTATAAAATCAGAAAATTGCGTTTTCTTATCATCTACAGCCCAAACAAAACCAAGATGGCATTATTTTTTAAAGATAAAATCTTGTTTATCATTTTTTCTCATAGAAGTAGAAAAAGTCATACAATATCAATCTGATACTTTAATGTTTTTGAGCCTTTCAGACATAACATGAGGGTCAGTATTAGTTTAAATGCATTTGTGCATTGAATATGGCTTAAATATTTATTGCTTTATATTTATAATGCTATAGAAGTGATTTTATATGTGAAAAAGTCTGTTTTGGAAAATACTGTTTTTATCAGTATATTTTCTCTGCATTTACATTTAAAACTGATTTTGTTCTCTTTTTGAAAGAGGTCAATATTAGTTTAAATGCATTTGTGTAGTGAATATATATATATATATATATATATATATATATATATATATATATATATATATATATATATATATATAACTTTATGTTTCTGCAATAATGCAGTAGAAGTGACTTTATGTTATTTATATTTGCATTTATATTTAAACTTGTTCACCAATTGTACACTTAAATTTTCAGTCAGAAATTGCTAGTAGATTTCACAAATAATTACAAAGAAACTGTAACTAACACTGAATTAAAAATGCAATTTTGATCTACAAAGACTGAAATAGTATTTTCTTGTAAAAAATACAATAATCTTTGTTTTATTTACAGCTTTTTCTATAGTGTATGTCAGAAAATGCATGCATGAAGGCTGCGGAAACGTGCAACACCCTTACAATATAATACTTAACAATTACTCATTTAAATCCTAAATGTGAGTGTGAGATATTGATGCATGGTGAGTTTGGTGCATGCATGAAGGTAATCTGAGAGTGGGGTCAAGTCACTCACCTCACACGTGTTTTCCATCCTGTTCAGCAAACTGAAGACGTGAAAGTCCCGTTATACTCCAAACACAGTCTCCTGGTGAAGATCTCCTGTGAGAGAGAGAGACTGACTGACTGTGTGTGTTTGTGTTTGTGTGTGTGGCTCTCATTCACTAGACGAGCGTCTGTGTTTCTCCTCCTCCATGTGAACTAACACTGCTTCAGTCTGAACTCTGGGGGAGGAGCGTAAGCGGCAGGTTTGACCATTTCATGGAGTCTTTTGTAAACTATATAATCTGCCTTTGTGATATACTGTAAGCTGATGGTTGTTAACAAAATTAAGTTTATTGAGAGGAACTATAACTATTTCACTCTGGTTGTGTATATGGGTAGAATTCATTTTGGTTAAAGGAACAGTTCACTCAAAAATTAAAATTTACTGAAAATTGACTCACCTTCATATGAGTTTCTTCATCAGATTTGGAGAAATGTAGCATTACATCACTTGCTCAGCAAATTTTCTCTGCAGTGAATGGGTGCCGTCAGAATGAGAGTCCAAACAGCTGATAAAAACACAGTGGTGTATAAAGTACCTGAAAGCCATACTTAAGTAAAAGTACAGATATCTTACCAGAAAATGACTTTAGTAGAAGTTGAAATCACTGTTAAGAATATTACTTGAGTAAAAGTCTTAAAGTATGTGATATAAATTGTACTTAAGTATGAAAAGTATTTAAAAAAAAATTAAACATACTTAAGTATTGAAAGTAAAAGTACAAGTAAATGCAAAATGGAAAAGGAGCACATAAATACATAAAAATAAAATACACGGTTTGAGTAGCAAGACAGTGTTCAGTTTTAACTCTTTCTTCCATTTTTTGTATCTTTAGGTAAGACTAAGAAGCACTTCATCCGGTTCTTAGTGTCTTTCATTCCAAGATAAGAAAACATTTATGGAATCTGCATCTGAAATAGCATTTAGATGTATTTACACAGTTTATGTATCTCAGAGGGGACATGGATGCATTTAACCTGCAGTTACAAATGCATAAATAATGCTTTGTTTTAACATAAAACGTTGAATACTGATATTTGAAATTATTTAAAATATGAAAAAAGTGGAAATGTGAAATTAAAACTGCCAGTAGGTGGCAGCAAGTGACTGTTAATGAGTGAGTCATTGAGATTCAACCAATTCATTCAAAAGGCTGATTCATTCAGGAACAAAGCACTTGACTCTGTTAATGAGTGAATCACTGAATCATTCATTCAACCGATTTGTTCAAAAAGCTGATTCATTCAATAAGTAAACACCGTCCATTGCTCAGAGATGCAAAACAGTGCTGTGTGATCTTTGTTTGGAACTATTTTTGTTGGCAAAACTGAGCAAAAACAAGCAATATTGCGTCTAAAATGTAAGTCTGCTAACTTTATTAAACTTGTATAAAATGATTATTACATTTGTTATCATGCTGATATCTGGATTAAAAACGGCACTCTGTGTGTGATATAGATTAACTATAAACATAAAAAACATACAGAAGCATTTTTGCTATCTACAATTTAGAATGCCTTGGATTTTGATTTTTAATAGACTAATAAATCACGTGCTTGCACTTTCTGTGTGTGATTTGGTGATATACTCGATAATGTCACATCGCACATCTTTACAACTACACTTACCATATTATCGCAGACGATATATTGTAGCCTATTGCACAGCACACCCCAGAATCGACTTGAGCAGAAAATGAAATCATCCGCGCACTTGTTGCACATGAGCAAAGGTGTTTTTAGGAGTCTAACTTGCAAGCGCCAGACCACTGATTCGTCAAACCTGCTTGCTTGTGGTCTGTGTTCTTCCAGTTTTGTAGTAAGTAACAAATATGCTTCGGGGAAATGTATCGGATTAAAGTATACATTTTAATTAGGAAATGTATAGTGGAGTAAAAGTGAAAGTTGACAGAAATATAAAGACTCAAGTGAAGTACAGATACTCCCAAAAATACTTAAGTACTGTAACAAAGTATTATTACTTTGTTACATTACACCACTGTAAAAACATCACAATAATTCACAAGTAATCCACACCACTCCAGTCAAAAGCTGTGTGTTTGTAAGAAACAAATCCATCATTAAGACGTTTTTAACCTCAAACTGTTGCTTCCGTCTAAAATAGAAGTATATAATCCATAATATTGCTTCCTCTAGTGAGGTCGTCCCGTCTGAATCAGGAGAGAAATATGTACAGGCCAAACACCATTTGCAAGCAAAAACAGACAAAAAAAAAAAGTTATAAACACATATGTTGGTGGATTTTGATGTGAGAGAACCACAGGGGATGGACTATTAAGGATATTGGGATTGTTTACTTATTGTTATTAAGGATTATGGACTGTTATTTCAGCCGGAAGCAAGAGTTTGAAATTAAAAATGCCTTAATGATGAATTTGTTTCTTACAAACATGCAATTTTTCACTTCAAAAGACATTAACTGATGGCCTGGAGTGGTGTGGATTACTTGTGGATTATTGTGATGTTTTTATCAGCTGTTTGGACTCTCATTCTGACGGCACCCATTCACTGCAGAGGATCCATTGCTGAGACACTGATGCAATGTCAAGTCAAGTCAAGTCAAGTCACCTTTATTTATATAGCGCTTTTAACAATACAGATTGTGTCAAAGCACTTAACAGTATCAAATTGGAAGATAATGTATAATGTCAGTAATGTATAATGATAAGATTAAACATTCAATTTTCAGTTAAAGGCATTTCATTATTGAATTCAGAGATGTCAATGCTGCAATGCTACATTTCTCCAAATCTGATGAAGAAACAAACTCATCTGCATGTTGGATGGCCTGAGGGTGAATACATTTTCCACAAATTTTAATTTTTAGGTGAACTATTCCTTTAAAGTTTGTGCTTTAAATATAAATAGCACACTCTTGACATAGTACAACATTACTCCAAATAAGTATACTGAATTTATGTTTCCCATTAATCATGCTTCTTATCAAAAAACCTTTTGATTTAAAGGATTTAATGCTTAAATGCTTAGTTTTAAAACAGTAAATTGTACTTGTATTTTTATTTGCATGTCCAGCACACATTCCTTCTTCAACAGTGTTTTAAAAGCATCGCGAAATGAAGATGGCTGATGATGTGTGTGTTTGGTTTTGGTTTTAGTGCATTAAAATCAATATCTTAAAATAAATGCATTTCACACTTTTACAAAAATAGCCTAATAACCTACATTTTCTTGCTGTAGATATAAATACTAATACAATTTGCTTAGAAGACATTTTTAGCAAATTTCAGTGCAGTGAAAGTATACATTTAAAAAAAAAAAAAAAAATTAATGGCATTTAAAAGTATATAGTTGATAATTATTAGAATAGCACATACAATATTCATTTAAATATCTGACATGATAGATACAGCACAAACTCTCAGTCGCTCTGTGATTGTGTGTTTGTAGATGTACATTTGAATATATTTGAAGGCGTTTGTGATTTGCCTTCAGCTCTCAAACACATGCATGTGAGACTCAAGCATCCAGTGCTTTTCTTGTAATGTGATACAGAGTGTTGTCTGCAGTCTTCCTTCCCAGAGGAAATCTTTCCTCAAATGCACCATGCGGTGACCGACATTGCTCCGATCTCTCTGACTGACAGCAGAGGCCGCTGAGACTTTCGACATTTGGCTACAACTTCTGCAGCATTGAAGGAAATGCTTGAGTTCATGTGATGCAGTTCTCGCCAAACTGTTCTTTGATAATCTTAGACATAAGATGCTTCTTTAGTTTAAACAGCATTTTTGGCTGTATAATGTACTTGAGTTGATAATAGGCTTCAGCTTCTTTGGAGATTCACAACTATAGCAGCAATATAGGAATATATTGTCACACACTGTCCATTTCTGATGAATTGATAGGCCTGTTATGAATCTGGTGGAGTATAAATATTTGAGCTGGTCTGCAGGTATCGAGTATCATCTGGTAACAAAGGTTACAGTATTGTGTTACTAACAGAAACTCATACACTACTGCTCTCAGACTAATGTCTCCTTTCCTCGTGTCGGTGTCCTGATCATCTTTGTCAGGGTTTATTTTGAGATAATGACTGCCTGACTGTACATTATCTCTTACAACATAAAAAAAAAAAATAATAATAATAATAATTAATATAATATAAAGATGTTCATAAAAATAATTGGAAAAAAGATACATAACCACATAAAAATTGGTAAATTAAATACTAAATAATATAGAAAATCTAAAATAAAATGTCAAATAAAAAATATAAAATAAATGAACTGTCTCTTTCATTAATTGTGTATATATAATTTATATATCAGTGTTTATTTTGATAATGACTAGTTGGCTGTACATTATGTATGACATTGTACAACAAAAAATATAATTAATATAATTAACACTATAAAACATTTCCATTTACAGTATGTCAGATGTACTGTAATTACATTTCAGTTGAATTGAATTGACAAACTTAAATCAACTTAAATCAAAATGTGTATGTGTGTGTACTATATGCCAGTATGTGTGTGTGTGTGTGTATATATACAGTGCCACTTGAAAATTTGTGAACCCCTTGCAGAATCTGTGAAAATTTGAGTCATTTTAACAAAATAAGAGAGATCATACAAAATGCATGTTATTTTTTTAATTAGTACTGTCCTGAGTAAGATATTTTACATAAAAGATGTTTACATTTAGTCCACAAGACAAAAATAGCTGAAATTATTAAAATAACCCCATGCAAAAGTTTGTGAACCCTTGGTTCTTAATACTGTGTGTGGTTACCTGGATGATCCATGACTGTTTTTTTTGTTTTGTGATGGTTGTTCATGAGTCCCTTGTTTGTTCTGAACAGTTAAACTGAGCACCGTTCTTCAGAAAAATCCTCCATGTCCTGCAGAATCTTCAGGTTTCCAGAATCTTTTGCGTATTTGAACCCTTTCCAGCAGTGACTGTATGATTTTGAGATCCATCTTTTCACACTGAGGACAATTGAGGGTCTCAAACACAACTATTAAAAAAGGTTCAAACATTCACCTATGCTCCAGATGAAAACACGATGCATTAAGAGCCGGGGGTGAAAACTTTTGAACAGGATGAAGATGTCCAAATTTTTCTTATTTTGTAGAAATATAATTTTTTTTTTCCTATTTAGTTCTGCCCTTCGGAAGCAACAGAAGATGCTTGCATGTTTCCCGGAAGACAAATTATGTGTGTGTTTTTCTCTCAGACGGGCGTCCCTGCCTTTCTCACCGACATGAAGAAGGCCTGCAGTAACTACAGCAGCTGCTGCAACAACAGCAAGTGATGCACATCCTCTGCTTTTCTGCTTCTGTTTCCTGTCAGGAGGGCATTCTGGGTACAGTTACTGCTGTTTCTGTGATGATCGGAGAAAACATGTCTGGAGTTCTTTTATTGTCTTAATTATACAATCGTCTGTTAGAGAATCAAATGAATCCAGCTTCCTGTTGAACCTTAGCAGGAAGTTAGAGCTCATTTGAGTTTGGAAAATTTGTTTTACTGTCATATAGATTCATCATAGCACTATAAAATAATTATGTTATTTGTGAATGTATGAAAACATTAATTGTTGTATATCAAATGCACAAAATCAATCAACAAGCCTTCTTGAAATCTTTTCTGCTCACCAAGGCTGCATTTATTTGATCAAAAATACAGTAAAAACAATAAAATTGTTAAATATTATTACAATTTGGAATAACTGTTTCTATGTGAATGTATTGTAAAATGTAATTTATTTCTGTTATGTTAAAGCTGAATTTTCAGCATCATTACTCAAGTCTTCAGTCACATAATCCTTCAGAAATCATTCTAATATGCTGATTTGATATTCAATTATTATTGATGCTCAATTATTAATAATGGTTTTTGTTATTATCAATGTTGCAAACAGTTTTTGCTGCCTAATATTTTTGTGGATATACTTTTTCAGGCTTTTTTTTTTTTTTTTTTTGATGAATAGAAAGTTCAAAAGAACAGCATTTATTTGAAATTTAAAACTTTGGTAATATTATAAATGTCTTTACTGTCACTTTTGAATGGTTTCCACAAAAATATGAAACAGCACAACTGTTTTCAAACATTGATAATAATCAAAAATGTTTCTTGAGCAGCAAATCAGCATATTAGAATGATTTCTGAAGGATCATGTGACACTAAAGACTGGAGTAATGATGCTGGAAATTCATCTTTGCATCACAGCAATAAATTACATTTTAACATATATTGAAATAGAAAACAGTTATTTTAAATTGTAATAATATTTCACTATTTTACTGTGTTTTATATCAAATAAATGCAGCCTTGGTGAGCAGAAGAGACTTCTTACAAAAACTTCTTTAGGTTTAAGTGTCCAAATAAACACGAGGGTCACAGTATGTGATCTGAACAGTTATAACTGAACACAATCATGCACTTACTGTATATATTACAGACATTTTAGCATGTACTGGTGCTGAATGAGTCTCTACTCCTTCCCATGAGCCTCTGCAGATGGGCGCGATGGATTATAGTGATCCAGCGCCCTCTACTGGTGCATTCAAGTGCTGTTTGACGGACTGGGACTAGATTTAACAAGACACTGAAGTTCACACTGATTTTATTTTAATGGTCAATGCTGTTTTTAACAGTTAATGTGACCTGCTGTATATTGGGAAATGTAATTATATTTCTGATATTTTGCAGAGACTTTTAAATAAAAATTACTATCAGGATCATGCATGCATCACATTTATGACAAATACTAGAAATCAGAGATGGGAATATATTTATGAGCATTTGCATGGAAAATATTATGCCTATATTCACATCTGAAATCAAGATTGTGCTGTTTACATGTTAATGCTGAGCGCAGACACATTTGGCTGTTAAAATATAATTTTGATATGCAAAATCTGTAATATAATTATAATCAAGTTATACGAGGGATTCACATGTGATAAATGCAGGGAAATAGTTAGGCTGACAGAGAAGATTTTAGAACTAGAGACACGCATCCAAACTTTAGTTGAGGATAGTAAGAATGTGAGGGCTGTAGATACTGCTTTGGATGCGACTAGCTCAGGGACTCCTGTACATTGTTCGGTTCCGGTTGTGCCCGTGCAGCAGGGCAACTGGGTGACTGTGAGGCGGCATAGTCGTGGGTCAAAACACCGCTCTTCCGTTCCGATCAGAACATCAAACAGGTTCTCCCCACTCGGTGACGCACCCACTGAGAAACCTGATGAAAGTGCTCTAGTTATTGGCGATTCTATTGTACGGAACGTGAAAATAGAGACACCAGCCACCATAGTCCAATGTTTACCGGGAGCCAGAGCGCCTGACATCTTGGCAAATTTAAAAGTGCTGGCTAATGCTAAACGTAAATTCAGTAAGATTGTTATCCACGTCGGCGCTAATGATGTTCGACTTCGCCAGTCGGAGATCACTAAAAATAATGTTAAAGAGGTGTGTGAACTTGCAAGTACGATGTCAGACACTGTAATATGCTCTGGTCCCCTCCCTGCTTACCGTGGCGATGAGATTCATAGCAGACTGTCGTCACTCAATGGCTGGATGTCTAAGTGGTGCCCGCAGAATAACGTAAGTTTCATAGACAATTGGAAGAGTTTTTGGGGCAGACCTGACCTGTTGAAAAGAGATGGTGTTCATCCCTCCTGGGGTGGTGCCGCTCTTCTCTCTAGAAATATGGCACATAGTCTTAGAGTTCGTACTTGACTAACTAGGGCCCAGGTCAGGGAGCAGACAGACTGGATAAACCGACCGTCTGCTAGCCGCCTAACGTCACAGAAGTCAGTTAATTCTCAGCACATAGAGACTCTTTCACCTAGATATCACACTATAGAGACTGTGTCTGTTCCCCGTACTAGAAAATACAGAAAACGTCCAAACCAAAGTAATAGTAACAATTTAATTGATGTTCAACAAATAAAAAATGTTTACAATACAGAGAAACAATTGATAAAACTTGGCTTACTGAATATCCGGTCCCTTTCTACAAAAGCACTATTTGTAAATGATATGATCACTGACCATAAGTTAGATATGCTTTGTTTGACAGAAACATGGCTAAAACCAGATGAATACATTACTTTAAATGAGTCTACCCCCCAAGATTACTGCTATAAAAATGAGCCACGTCCAAAAGGTAAAGGGGGAGGTGTTGCTACAATTTATAGCAATATTCTCAGTATTTCTCAGAGGGCAGGCTTTAAGTATAACTCGTTTGAAGTTATGGTGCTGCGTATAACATTATCTAGAGAAACACGTGTTAGTGATAAATCCCCTGTGATGTTTGTATTGGCTACTGTGTACAGGCCACCAGGGCACCACACAGACTTTATTAAAGAATTTTCAGATTTTCTATCTGAGTTAGTACTGGCTGCAGATAAAGTCTTAATTGTTGGTGATTTTAATATCCATGTCGATAATGAAAAAGATGCATTAGGATCAGCATTCATAGACATTCTGAACTCTATTGGGGTTAGACAACATGTTTCAGGACCTACTCATTGTCGAAATCATACTCTAGATTTAATACTGTCACATGGAATTGATGTTAGTGGTGTTGAAATTCTGCAGCAAAGCGATGATATCTCAGATCATTATCTAGTCTTGTGTAAACTCCATATAGCTAAAACTGTAAATTCTACTCCTTGTTACAAGTATGGTAGAATCATCACTTCTACCACAAAAGACTGCTTTGTAAGTAATCTTCCTGATTTATCTCAATTCCTCAGCATATCCAACAGCGCAGAAAAACTTGATGATGTAACAGAAACTATGGACTCTCTCTTTTCTAGCACTTTAGATACAGTTGCTCCTTTACGCTTAAGGAAGATCAAAGAAAACAGTTTGACTCCGTGGTATAATGAGCACACTCGCACCCTAAAGAGAGCAGCCCGGAAAATGGAGCGCAGCTGGAGGAAAACAAAACTAGAGGTATTTCGTATAGCTTGGCGGGAAAGTACCCTATCCTACAGAAAAGCATTAAAAACGGCTAGATCTGATTACTTTTCATCTCTTCTAGAAGAAAACAAACATAACCCCCGGTATTTATTCAATACAGTCACTAATTTAATGAAAAATAAAGCATCAACAGGTGTTGGCATTTCCCAAGAGCACAGCTGTAATGACTTTATGAACTACTTTACTTCCAAGATCGATACTATCAGAGATAAAATTGTAACCATGCAGCCGTCAGCTACAGTATCGCATCAGATAGTGCACTATAGATCCCCTGAGGAACAATTCCACTCATTCTCTATTATAGGAGAGGAAGAATTGTATAAACTTGTTAAATCATCTAAACCAACAACATGTATGTTAGACCCTATTCCATCTAAACTACTAAAAGAGCTGCTTCCAGAAGTCATAGATCCTCTTTTGGCTATTATTAATTCATCATTGTCATTAGGATATGTCCCCAAAACCTTCAAATTGGCTGTTATTAAGCCTCTCATTAAAAAACCACAACTTGACCCCAAAGATCTAGTTAATTACAGACCGATCTCAAATCTCCCTTTTCTGTCAAAGATACTAGAAAAGGTAGTATCCTCACAATTATATTCCTTCTTAGAGAAAAATGGTATCTGTGAGGAATTCCAGTCAGGATTTAGACCGTATCATAGTACTGAGACTGCTCTCATTAGAGTTACAAATGACCTGCTTCTATCATCTGATCGTGGTTGTATCTCTTTATTAGTTCTACTGGATCTTAGCGCTGCATTCGACACTATCGACCACAACATTCTTTTGAATAGACTAGAAAACTTTGTTGGCATTAGTGGAAGTGCCTTAGCATGGTTCAAATCGTACTTATCTGACCGCCATCAGTTCGTAGCAGTAAATGAAGAGGTATCATATCGATCACAAGTGCAGTATGGAGTACCTCAAGGCTCAGTACTAGGGCCGTTACTTTTCACGCTTTACATGTTACCCTTGGGAGATATTATCAGGAGACATGGTGTTAGCTTTCACTGTTATGCTGATGATACTCAGCTCTATATTTCTTCACGGCCCAGTGAAACACACCAAATTGAGAAACTAACGGAATGTATAGTCGATATAAAAAACTGGATGACTAGTAACTTCTTACTGCTAAATTCTGAAAAAACAGAGGTGTTAATTATCGGACCTAAAAACCCCACATGTAATAACCTAGAACACTATCTAACACTTGACGGCTGCTCTGTCAATTCTTCTTCATCAGTTAGGAACCTAGGTGTGCTGTTTGATAGCAATCTTTCATTTGAAAGCCATGTTTCTAGTATCTGTAAAACTGCGTTTTTCCATCTCAAAAACATATCTAAATTGCGACCTATGCTCTCAACGTCAAATGCAGAAATGCTAATTCATGCGTTTATGACCTCAAGGTTAGACTATTGTAATGCTTTACTGGGTGGTTGTTCTGCACGCTTGATCAATAAACTACAGTTGGTCCAAAATGCAGCAGCTAGAGTCCTTACTAGAACCAGGAAGTATGACCATATTAGCCCAGTTCTGTCAACACTGCACTGGCTCCCTATCAAACATCGGATAGATTTTAAAATCTTGTTAATTACTTATAAAGCCCTGAATGGCTTAGCTCCTCAGTACTTGAGCGAGCTCTTATCACATTATAGTCCTCCACGTCTGCTGCGTTCTCAAAACTCTGGCCATTTGATAATACCTAGAATATCAAAATCGACTGCGGGCGGCAGATCCTTTTCCTATTTAGCGCCTAAACTCTGGAACAATCTACCTAACACTGTTCGGGAGGCAGACACACTCTGTCAGTTTAAATCTAGATTAAAGACACATTTCTTTAACCTGGCTTACACATAACACACTAATACACTTCTATTATTCAAATCCCTTAAAGGATTGTTAGGCTGCATTAATTAGATCAACCGGAACCGGGAACACTCCTCATAACACACGATGTACTCGTTACATCGTAAGAAGAATGGCATCTACGGTAATATTTGTCTGTTTCTTTATTATTCTGTTTCTCAGTCGGTGTCCGGATCAGATGGTGGATCGGCGCCGGGAGATGATGTCTGCGACCCTGATCGTCAGCGGAGGCCGGACACCTGGATGAGCCCCGGGGACATATCCCCAGTGAAGACCTCGACTTAAATACAATAGAACTTAAAATTAAACAAAATAACTATAAATATAATAAAATACCTAACTACATAATACTATTATTGTTAGAAATTGCAACAATATAAAAATAGAAATATAATACATTTATACATTTAACATTTAATTAAAACAATAAGTAAAAAAATAAATAATAATATCCTGGCCAGAGGAGAACTGGCCCCCCGACTGAGCCTGGTTTCTCCCAAGGTTTTTTTCTCCATTCTGTCACAGAGGGAGTTTTGGTTCCTTGCCGCTGTCGCCTCTGGCTTGCTCAGTTGGGGACACTTAATTTTTTACGATTAACGTCAATTTTATTTCATAGATACTATTTAAACTAAACTGAGCTAGACAATGAAATCTCTGAATTCAATAATGAAATGCCTTTAACTGAAAATTGAGTGTTTAATCTTATTATTATACATTACTGACACTCTATCCTCCAATTTGATACTGTTAAGTGCTTTGACACAATCTGTATTGTTAAAAGCGCTATATAAATAAAGGTGACTTGACTTGACTTGACTCAAGACTATTAAATGTGAGATTTGTGCAGTTCAGATATGCAAAATGAAACTTTACATGACACTGCAGGAATCTGAACGTTATGGTGGATGAATGATGTGTTTGATACACTAACAGCAGTTTAAGAAGCACTTTGATGCAGTACAGGCCGTTGATATCCGCTGGTGTTTACTGACATGTTTTTGTTTGTAGGAAATAGAGATTATATTGATAGGAAATGAAGAGACATTGCCTTTGACTCCATTTTGACACTTTCATTGTATCTTTTGGTGTGTTGTTTTCCTCTGGTTCTCTTGTTGTTGGGGTGTTTTTTTTTTTTTTTTTTTTTTTTTTTTTTTTATACCTCTAGCTCTTAAACTCTCAGTGCTGAAAATGGAAAAAATGGAAATCTTCTGTACATCTTCCTCAACCTCTTCATTATTGCAAACTTTTTATTGCAATAAACTGGTGTTTTGCCTTTGAATGCAGTTGAAGAATGAAGTTTTGTTTTATTTGTGTTTCACACAGATTGTTAGAAACTGCACTTAAAATGCCTATATAACTACATGATCATGGATTTGAGTCCAAAAGATGAAATATTACACTGTACAGTATTTTCTCGCCTAAACTGAATGTAGTAGTTGTGGCTCTACCTGCTGGTCAATAGTGTAGTTACAGCGTGCAATGTCAGTAGCTGCATTTCTCTGTTTTGTCATGTAAGACAAACAGACATTATTTTAGGATAATTGAGAGATCATGATACTTTAAATCAGTTTATATTTTCAGTTTATATTTTCATTTTAGTTTTAGCAGTTTCAGTATTTGTGGTTTTGCCATTTATTTATTTATTTAACTTTAAACAGTACATAAAGCTAAACTAAATTAAAATGAGGTGTAGCTGATTTTTTAAAATTACATTTAATTTCTGTTAATGTTTATGAAGTAACTTTTTTTTAAATGGTTTTAGTTTTAGTTGTCGACAATGACCCACAGGTCCTGGGTGAGTCAAAACGATTGATACATTTTTTTCTGTCTTCTGCTTTGCGTTAAACATATTTTTATCCCTCCCCTCCCTCGCACAGTAAATGAAGATGTTTCGTAAGTATTTGAGCACACACGTTATTAGTGTTTTGTAAATGTTCTGCTGTACATTATCAGGGTTTGTTTCATCGTTGCAGGTTAACAGTGTAATTATAGATTAATTGTGATCCTGGTTCTGTACAGACCAAATATATGACCAATCTAAAGAGCGACTCTCACTGCAAATTTAAAATAAATTATATTTTGTATAAAATCATTGTCCATTTCGGACCACGGTTTCACACATTGTGACAATATTTTCATGATTATTAAGCACATTGCCAAATTCATATTACTTGTTAGTTTATTCCGGATGTTTTATTTTTGAGTTTGTTTATAATGCTTGTTTTCAAAGGTGAATCTCATTAGATTCTCATTAATATAATTATTTCTTAATCATCAGAAATTAAAGGTAGAAGAGCTAGTAACGTATACTGTATAAATACTGTACTATATAAATAAGATAGATAGATCTCCAAAACTCCTTAGCAACCAACTAGCAACCACCAGAATACCTTAGCAACTCCATAGCAAAGGCTAGCAACCAGTTACAACACCTTATCAACTGCATAGGAATGCCCTAGCAACCACTCAAACACATCAGCAAACACCTGGAATACCTTAGCAACTGCACAGCAATGCCTAACAACCAGCCAAGACACCTTAGTAACTACCTAGCAGCCACCTAGAAGACCTTAGCAACTGCATAGCAATGCCCTAGCAACCACTCAAACACCCGGAATACCTTAGCAACTGCATAGAAATGCCTTGCAGCCAGCCAAAACACCTTAGTTACCACATAGCAACCACCCAGAATACCTTAAGTAGCAACCAGTCAAAACATCTTAACAAACACCCGGAATACCTAAGCAACTCCATAGCAATGCCTAGAAACCAATCAGAACACCTTAGTAACCACATAGCAACCACCCAGAATACCTTAAAAACTGCATAGCAATGCCCTAGCAACCAGTCAAAACACCTTAGTAAATGCCTATCAACCACCTAGAAGACCTTAGCATCCACCCAATATTCTTTAGCAGATGCAATAGCAATGCCTAGCAACCAATCAAAACACCTTAACAAATGCCTTGAATACTTTAGCAGCTGCACAGCAATGCCTAACAACCAGCCAAAACACTTTAGTAACCACCTATCAACCACCTAGAAGACCTTAGAAACTGCATAACAATGCCCTAGCAACTACTCAAACACCTCAGCAAACACCCAGAATACCTTAGCAACTGCATAGCAATGCCTAGCAACCAGCCAAAACACCTTAGCAACCACATAGCAACCACACAAAATACCTTAAAAACTGCATAGCAATACATTAGCAAGCAGTCAAAATACTTTACCAACAGCCCATAATATATTAATTTAATGTAACATTTTTTTCATTTTGTGCTGTCATGAAAATAATGTCAAAACCTTAAGAATGGTCCTAAAAATAGGTCTAATTTATACAAAATATAATTTCTTATTTTTTCGTTTTATTCTGGGGTTAAATGTAACCTTGTCAGGCTTTGTGAGATGGACCCTTATGAATGTTTTTCTTGGCTGAGCTCTTAATGTATAATTTGAGCCGGAGGAAACAATGAAACTGAAGCTGAGATGTTTGAGACGGTCTATATTTGTCCCACATCTGATCCCTGAAGCGGCGCTCTTGAATAACATCAGGTACTCCACCGGTTCTTTCCACTGGCTGCCCTTCACCAGAGCAAGGCAAATATATTTCTTGGCCAGCTGTTGTATTTCTTCTGATTGGTCATATACAGGACTAATTAGCTTCAGAAAGCGATACACTTCTCCCAGTCTGTCTGAAAACCTCCTCCGATTTCCCAGGTGCCCGTCTGTCTGAACAGACGCTTCGCTCTGAAACCTTCCCGTCTGCAGCTTTTGTGATTCTTAATAGATTACAATTAGAGATAGAGGGGCCTCTGGGAATAGGCATCCTTGATCCTGAATGGGCTTTTATTGGCTTTTTCTACAGCGTCATGCGTGTGCAGTGAGTTTTGATGGAGGTTATAATTGCAGACGTTACCTGGCGCTGCGTCTGGCCCGTCTATCTGTAGCCAAGAAGCCCCTGAACTCAAGGTTAGGTAATTATTTTCATAAGCATATGCTTTGCATTGTTGAAATCTTAACCGCTCTGGCGTCGAGGAGAGTCAAGGATCTGCTGCCAGTTTATAGGAGTCCAGACAGAGTGTTTCTGCAGGTAACTCGTTTGGATTTGTGCTGGGATTTATGAAGCCACGTAAGAAAATATACTGGAAATGTTTATTATTATGATTATTATCATGGACTCAGAGAGTAAGAAAAGCTTTATACTGCTAATAATTTCCTAGAACTCACTTCCATGTTGCTAGGGTCTTTTTAAATGGTTGCTAGAGCTTTAAAATACAATTGCTGAAGTATTCTGCTTAACTACCCAGCGTAAAATAGATAAGCAGGCTAACTGGTAGGCGACGTGATGAGCTACAGCCAATGAAAGAGCAAGGCATGGGTTGAGGTCACCGGAAGAAAAACAACAGCAGCAACATGGCTTAAAGAAATTTTATATTAATAATTTAAAATGTAATCGTACTGGTATTAAATTGCACAGTTTAATGGGTAATTTGTCAAAGACAGAAATTCAACAAACACACACTGTTAGGCTTTTATTTTTGCACATACTTGCATCGATCTATGGAATGTGTGGTAGATGCTTCGTCCTACAGAGCATCTTTCACAGGCTTTTGGCTGCTATATTTTTTATTAACCAGGCTGGGTGCTGATTAAAATTTCTGAAATAAATATTTCTGTGAAATGCGTTAGGTTGCACAAAAGAAAGCCCAATCTAAGACCTGCCCCGTACAGTTTAAAAATCGGTATACTAATATAGCAGGAGAGGACTATTATTTTGTTAAACGGAACTGTGGTACGACTGATGATGTCATGGGATTTGGTTGACCAGTCGGCGGAGAGGGGCGTCTCATGACCGCCCACAAGCCAAAAAAGAATTTTGAATTCATTATCCGTTTTCTACCCGTTAAACAAAAAAATGAAAATCGAGCCAAAATCTTGTTTTTTCGAACAAACAAAAAACGAATAAAGGTGACATTTTCTCGTTTCTGCTTATTTCATTTCAAATTGAAAAACAAACTATCAAAACGTACACGGACCAGAGTCGTTGGGTGACAGAGTTGTTGTCAGCTCATGTAGTGTGTAACCCCCAGTTGCGGATCATTTACATAGAGTCACGTAGTGTGAACACCACAACGACTTAAAGACAGACAATCAAGTCATGTAGTCTGAACAGCACAGTGATCTGCCGACGTTTCAAGTCATGTAGTGTGAACTTGGCTCAAGGTGTTCATGGTGCTTGTTAGGATATTCTGGGTGGTTGTTAGGTGGTTGCTAGGGTTTTCTGGATAGTTAAGGGGTTGCTAGGGTGTTCTGGGTAGGTAAATAGTTTCTGTGGTGTTCTGCGTGGTTGTTAAGCAGTTGTTACAGTGTTCTGTGTAGATACGTGGTTGATAGGGTGTTCTGAGTGGTTGTTACGCAGTTGCTAGGGTGTCCTGTGCAGTTAACTGGTTGATAGGGCGTTCTGAGTGGTTTTTACGCAGTTGCTAGGGTGTCCTGTGTAGTTAAGTGGTTGATAGCGTGTTCTGAGTCGTTGTTACGCAGTTGCTAGGGTGTCCTGTGTAGTTAAGTGGTTGATAGGGTGTTCTGAGTGATTGTTACGCAGTTGCTAGGGTGTCCTGTGTAGTTAAGTGGTTGATAGGGTGTTCTAGGTGGTTGTTATGCAGTTGCTAGAGTGTCCTGTGTAGATAAGTGGTTGATAGGGTGTTCTAGGTGGTTGTTATGCAGTTGCTAGGGTGTCCTGTGTAGTTAAGTGGTTGATAGGGTGTTCTAGGTGGTTGTTACGCAGTTGCTAGGGTGTCCTGTGTAGATAAGTGGTTGATAGGGTGTTCTAGGTGATTGTTACGCAGTTGCTAGAGTGTCCTGTGCTAGAGTGTCCTGTGTAGTTAAATGGTTGATAGGGTGTTCTAGGTGGTTGTTACACAGTTGCTAGGTTGTCCTGTGTAGTTAAATGGTTGATAGGGTGTTCTAGGTGGTTGTTACGCAGTTGCTAGGGTGTCCTGTGTAGTTAAATGGTTGATAGGGTGTTCTAGGTGGTTGTTACGCAGTTGCTAGGGTGTCCTGTGTAGTTAAATGGTTGATAGGGTGTTCTGAATGGTTATTACGCAGTTGCTAGAGTGTCCTGTGTAGTTAAATCGTTGATAAGGTGTTCTGAGTGGTTATTACGCAGTTGCTAGAGTGTCCTGTGTAGTTAAGTGGTTGATAGGGTGTTCTAGGTGGTTGTTACGCAGTTGCTAGGGTGTCCTGTGTAGTTAAATGGTTGATAGGGTGTTCTAGGTGGTTGTTATGCAGTTGCTAGAGTGTCCTGTGTAGTTAAATGGTTGATAGGGTGTTCTGAGTGGTTATTACGCAGTTGCTAGGGTGGTCAACCCAGCCCTAGTTGCTAAGATGTTCAAAGTGGTTCATGGTGTTTTAGGTAGTTGCTAAGCTGTTACTGGAATGTTTTGGGTGGTTTTCAGGCAGTGCTAGGTTGTTCTGTTTTGTTGTTAAGTGGTTACTAGGCTGTTCTGAGATGTTGAGCAGTTATTAGGTTGTTCTAGGTGGTGGTTAAGTGGTCGCTAGGGTTTTCTGAGTGGTAAAGTGGTTTCTAGGTTGTTCTGAGTTCACGCTTTGATAATTATTTCTCAAATGTTGTCAGTTTGTTGTCTGAATCTAGGCAGAAATGTGTTTAAATGTCATGTTGGACTTTTATAGCTCCCTTTAAAGTGATATTTATATTAAACTGGACATCATCGCCATTCAGAATTGAACAGTCAAAAAATATTTAGGCCTGAATTCAAAATTTATGTATTTTAATTGCATTCAAAATTTCCATCCTTTGGATTACACAGTTTTAATGTAAACAAAATAAGAAACGTAATGTGCTGCGCATTTGTCAGTCGTAAATAAATGAAACGCGTCAGATTTCTGTAATAGTATTAATAAACTGAATGTGTTTTAAATACACAGTAACCAGGTTTATACTGTGTGTTTATCATCAATAAATCAAGTTTGTTTCAATCTCATACGTTTGAACTAATTGAATATTGAAAACAAAGTGTTTCTGCAGGTAACTCATTTGGATTTGTGCTGAGATTCATGAGAGAAGCTACGTAAAAAAAAAAAAAAAAAAGTATACTGGACTTCTTTTTATTAGTAGTATTATTTCAGACTCAGGGAGTAAGAAAAAAATTCGATACTTCAGGATCGATCCGCCCATCCCTAACGTTGAACAGATTTATATTGATTCTGATTCTGAATAAATGCATTTTGAAAATATAATTATTTAAATAAAATCAAATAGATGCAAATAGTTAATAATAAACTGTACTTTTTTGAGTGCAGAAATATCACATTAAGTTTATTAATTTTAAAACTGTTTAATCCAAATGCATGGAAATTCTATAAGCAATTCAAATCCATAAATCTTAAATTTATGCCTAAACATTTTTTTTGAGTGAACTGTTGAATTGAGAATGCCTTTTAAATTCTAATTAAATTCCTAAATGTGAATGGAGGTAGCAAACAGGAAGTACTGAGGAAGTGGATCTTCTTCCTCCAGAAGGCGGCGTGAGAGTCTCTCTTGGCGTCTGTATAGTGTGTTTCTTTTTTTTTTTTTTGCGTCTGTCATTTGAGATGTGCCACTAGAGTGATTTTCTCCCGTGTCTCCTCTGTAAATACATAAGGCAGAGAATATAAGAGCTGGCACGCCGTCTGATTGCAGCTATTTCCAGTGATTACAGCAGAACGTCTCTGTCCTCTAAATGCTGCAGGACGGAGGCCGCAGGGACCCGATGGCTCCATTATATCATTACTCCTGCGGCCGGAGAAAAGACCAGACAACTGCTTTTACTTAGAGCCCCGACCGCAGCCGTCTGCTACTGCAGCGCACGGGAGAATCTCATTCACGGCTCAAGTGTTTCTCCAAGAGCACAATGAGATTAAGTGGAGGAGTCTCATGTGTCTCAGATGTTTCTCCTGAGAAAAAGGCCCTCACATGTGTCTCCTTGAGTTACAGAAGTGTGCATTTAAAGGTCAGAGATGTGAGTTTAAGCGCAAAAAATGTTGCTTAGAAACATTTGAGACTAAGTTGATACATAAAACATTTGAGAATGAGGAACCTCTGAGCAATAATATTTTCCTTTGTGTTAGAAAAGTTACTTATACATCTGCCATTATGGACAGTATTTTTATTTATTAATCAAAATGATGTCATTAAAATCAGAAGTGTTTTTGGTAGTTAAAGTTTCTGTCATCATTTACTCACTCTCACGTTGACTTACTTTCTTTACCATTAAAGTGAAAGTTTATGATGTCTAAACTTTGGACCCCATTGACTTCCATTGTGTGGACCAAAAAAACAAAAATAACATTTTTCAAAATATCTTTTTCTTTTTTTATATGCAAAAAGAATATAATGTTTACAAGCACAAAGACAGTAAACAAAAACATACTTGCAGTGAATTCTATGTTATGTTAGCCTATATTTATTACACCATAGAAGGGTCTTATAAGTCAATTACATTTTTAGTGTTCCTTAAAAATTCAATTATGCATCAATATCTTCTTAAAGATAAAAATTTTCTTTCAAATAATGACAGTTTATTTTTGTAAAGCTGCTTTGACACAATCTGTATTGTATAAAGCACTATTTATGTATGTAGAATTTTGCAAGATAATAATAATAATAATAATAAAAACTGTAAACTTAATATTAAAAGTCTTGTTTCAGAGAGTTACCAAAGAACACAGTTTTGGCACATTTCTGGCAAAGAACAAAAGTTTGGGGATGAATTCCTTTTTATAAAGTTTGAAAAGTCAATTCAAAACACTTTTCAATAAACAGTTACAAAATAAGTGAGTAACTGTTTCTTCAAATTGATGATAAAAGGAGCATTTGGGTGAAATACTGTTATTAAACTTTGCCAGAAATCTTTCTATTCTTTGCCAGTGAATTTATTATTCCAAAAAGGATTGATCTATTTTTTTAGATTAAAAATTCATACAGTTTTGGATTTTGGAGAAGCTACTGAAAAGACATTGGTGAATAAATAACACTTACAGTTTTAGAATGAGTAATGACAGACTATTCATTTTTGGATGAACTTTCCATTTAATGCATGTGCTGGTATGAATGTATTGAATCCCACCCAAAGTCGTGTCATGTCATGGTTGGTTGCGCTTGTTTATTTGGCTCATGTACAGACAGACAGTGTTTTGATTATGTGCATGTACTGTATGCTTTCCTTGAGAAATATAAGGCTGTGTTCAATAGTTTTGACTCATCCCTCATTTAAAATTGTGGTTAAAGTGAGGTAATTTAAATACACTGAGCAGTGGGATAAATGTTTAAATACCCGTAGTTTAGAAGACGTATTATACTTGTTAATATGACACAATATGATTAAAGCCTCATATGATTAAGCCTCATAGACTTTCACTGTAAGCGCATTACTGTTATGGAAGCTGTTTCTGCCACATAATAAAAAATAAAAAAGGTAATTGTGACTTTTTATCTCACAATTAGGACTTTTTTTTTCAGAATTCTGAGATAAAAATGTCACAATTACCTTTTAAAAAACAGAACTGCGAGATGTAAACTCAGGATTCAGAGAAAAAAAGTCAGAATTGCGAAAAACAAAGTCAGAATTATGAGATAAAAAGTTGCTTTTTAAAAGGTCCTTTTCATTTTTTTTTTATTCTGTGGTGGAAAAAAAAAAAGAATTGTGAGATGTAAACTCGGAAATTAGAAGAAAAAAAATTCAAAATTGCAAGATTTAAACTCAAGAATTGTGAGATAACTCAGAATTTCGAAAAAAAAACCAAAACAGAATTCTGAGATATAAACTTTTTTTTAGAAAAAAATTAGAACTGTGAGTTATAAATTCAGTATTGAGATATAACTCAGAATTTTGAGAAAAAACTTAGAATTGCAAGATATAAATTCAGAATTGCGATTTAAACTGAGAATAGTGAGATTTAAACTCAGAAGTGTGATTTAAACTCAGAATTTTGAGAAAAAAATTTGAATTGCAAGATATAAACTGAAAATTGCAAGATATAAACTCAGAAATGTGATTTAAACTGAGAATTGTGAGATATAAACTGATAATTTTGAGAAAAAAATTAGAAGTGTGATTTACAACTCAGAATTTTGAGAAAAATATTAGAATTGTGAGATATAAACTCAGACTTGTGAGATATCAATTCAGAATTGTGATTTAAACTGAGAATTGTGAGATATAAACTGATAATTTTGAGAAAAAAATTAGAAGTGTGATTTACAACTCAGAATTTTGAGAAAAATATTAGAATTGTGAGATATAAACTCAGACTTGTGAGATATAAATTCAGAATTGCGATTTAAACGGAGAATTGTGAGATAACTCAGAATTTTGAGAAAAAAATTTTAATTGCGAGATACAAACTGAGAATTGAGATATAAACTCAGATTTGCAAGATTTAAAGTCAGAATTTTCAGAAAAAAATTAGAATTGCAAGATATAAACTCAGAATTGCGAGATATAAATTCAGAATTGTGATTTAAACTGAGAATTGTGAGATATAAACTCAGAATTTTGAGAAAAAAATTTGAATCGCAAGATATAAACTGAGAATTGTGAGATATAAACTCAGAATTCTGAGAAAAAAATTTGAATCGCGAGATATAAACTGAGAATTGCGAGATTTAAACTCAAAATTTTGAGAAAAAAATTAGAATTGCGAGATATAAACTGAGAATTGCAAGATTTAAACTCAGAATTTTGAGAAAACAATTTAAATTGCGAGATATAAACTCAGATTTGCAAGATTTAAACTCAGAAGTGTGATTTAAACTCAGAACTGTGAGATTTAAACTTTTTGAGAATTTTGAAAATTCTAAGAATTATGAGATATAAATTCAGAATTATGAGAAAAAAAGTCAGAATTCTGAGTTTATATCTTGCAGTTCTGACTTTTTTTTTCAGAATTGCAAGATAAAAAGTTGCCTTTTTATTGTTTTATTGCGTGTTGGAAACGGTTTTCCCTAGTTAATGCATATTTGCATGTTTGAAAAAAAATGGGATGAATCAAATTATTTTCTGATTTTAATCAACAAGCAGTTGGCTACTGTATAAGTATGGAAAAAAAATACTATGTAAGTCAGTGGCTACCGTCAACTGTTTGGTTACCAACATTTTTCAAAATATCTTCTATTGTTTTCAACATAAGAAATAAACTCACATAGGTTTGGAACAAGTGGAGGATGAGTAAATGATGACAGAACTTTAAGTTTTGGGTGAGCTGTCCCTTTAATGTATTGAATCTGTAGCTTCAGTGCTGAAGGTCGTGTTAGAGCAAGAGCGAATGGAGGTCAGTGTTGTATGAGGGTGGGCAGTAGTGGCTCTAACTGTAAACAGCTCTGCGTGGCTGTTTGTTATTGAGTGACTGTGGTTGGAGCCGACAGTAAAGCTGTCTGTGAGCTGAACTGGAATTCAATAAACTGTCCGGCAGCCAGTAAAGCCCCGCGCCGGACCCACAGCTTCAGCATTACACCCATAAACCGAGAGGAGCAGGTTAAGCCCCGTCCTGCCACCTTTATTTATGAAGCGTCTTAGACAAGATCAACTGATCTGGGATCAGGTTCCTGCTTCAGATGAGTTATAAACTCCTCTCAGATCATTTACACACGCTGATCTGCGGCTTTCAAAGACAAACAAACCAAACGTCTCTGTGGAGGTTTTCACAATAATCGTTTTGTAGCTCAACTGAGACATATAGACAGCCAATTAAGGCCCAAAGCATGCTAATTAAATGAGCAAACAAACATCTGAAGACTTCTGTCCACACTGAATAATGAAGAGATTTAAGTAAATGTTATTCAGTGATTGATCATTTAGCAGAAGTGCTAGGTTAATTGTTTGATGTTAATCACTGATAAATGTCACATGGATAGTTCCTGGATGCTGATTGGTGAAAAGAGCATTCAGTCATCTAAAAATACTTTTATTGTAAAAATACTTTTATTTTTATTGTATTGTAATGTTTTTTTTTTAATTAGCATAAAATATTTTTATAGAGCTGCGCAAAATAAGATGTTAATATTATTAATATTTTAACAAAATTAAAATGAAAATGAAACATAATTAAAATTATGTGTGTGTGTGTGTGTGTGTGTGTGTGTGTGTGTGTGTGTTTAAAATTTTATTGAAAATATTTATTGAAAAAAAAAAACAATTGTTTAGAGCTGCAGTACAGTTTAATTGACATTAATAATTAATTATTAATTATTAGAAATGAATAAATAGTTAATTATTATTTTTATGCAACATTATAATTAATATAATGCAATGTGTTAATAAATATTTCATTAAAATTATTTAATAAATGTATTTATATTATTTAATACATATACATACACAAATTTTAAATAAAACGTTTTTTAAAATAAATGATAATTTGAAAATAAAATATAATTAAAACATAATTTGTTAATTAAATGTAATTGGTTAATAAATATATGTTATTGTCTTATAAATATCTAATATCAGCTGTTCAAAAATAAAATGTAGCTATATTTTTAATGTATATAATATTTAAACCTTTCTGCTTGCTTTAAGATTTAGATGACTTTTGAGATCATTTATTTAGCGTTATGTATTCATTATGGTAATGATTTAACCCTTTCAGAGAGCACTGCTGGGTGAAGAACCGACAGCGAATAATAACTTCCTACTCGAGACAGTTGAATGGTAATTGGTTTGTTTTCTGTAGGTCTGATGATCTGTTAGATTACGTCTGTGATGTGTTTGACCATAAATAGTTGTGTTTGAGTTTGAGTTCACCCTGAAACTGCACAACAGAAATATTTCAGCCTGTTTTTGTTTGTAAGAGACTCCCATCGTTTTCCAATGTCTTGCTTTCTATTTTTTGTCTTTGTATTTAAAACGAGCGCAGATTCCCAAGAGGTGTTCAGATGGGAATTGTGGGTTTTCTTGTAACAGCGTGTTTGTGTTTGTAATTGGTTTAATTGCGGTCATTAAGCAGCACTGCCAGTATATCGTATACACACTCCGGCTGAGAACAGTGCACTGTACATAAGTAAACACCACCATAAGTAAACAAGAAATTATTTGACCTTTTTTTGAATTAAGTCTGAATGACTGTAGAACTCAAATTGTAGTTTGAGTTTAGCCAGGAAAAAGTCCTTTATAAAAAGTTCACAATTATGGTCGTTTCAGCTTGCATTTATTAATCCAGATGCAGTCTTACATTTACAATACAACATGAAAATATTTTAAAATAAATATATATGCCATTGTTCAAATGTTTAAGTTTGATAAGGTTTCTTTTTAATGTTTTTGAAAGAAATCTCTTCTGCTCACCAAGGCTGCATTCATTTGATCAGAAAGCACAGTAAAACAGTAAAATTGTGAAATATTATTAGTTTAAAATAACTATATATAATCATTTTTAAATAAAACGTTTTTGAATATATATATATATATATATATATATATATATATATATATATAGTATAACTTATAATTCACTAGTGTAAGGTATTTGTAATAAGTTTAAAATAAATATTTTGTTAAGATTATTTATTAGATTTATATATTATGTGTATATTTAATAATAATAATAATAATAATAATAAAGTAATACAAGTTCTAAATAAAACATTTTAATATTTAATTAATTTTACATATGTTTTTAAATATTTAACATATAACTAAAATAATTCATCATAATGTAATTTGTAAAACTTTTTATTGACATTATTTATTTTAAAATTTATAATATTTATTTACTGAATGTCCAGCATCATTACTCCAGTCTTAAGTGTCACATGATCCTACAGAAATCATTCTAATAAGCTGATTTGCTGCTCAAGAAACATTTCTGATTATCATCAATCTTGAAAACAATTGTGCTGCTTCATATTTGTGTGGAAACTTTGATGCATTTTATTTTTCAGGATTCTTTGATGAATAGAAAGTTCAAAAGAGCAGCATTTATTTGAAATAGAAAACTTTTGTAACATTATAAATGTCTTTACTGTCACTTAATTTAATGAATCCTTGCTGAAAAATCCAAACTTTTGAATGGCTTGCTGTCAGGAAATAAATACTGAATCCAGTAGCAAATGCAGCAAACAGTTTATTTATGTAAAAGGCAGATAACAAAGAAGACTGGATGGTCAGAATCTGGGTAGCAGAAGGATGAGCAGACCTTGGCAGCGAGGAGACTGCAACGGGCTGGGAGATGACTGCTGACGGAGACGTCCAGGAAATCCAGAGAGAGTAATAGAAACTTCGAACAGGAACAAAACAAAAACACAGGGAGCCGGAGAGCAACACTGGACGGAACAAAATAACAGCAGGTAAGCACACCAACGATCTGACAAAAGACAAGAGCAAACACTCCACATATATAGTAGTTCTGACGAGCTTCAGGTGTACTGAATGATAACTAATCAGCTGAGCAACGTTGCCCCAGCAACGAGCACTGCCAACAAGTGACAAGAGACAGACAAAACAAACAAGAGTGAACGCACAGACCTGTGAACTGTGACAGTACCCCTCCTCCTAAGAGCGCCTCCTGGCACTATCAGAGGAACCTACCTGTCGATTGTAATCATCGATAAGAGAGTGATCCAATATGTCCCTTGCGGGAACCCAACTTCTCTCCTCTGGACGGTAACCTTCCCAGTCCACCAAATACTGGAATCCGCGTCCCCTCCGTCTCGAGTCCAGAATATGTTTGACCGAATAAACGGGTTCCCCATCTACGAGACGCGCGGTGGGGGAACCGGAGCAGGCGGATTAACCGGGGAATGAAAAACAGGTTTTAATTTGGAAACATGAAAAACGGAATGGATTCTCCTGTATGCCGGGGGAAGTTTGAGGCGGACTGCCACTGGACTAAGAATCTTGGTGACAGTGAATGGGCCGATAAATTTGGGATCAAGCTTATTACAAACGGAGCGGAGAGGAATATTTTTGGAAGAAAGCCACAGTTTTTGACCAATGACGTAGACGGGAGGCTTCGACCGGTGGCGATCAGCCTGAGCCTTAGTGCGCGCACCCACCTGAAGAAGAGCCTGTCTGGCCTTCCTCCAGGTGCGGCGACACCTCTGGACAAAAGCATGGGCAGAGGGAGACGCAACTTCAGATTCCAGACTGGGAAAAATTGGTGGCTGGTAACCTAAACTACACTCAAATGGAGATAGGCCTGTAGATGACACTGGTAATGAGTTGTGTGCGTACTCCACCCATGAAAGTTGCTGGCTCCAGGAGGACGGATTCTGAGAGACCAAGCATCGCAACACCCGTTCCAAATCTTGATTGGCCCTCTCCGTCTGGCCGTTGCTCTGAGGGTGAAAACCAGAGGAAAGACTAAAACTCGCCCCAAGCAATTTACAAAACTCTCTCCAAAATTTGGACATAAATTGAGGCCCCCTGACCACGTCCCTCGGGAGGCCATGAATGCGAAAGACGTGATTAATGACAGCAGTCGCTGTCTCTCTGGCGGAGGGTAATTTAGGCAGAAGACTGAAATGGGCCGCCTTCGAAAACCGGTCCACTACGATTAAAACCACCGTGTTGCCCTGAGAGGGGGGAAGGGCCGTAACAAAATCAAGCGAAATGTGGGACCAGGGTCTCAAAGGGACTGACAGCGGCTGAAGGAGTCCAGCAGGGGGTCGATTGGAAGTCTTACAACTGGCGCAAATGGTGCAGGCCAAAACAAAATCCTGAGTGTCACAAGCCGTAGATTGCCACCAGAACCTTTGCTTAACCAGAAACATGGTGCGCCTCACCCCAGGGTGACAAGCCTTGGAGCAATGGCCCCATTGGATAACGTCGGACCATAAACTCTCAGGCACAAATAAACGACTAGGTGGACAATCAACCTTCGACTCGATCTCCCAAGGTACCATAGAAACAACAAGTTTCTCAGGCAAAATGGACTCGGGAGAAGACATACGCTTGGAACAATCAAAAATGCGAGACAAGGCATCGGGTTTGATGTTTTTAGAACCCGGACGGTACGAGATGGAAAAATCAAAACGACCGAAAAAAAGAGCCCACCGAGCCTGCCTGGAGTTTAAACGTTTGGCGGACCTGATGTACTCAAGGTTTTTATGATCGGTCCAGACTATGAAAGGCACCCCCGAACCTTCCAACCAATGGCGCCACTCCTCCAACGCAAGCTTGACAGCCAACAACTCTTTATTACCAATGTCATAATTTCGCTCAGCAGGGGACAAACGATGAGAAAAAAACGCGCACGGATGGATCTTCTCGTCTGAAGAAGAACGCTGGGAGAGAACTCTGCCCACCCCCACCTCTGATGCGTTGACCTCCACCACAAACTGACAGGAGGGATCAGGGGCAATAAGAATGGGAGCTGAAACAAAGCAACTCTTCAGGTTGGAAAAAGCAGCATTAACTGCTTCAGACCACCTGAACGTCGTCTTGGTGGAGGTCAAGGCAGTCAGAGGGGCGGTTAGCTGACTGTAATTGCGAATAAAACGCCAGTAAAAATTGGCAAAGTCCAGAAACCTCTGCAAGGCCTTGCGGGAATCTGGGGTTGGCCAATCTACCACAGCCTGAATCTTTTCGGAATCCATGCGCACTCCCTCAGACGAAATAATGTATCTTAAAAAGGGGACAGACTGTGCATGAAAAACGCATTTCTCCGCCTTGACAAAAAGCCCATTCTCTAGCAGCCTCTGAAGCACTCGCCTGACGTGCCGAACATGATCCTGGAGGGAAGAATATCAATATGTCATCCAGGTAGACATAAATGAACTGGTCAACCATATCTCTCAGCACGTCATTGACGAGTGCCTGGAAGACTACGGGGGCGTTGGATAGCCCAAACGGCATAACCAGATATTCAAAGTGCCCCCTGGGGGTGTTAAAAGCAGTCTTCCACTCATCCCCCTCCCTGATGCGGACCAAATGATAGGCATTGCGAAGGTCCAACTTCGTGAAAAGGGAAGCCCCCTGCAACCGCTCGAAGGCCGAAGACATCAACGGCAAGGGATAAGTATTCTTAACCGTGATGTTGTTCAGAACCCGATAGTCAATACAAGGGCGCAAGGAACCATCTTTCTTTTCAACAAAGAAAAACCCCGCACCTGCTGGAGAAGAAGAAGGGCGAATGAGTTTGGCTGCCAGAGAATCAGAAATATATTTCTCCATGGCCTCCCTTTCAGGAGCAGAAAGCGAATATAACCTGCCTTTAGGCAGAGATGTACCTGGCAATAAGTTTATGGCACAGTCCTAAGGACGATGTGGAGGAAGAGAAGCAGCTTGGGACTTACTGAACACTTCCTTCAGGTCCAGGTGCTCTGTGGGCACGTTAGACAGGTCCATGGGTTCATCCTGCAACACAGAACAAGACACAGACGAACAAGCAGAGACCAAACAAACAGAATGACAATGTTTACTCCAAGACAAGACACTGCCCTGTTGTCAGTTAATATGAGGATTGTGAAGCATAAGCCAAGGGTGTCCAAGAACTACAGGAGCAAGGGGAGAGTCAATTAACATAAAATGGATCTCTTCCTGATGGTTGCCTGAAGTGGTCAGACTCACCGGCGTGGTAGAATGAGTGACGGATGGTAACGCTTGACCGCCGAGAGCATTGACCGAGATGGGCTGGATGAGTGGAACAACAGGAACCTTAAGTTGGTGAGCAAGAGAAATGCCCAGAAAGTTCCCTTCAGCTCCTGAGTCCAGCAGAGCAAAGCCGTTGTGATGAGAAGTAGCCCATTGCAGTCTTACCAGGAGGAGAGTGGCAGATAAGGAGGATTTCTCAAAAACAATACCACCCGTCAGTAACCTCGAAACTACTGACGGGCTCTGTCTTTTACTGGGTATTGAGCAGCAACATGACCCGCTGCTCCGCAGTATAAACACAATCCCAGAGTCCTTTGTCGATCCTTCTCCTCCCGGGAAAGCCGAGTTCTGCCCACCTGCATGGGTTCCGGATCGAAAGCGGGGCTGACCGTAACATTGGAGGGAACCGGGAAACAAGCGCTGCTCTCAGGAACCAAGCTCTACTGAACCCGATGATCATGACGTTGCAAACGAGCATCCACTCTGATAACCAGTTCAATTAAGCTATCCAAGTCAGTGGGTAAATCCAGCGCAAAAATCTCCTTTTGAATACGGTCAGCCAACCCATGCAGGAACATATCCCACTGTGCCTCCTCATTCCACATTCAGCAGCGAGAGTGCAAAACTCAATGGAATAATCCGTAACAGATCGACTTCCTTGTTTCAAATCCGTCAGCACGTGAGCCTCTTCGTGACTAGCAACTGCACGGTCGAACACCTTCTTCAGTTCATCAGAAAACACTTGAAATGACGAGCAACATGGATGCTTATTTTCGCATTCCGCCGTTCCCCACTCGTCCCACTCGACCAGACAAGAGCGTAATCACCAATGCCACATTAGATTGCTCTGTGGGAAACGCCAACGGCTGGAGAGCAAAAAACAAAGATCACTTTGCCAAAAATGACCGACATAAATGTGGCTCACTGGAATAAGAGGCAGGTGGTGGTAGATGTGGCTCTACATGACGATCGGCGTGTTCTGTAATGGAAGGAACAGGCAGTGGGTCTGGCACAGTGGGAGACGCTGCAGCCTCGGTCTTCATCTGCTGCAGCTGGGCAGTTAACTGGGACACCTGCGCTACCAAGGCCTCGACCACACGGCCGGTGGCGAAGATATGCTCCTCTTGCCTTTCCATTCTAGCATTATTACTAGACAGAATGTCCCTCAGCTCTGAAGCATTCGCTGGATCCATCTTGGGTCAGATCGTTATGTCAGGAAATAAATACTGAATCCAGTAGCAAATGCAGCAAACGGGGTAGCAGACGGACGAGCAGACCTTGGCAGAGAGGAGACTGCAACGGGCTGGGTGATGACTGTTAATGGAGACGTCCGGGAAATCCAGAGGGAGTAATAGAAACTCCAAACAGGAACAAAACAAAAACACAGGGAGCCGGAGAGCAACACTGGATGGAACAAAATAACAGCAGGTAAGCACACCAACGATCTGACAAAAGACAAGAGCAAACACTCCACATATATAGCAGTCCTGACGAGCTTCGGGTGTACTGAATGATAGCTAATCAGCTGAGCAACGTTGCCCCAGCAACGAGCGCTGCCAACACGTGACAAGAGAGACAAAACAAACAAGAATGAACGCACAGACCTATGAACTGTGACACTTGCTCCAATGCAATTTCAATTATAAATTTGCCAACACAGAAAAATTATATTTGTATCATTGCAATTTCAAGCATTCATTTAATTGATTTTTCATGCATGAAGTAACACGATGAGAGATATGATACATCTCACACACCATCATTTCGCAGGACACTCAAACTCACAAACCCATCCAGCCAAATCTTTGCAGCGGAAAGCCGTCTTTCTGCAGAAAGCGCCCCGCTCAAGGCAGATTTATCTTGATTCTCCTGAGAGGCGAGAAATGGGCCTATTATTGTTATTATTTTTAGGAGTGTGAGCCCAGCTCCTCATCTCGTACACCGGCTGCTATTATCTCTGCCGTCTTTTCAACAGGGGTCGCCTGCCATTTCTCTGGGTCATTTACAAGCCAGTATTAGTCTTAGCGGAGCCTGCCGCTTTCTTGGCTCCTTGAGGTCGACAAAATACTGCGGTGTTTTCTGCAATGTCATTTTCACACAAAACAAGCGGGCTGGTTTGATCTGGTGATGAAGATCTGCCCATCTGCAGGTCAAAGTGAACGGGCATAAATCAAAGCAGGAAGGGCCATTTCTCATCTGATAGGACAGCCATCAATATTTAGTCAGCGTGTATGTATTGTATATTTGAACGTGGTTTCACGATTTGTTTTAGGCTCAGTGAGTAAGACAGGTGGGTGCTTTATGGCACAAACGCGTTATTGTTTGAGGAGACAGAACAGGACGCACTGAGCGCACTCAGTCTGACAGCATTATTATCATCACCATCATCATAGACGTCCATTCTAGCTGGGTTTATAGAGTTACTGGTGGATCTTCAGTTACACTCTTATGAGTTAGTGAAAAACTCATGATGCAAAAGTGATTTCTATGCAGCTGTTAGAATACTAGGAATATTTCAGAACATCTTTTGGCTTAATAGGAGCTTTGTGGTGCTTTCTTTAAATCAGTGTTTTGGTTTCTGGGCTCTTTAAAACACCTTGGTCATCTTTATTTTCTCTACTCTTTATTTTGTTGGATTTTTCTGTGACTTTAGATTGTAAAGCTCTTTTTGGTAGGAAAGGTTGGGACATTTATTTTGGATAGACATTTATTTTTATCCATATATCCTGATTCTTATGTGTTGTTATTGCTGTAACTTATTAATTAATTAATTATTTTTATTAACATGACTGAATGATATCACATATGTAATGTGTGTTTGTGTATATTAACAAATTATAAATAATTTTAATTTATAAAATCGTTTTATTGTAACATTGTAAAAACACTTTATAGGGTTGCACATCATTCATTCATTCATTCATTCATTCATTTGTTTGTTTGTTTGCTTATTCATTCATTCATTCATACACATTTTCAATGGACATTGTTTTATAAATGTTTTGGGGGATTTGAGTTATGAGTTGTTACTATCATTTATAAATATATAAATACTCTAATATATAAATATAATAAATGCATTAAATTAATAAATTATTTTTTATCATTATTATAATTAAAAATTTAAATTCTTTGTGTATATTGTGTATTTTGTATATTATGTACTTCATATATGAGATAATATAATATAACATAACATATACATACAAATATAATAATAAATATTATTATTATTATTATTATTATTATTATTATTATTATTATTATTATTATTATTATTGTTGTTGTTGTTGTTTTTGTTGTATGCTAGAACACAGTGTGCCAAAGTGGCAGTTTATGAATCCAAGTCTTAACTGTCAGACTTGTGTTGTGTTTCCACATGCTTCCCGTGTTTCCTCATGTCCATATTTGGTTTTTCCTGTTCCTGTCCTCATTGTGTTAATCCAGCTGTGTTTGATTTATTATCTCGTTTACTCCCTGCATTTAAGCCCTGTGTTTCCCTGAGTCTCACGTCTGCTGTTAACAGAACAGCGGACCAAAACAGAAAGTGAGCGGCGCCTTTTTTTTACCCGTTTTTAGTTTTGGTTTTGAAAAGTCTTTTGTTTTCCTGTTTTTTTCCCCTCCGCGGCAAATGGAAATCGCCACACAGTTGTCCGCCCTTGCCCGCCGAGATCTCCCCTTCTATGAGTACGCCGGGGAAATCTGCGGGCTCACCGCGGTGACGGCGTGGGATGACGCCACCCTCAATTCTCTGTTCTGGCTCGGGGGCCAACTACCATCGCCCTATGGACCTCCCAGACACCACTGGACTAAGTTGTAAAGAAGGGGTCTTCAGGTATCTGGGGATTGTCCGGGCCCGAGCCAGAACCAGCCCGCCGTCGAGTCCACCGGCTGTCCCCCAGTCAAGTCCACCGGCTGCAGCTCTCTCCAGCCCACCGGCTGCTTCAAAGTGAAGTTCGTGGGCCGCCGCCTCTCGCTCAAGCCCGCCGGCTGCTCCGAAGCCAAGCCTGCCGGTTGCGGCTCACTCCAGCCCAGAGCTCGCTCCAGTGTCGGCTTCAGCCCCAGAGCTTGCTCCAGTGTTGGCTCCAGCCCCATAGTACGCTCCAGTGCCAGTTCCTCGAAAGCGCTTTGCTGTGCCGGCTCCTCAAGAGCGCCTTCCAGTGCCACCTCCACGTAAGCGCATCTCAGTTCCCGAGTCCAGCCCACAGGGCTCCAGTTTCCGAGTTTAGCCCATGGAGGGCTCCAGTTCCCAAGTTTAGCCCACGGCGGGCTCCAGTTCCCGAGTTTAGCCCACGGAGGGCTCCTGATCCCCAGTTAAACCCAGTGAGGGCTCCTGATCCCCGGTTTAGCCCATGGAGGGCTCCAATTCCCGAGTTTAGCCCATGGAGGGCTCCTGTTCCTGAGTTAAGCACAGTGAGGGCTCCTGATCCCCAGTTAAGCCCAGTGAGGGCTCCTGATCCCCAGTTAAGCCCAGGGAGAGCTCCTGATCCCGAGTTGAGCCCAGGAAGGGCTCCTGATCCCCTGTTAAGCCCAGGGAGGGCTCCTGATTCCCTTTAAGCCAAGGGAGGGCTCCTGATCTCCCGTTAAGCCAAGGAAGGGCTCCTGATCCCCTGTTAACCACAGAGAGAGCTCCAGTCCCCGAGTTCAGCCCCGTAAGTTCCCCGAAGTAATTTTTTTTTGGGGGGGGGCATGGCTTCGGAGGCAGATCCTGATCCGCCATGGCCTCCTGAGTGCGCTGATCTGCCGTGGCCTCCTGAGTCCCCTGATCTGCCGTGCCCTCCTGAGTGGATATTGTACGGCGCGGGACGCGCCTTCCTGGAGGGGGGAGTTATGTCAGACTTGTGTTGTGTTTCCACATGCTCCCTGTGTTTCCTCATGTCCATATTTGGTTTTTCCTGTTCCTGTCCTCATTGTGTTAATTTGAATCCAGCTGTGTTTGATTTATTATCTCGTTTACTCCCTGCATTTAAGCCCTGTGTTTCCCTGAGTCTCACATCCGCTGTTAACAGAACAGCAGACCAAAACAGAAAGTGAGTCTCACGTCTGCTGTTAATCGTCATTATATGTCAATTTGGTTATATCTGGTTATATCAATAGTGTAATATCTGAGGCCTTTAACGACATTAAATCAGAAGAAAATTTCACTTTAGCCTTTTTTCTCATCTAAAAAAAAAAAAAAATCACTAACTGACTGGACAGTATGGAATGCCAAAGCTGCCTAAATATATAAATACATAGATACACTGGCAGTAAGATCAGGAATGTGTATTAAGAAAAAGTAAATGGGATCCATTTTGATTTCAAGTTTTGTATCATAGTATTACAAACAGGGATTTTTATTGGAGAGAAAAAGCATAGAGAAGTGCAGAAATATCTCAGCGGTTCATGGTTTTCATCACATAATGAGCGCTGAAAGGCTCTGGCAGCAGATGCGGAGTGGAACGGCCTGTGAGAGAAGTGGCTCTGATATGTGACATGTGCCACGTGTTCAGATAGATGTGTTTCCTTTGGAAAGCAGCAGGAATTCAGACTGATCGAGGCCATTGTCTCTGCCACTAATGCGCCACACGACATATTTAAGGGACAGATGGGATGAATGACTGGTAGCCTTGGCCTAAAACGAGAGAGAGAAAGCTTTCCTGAGAAGAGCCAGACTGTGAAACTCAAGCCGAGCTTCAGTTGGGTGATGTTTACAAACGACTGTTGAAAAGAAAATCTGAATATTATGATGGAATCTGTTTGAGTGCTATCGTAAGAAAAAAAAAATCATATGGATATCTCAGGTGTTTTTCCTAGAAAGCAATGAGAGTGAATGGATCATTTTACACGTGTCTCACGTCGAATGTTTCAAACTGTGGCCAGATTTGCCAAGATACTAAAGTGTAAATCAAAAGTCAGTGATCTATCAGAGATTTTATTTTATTTTATTTTACTTTATTTTATTTCATTTTATAGATCTGTTGTTGTTTTGTTATTTTCCTGAATCATGGACTGTATTATTGAAGCATATTTTCGTTATGTAAAAAATGCTATGTAAACAATATATATATATATATATATATATATATATATATATATATATATATATATATATATATATATATATATATATATATATTAGTTTATTATTAATAATAATAATAATAATAATAGTTTCTTTTATAATTGTTAATAATTATACTTTACTTTCTGTTAATGGTGCATAAAAATACAAAAGAATTCCTTAACGATATATGAATTGTCTCAGTTTTAGGAGAAACATCTGAGCTTACATTGATAATTGAATAACTGAGATCTCCATTAAGTCTTCTGAGGTAAGAAATAGGGCTGGGTTTTGACACAATTTTCATGATTCAATTACAGTTTGATTCAATATCAATTATTTGGGATATATATCAGGTACAGTATGTGGCAAATTTTCTCAAGAGAAAAAAAAACTAATATGATTTTATTTCTGAGGCAAATGTAACGTGACGTTGTTTACAAGCTGTTATATTGACGTCTTTCCACAGTTGAAACACTGATTGAGCAATTACATGAGTCAGGATACAGGTTTTCTTTCTTTTAACATACCTTCAGATGTTCATTCATGTTTATTTTGTGATAAAACTGGTTTTAAAGCAGTTGAACTGAGGCTCAGCGTAAACATTACCATGTCTGCACTTGTGATCGGAGAAACGAAAAACAACAAGAACTACTCTACACTGCTCAAAACTCACGTTTGAATAGTCAGTTGCAGGAACGTACTTACAGGCTGTGAGTCAGAAGCGTCAGACTGTCCTTGCAAAGTTGGAATTGCCCCACTTTATAGAAACAGCCTTTGTGCAAGCCAGCATTGTAGGCTACTCTTCCAGGTTCAGGAAATAGTCCTCCGTAAAATGCGCTGTACACACTCTAATATTTGGGTTGAACTGTTCTGGAACAGTGTTATAAATAGGGATATGCCGGTATAAAATTTTCATGTTGCGATTAATTGCTAATGCTTTTATCACGGTATATGGTATTATCACGATATTGAAATTTATTTGCAAAAAAGTGTCATAATACAGTATGACAGGTTTAATAACTTTTTCTTATAACAGAAATATCTGAACATTTAAATACGATAAAGCAATACACAAAAAAAATGTATAAAGTTAAAAATTACACAAAGTGCAAAAGAATTAAAAGACCAATAGGTATCACTTTACAATAAGATTTCATTAGTTAAACTTAGTTAATGCATTAACATCAATGAGCAAAAGCTACATTTGCTTATTAATCTTAAAAGTTATTAATCTTTGTTTAAAAAAAAAAAAGACAACTCAGTTCATGTTAGCTCGGGTTAATTAAAAAAATTCCGCTATCTTTCTTTGCGTATATGTTTGGGCGATGTTTTGCAAATCTCCCCACACCGTGAAGTAGACATGTGGGGGCGTGTTTGAATGAGCCGTTTTAGGGGGGCGTGGTCAAGTCTTAACTTTTATAAAGAATATCTCTTTGGTTTTGAGACTTTAGTCTTTGCAACTTCAGCGATCTTATCTATGCACAAACAGCTTGTAACACTCCAAAGAGAAAGGAAAACTTGAAATTGCATCATATGACCCCTTTAAAAAAATTAACTAATTAATCACATTAATCTTTTTTAATCTCACATTTTTTTCAGAAATTAATTGCGATTAATCCCACCTTACATTAATGTTTTTAAATATACTTTTATATTGCAATAATTTCACATTCAGTCTTCAAATTAATGTAGTTTCTTTAATGGCATCTTTTTTATAACTAAGGCGAGTATCACTGATACTAATACTACTGATGTCTCTAGGAAATTATTCTTTTTTTTCAATTTCAACATTTATTAGACTTTTAAAAAATAGCTTCTAATTTAAGTAAACTTAAAACCATCTTCACATAAACCCATTATAATAAATGTCATATTTAGCTACCTGTGCCCTTCAGAAAGTAGGAAATATACAGAAATTGAATAAAGTTATAAAACACTAAATTCTAAATTAAATACAGATGAATCCTTAAAGCTACAAAAGTTATTGATTTCCTCTTTTTTTCTTTTGTTCTTTGATGAACAGATATCACAGCAGCTGGGTTATTAGGTTATTTGGCTGCTATTACTTTATGAGCTGCCGCTGCTGAATTTGATACGAATTTGAAACACATGCTGGTAGTTTCATTCGCGCTTTAATATCAAATGATACAGGCTACAGCGTACGCTACCATATTTGTGTGTGCAATTGAAGTGCACGCACTAAGAGCCTAGTATAATGGCTGACAGGACAGGAAAAAATAATTTTTACTGACATATGGCCTGACAACATCTCATCTGACGCAGTTCACTGTTGTTCTACTGAAGCTCCTCGTCTCCTGTACTGTTTCCATGCTCGTTTGACTCGCGCCTGTCGCTGAGGTGAAGTGGAACGCGTGTCTGAAAATTCTCCTGTTTGATGTGCTCGTAAAGATGTTCTGCATCTAAATAAACACAATTCTAGTTAAGAAAAAAGAAGAGACAGAAGCACCAGTTGTGTGTGGGGTGGCCAACCCCAGCTCTGCCCCTGCGTTAACTGTGATAAATATTTTTAGCCATTAAACTGTAAAAAAAATAATCGCCTGCCTTAACGCGCTAATTTTGACAGCACTACATTATTGTAATGTAATGTTTGATGCACTTCATATTGTTAATTACAACAAATGGATTTTCTTACTCTTTGTATTTTTATATCAATATGGTACAAGATTATCCTATTTAAATCAATGTGATAAACGAGTTAGTTCAAAAATAATCTAAAAGTAGTCCAATTATATTACGGATTATGGATTACATTACTAACTACAATTTTTGTCATGTAATTTGGAATCAGTAACGGACTACAAATTGTAAGTAATCTACCCAGCTATGTGGGTAATGCTGTCTGATAGCACTAAAGCTTCAATTAACGATCCGTGTCATAGCTTCATTCATCCTGAACATTATGTGAATAATATGTAATCGATAAAAAAAGTGACTGTAGTCTGATTACGAGTATTTTAAAATGTAATTTAATCTAATTACAAGTACTTCTCTGCTGAAAAAAACAAAACAAAAAACAGCTAAAACCAGCCTAAGCTGGTTGGCTGGTCTTAGCTGGTTTAAACTGGAAGTAGCTGGTTTTAGCTGGTTGTTCCAGCTGGCCTCCCAGCCTGACCAGCTAAGACCAGCCTGACCAGTTGAGGAAGTGGTCAAAACCCCTCTAAAACCAGCCTGCTGACCAGTTAAGACCAGGCTGGTTGACCAGCTAAAACCAGCCAACCAGTTTAGGCTGGTTTTAGCTGGTTTTTTCAGCAGGGTTGATTTTTTGAATCTGATTACGTAGACCAGAATTACATGTAATCAGTTACTAGCCAGCTCTGATTACCCAGCATGCTCTCTGTCTTTCTCGTAGTGTCCAGCCCGTGTCTCTGTGTGTTTATTCAGTACTCGTCTTCTGGTGGGTTTGTGTCTGTGGTTTGGTGAGGGTTTATGGAAGGCCAGAGATCAGATGGTCGCGTTCACGCTCGCAGTCGGATCGGCAGTCGGATCGGCAGTCAAGCGGCGCACGCTACAAGACCTCCGGCCATCTGTGTGGCTTTATATTCAGAGTGTTTATGAAACGGCCGTATAGTGTGTGTGTGTGTATGAGTTTATAGAGCGCTCATACGGTGTGTGTGTGTGTTTACTGAACACGCATATGCCATGTGTGTGGCTGTCTGCAGCTGTTTGTTTTGGGTCGAGCTCAGAGATGGTGGCAGCGCTGCTTGGCACGATGGCTAAAATGTTTTTAGCGATGGTGGAGGTGACTTACGCTGCAGAAACCTGAGGTTTAGTGGCTCCATACTGAGGGAGATTAGGTAATGTTTGCAAAGGTCTGTTGAAAATAGTGCAGTATCATAAGAATTAAAAATCAGACAGCCTCTTGGCTCTCAGTTGTTTCTCTTTGAGAGCGATGAGATTAAGTGGAGATTAAATGGACACATTTGATTTAAGGTCTCTTGCTTCTTAGGTTTAATCTAACATTTAGATTTAGATTAAATTTAAATTTAATAGGGAAAAAGACCCTATTAAATTTAAATATGTGTCAAATATTTCAAACTGTGGCCAGATTTGTCAAGATATCAAAGTCAGAGATCTGAGCAGGAATATTTTATTTTATTTTATTTTATTTTTTATGTGTTGAAGTATGCTTATGTGAAAGGTGCTATTTAATAATAATAATAATAATAATAATAATAATAATAATTGTATGTATATAATTCTTAATTAATTTATTTTATTTTAATTATTTTTTTACATTTAATTTAATTTATTTGCTATTTTTATTATAATTTTTGTAGCTTTATTTTGCTTTTTGAGTTTTTAAAGTTTGAAGTTTTTTTATCTAATATTTTTTTATGTATTTATTTTTAATTTTTAATAGTTTTATAGTAGTTTAACACTAACAACACAATTAAAAAACAACTTGACATCTACATAATTTTAAATACTGTATTTTTGTGTTTGAATAGCCAACTTCTTTATTTATTTATATATCTATATTTATTTATACTTATAAATTTTATTAAAAAGTTTTGAGAACAAGATCACACACACACACACACACACACAGGTTGTTGTTGTTTTTTTTGTTGTTGTTGTTTTGTTTTTTAGCAGGGTCCAAAATTACCACTTGCTAGTAATGTTAGTTTTAACTATAATGATTTTTTAATGTTGGGGAATATACTTCACAATTGACCCAAAAATTAATATTTAAAGCTGGTAAATTAGGTCAGATCACTCGCTATTGACTTTCACTGAGGTTCCAGATGGTGTCTAATGGACAGTGATGCTGTGGATCTTCTCTCTGATTTCTTCTCATCGTTGTGAGCTGAAGGTGTGTGTTTCTGTTGAATCTGTCAGCGTCGGCTGTTCCTCACACCTCAGTGTCCATCTCTCCTCTCAAATAACTCCCAGTGTTTGGGTGGTCCGCTAGTGCTCCCGTCCGGTGCGTGTTCGCTGGCCGCAGTGTTAATTCAGCTCTCTGACCTGTGCAGGTATTTCCAGCGACTCTCGATCTGTTGGTTGATTTTGAGGCCTCGATGATATTTTAAGCAGAAGTTTCTCCTCCTCAGTGCGAGCGTTTTCATAGGCCCCCGCCTGGATCCCAGCGTTTGATGGCTTTGCCTGGTACCAGCGGCTCTGTCAGTCAAAGCTGGCAGCGTGAGCGCTAAAACAGATGTGTGTGTGATTGCTGGAATACAGGCACTGGATTGTACAGGAGGATTATGACTGGAAAATTCAATCTCTCATAAAATCTGTTGTCTACCCTTCATAAATCAAAGCCTGTAGAGCACTGAGGATGAAGGACACTGCTGATGTAAAAAAGAGACGGAGGAGGTGGAAATAGAGGCCGTTTTATTAGCAAACTTTCATGCACACTTAGACTTCAGAACAAAAATTTGGCAACATCTTTTAACTTACTTAGAAAGGACTTTTGAAATTGCATCCATACATATTAGTGGCTGATATACTGACTGATATTTGATTTTTTTTTTTTTTTTTTTCTGTTTGACCTTTAAGTTTTGTGTGGGGAACTTTTATTTTGAAAGGACTATATAAAGTAACATATAATTAAAATGCTTAGAAATAAATAAATCCGTTAAATACTCTTGTGGCCGATCAATATTAATCATATATTTTTATTTAAGTTTTTCTGTCTGGCCAATAAATGTTGTTATTTTGAAAGCGCTATCTAAAGTAATAATTAAACTATTTGACTTTTTTAAAAAGTTGTTCTGTTTGGCCATTAAGTCTTTGTAAGTGGACCTTTATTTTGAAAGCATTATCTAAAGTAATAATTAAAATATTTATTTATTTATTTATTTTTATTTAAATTGTTCTGTTTGGCCATTAAGTCTTTGTCAGCAGAACTTTTATTCTGAAAGCATTATCTAAAGTAATAATTAAAATATTTATTTATTTTTAAGTTGCTCTGTTTGGCCATTAAGTCTTGTAAGCTTTTATTTTGAAAGCGCTGTCTAAAGTAATCATTTTTAAAAAATTGAAATAAATACATCTGTTTTATATTCTAGTGGCCGATCAATATATTGCCAAGACTGACATATCAGCTGATATTTGGCTTTTTTATTAAATGTCTTTGGATTTTGAAAAGCGTAATCTAATGAAATACATAATAAAAATAATTCAAAATAAATAAATCTGTTATACAGTGACCAATCAATATATTGCCATGGCTGACATATAAGCTGATATTTGACATTTTATACATTTACTTTTTGGCTGATATGTGTCATATGTGGGACTTTTATCTTGAAAGTGCTGATCGCCTGAGCCCATTCTCCCTCTTCATTAGTTTAGTGTGTTTGTTTAATGGTTCTTTCTAATAATTCATGGGAAAATGATAAACTACAAACAACCTAAATAAATAAAAAAAATAAATATGAATACAAACGAACAAACATATAAATAAATAAATGAATCCTTTGGAAGGTCCAAAAATAAAATAAGATTCAGAACTGATGAACATAGAGTTCAAAAGAACTGCATTTGTTTGAAGTAGAAATCTTTTTCACTATAGATGTCACTTTTGATCAATTTAATGCATCTTTTGAAAAAAAGGGTAATAATTTCTTTCATACTAATAAATAAATAAACCAACACTTTGAACAGTATAGTGTATGTGACCTCAGAGCATGCAAAGATGCAAATTATACCTCACAAAAGCTCAAACATGACAGCTCTCTGAATCTGCTCTGGCTGTGTTAGTGGTGATTTCCAGCTTAAGTGTCTGAAGCCGTGAGTCTAGTTTATACGAGTCCAGATCTAAACTTTCAAGGTTGCTCTCGAGTCATTTGTCTTCCTGTCTCATCCTTCTGTTAATCCAAACGGGCCTGAGAGGCAGCGGGTCAAACGCAGGGTCATCCCGAAGCGCTGGCTGGAGATTTCAGAGCCGTCATTCCTCAGGGAGTTCAGGTTGCAGCACATACCGGCCTGACAGCAGGAGAGGAGACGAGAGGAGATCTCCTCTGGGAACAATCACACGCTTTCTCTTCCTCTCCAGCTCCCACTCTTCTGCTCATCCCTCAGGAGTGATGCTGGGACCAAGATCAGTAATTGAGTAGTTGAGTAGTTTGAACATTCCCCAGGCAGAATTTTATTTTATTTTATTTTTTATTTTTTTATATTTTTTTGTTTGTTTTGCTTTGTTTTCTTTTATTATTTTATTTTTGAGTTAACTGAGGACCTTCCACATGAATTATTTTCTTTTATTTTTTATTTTTTTCATTTATTACTTTTATTTTTTATTTGTTTATTTTTTTTTTGTAAGTTACATATAAGTGATTTCATTTATTTTATTTTATTTTATTATTATTATTATTTTTTTTTTTATAATTTTGAGGTAGTTAATTTGAACCTTCCAAAGAAAATATCTTTTCTTTTCTTTTCTTTTCTTCTTTCTTTTCTTGAGGTAATTGAGTAGTTACACACAAGCAATTCTAACTGAAAGCGGTGGTTTGCTTCATTTAGATTGTAATTGTTCTGAAAGCAATCTAGACTATCCTGCAGAAGTTACTGACCTGTTTTAGTATAATGCATTTCTTATTGCTGCTTGTGTCCACAGAAATTGTCTTTGGTGAGCAGTTTGCATTCTTCACAGGTCTTGCAATGCAAATTTTAGACGTAAAACCAAATGAACAAAAACATGCATAATAAGTGAAGCTGATGTCGTCTGTATTCTAGATACAGTGGTAAACAGCAGTTACTAGTACTCACAGTGCTACTCAAGTTATAGTTATAAAATACGCCTGATGGGGCTGATCAAACATTTTATTTTATTTTATTTTTTATTATTTATTTTTTTTTTATGTAATTGAATATGTTGAACCTTTCACAAAAATTATATATTTTTTGTTGCTTTATTTCATTTCATGTTTTGAGATAATTTAGTAGTTTGAACCTTCCATAGGAATTATTTATTTATTTATCTATTTATTTGTTTGTTTGCTTTGGGGTAACTGGGTAGTTTGGATCTTCCACATGAATTAGTTTATTTCAATATTTTTTATTTTAATTAATTAATTAATTATTATTATTATTATTATTATTATTATTATGAGGTTATTGAGTAGTTTGAACCTTCCACATGTATTTATTTATTTATTTATTCATTCATTCATTCATTCATTTAGGTATGTATGTATGTATGTATGTATGTATGTATGTATGTATGTAGGTACTTGAGTCGTCTGACCATTCCACAGACTGTAAAAGCCAACAGAAATATTCACAGAAAGAAGTTTCAGCTTCCTCTGTACATTAAATCTAAAGGTCTCTCATCCGTGAGCTAGCAAAAACCCGAAAAATCACACAAGATCTCACAGAAGTTATCACAGTTGTTTTTCCTAGACAGCAATGAGATTAAATGGAGAACAAGTGGAGAGTTGTTCTCCAAAAAATAAAAAAAATAATCTCATGTGTCACTCTCTACTCTTACTGTAAGACAGCTGTTGACTCATTTGGCTCTTTTCACTCTCATAAGGCATTTTAGCATTAAGCTGGTAGTTAAACGCCGTCGTTCCCTGAGTGCGGCCGCGGCGGCCATTAAGCATAATTTGTCTGGTATCCCTGAACTGCAGACTCACGACGGGACGAGAGAGCGTGAGAGAGAGAGAGAGAGAGAGAGAGAGAGAGAGAGAGAGAAAGAGAGAGAGAGGGGGGGGGGGGGGGGGGGGAAGGCATTCCTCTGGTTGTCATGTGGAGATGTTGGGCCCCATGCGGCTCTGAGTGTGTGTGTGTGTGTGTCGCTGGGAGCTCCCGCAGGACCTGCTCTGTGTTTGTGTGTGTTTCAAGGGGGAGGGCAGCAACCTGAGAGGGACGTCCCGCTCTGGCCGGCGGGATCAAGCGCTCCTATGGTCAGCCAGGCACCAGCGATCCTCAGGGATTTCCACAGCAGCCGTCAGCCTCACGCTCGCTTCTCTCCATCAGGCACTTCTGCCTCCAGCTCTCTCTGAGGCTCAGAGGGAAACCGGTTTCTCAGGGGCTGCTGTTTCATTCCTGTGAGACTTAATGGAGTCGTGTGTCACTTCAGTGTCAGTTTTGTCTCATGTGTTTCTCATAGAATTCCTGAGGAGAAATAAAAACACACCCGAATGAGGCACTCGTCGTCATCCAATGAGAGTATAGAGCTTTAAGCAGCTCAAGAGCATTTGATGAGAAATGTCTTGTTCATGTTGAGATCTAACTTTTGAAGTCTGAGCACAGTTTGCACCTTCCACAAGAATTATTTAATTTAATTTAATTTTTTTTGGAAGAACCTGAGTAGTTTGAACCTTCTACAGGACTTTATTTTATTTTATTTTTGTAGGTAATTAAGTAATTTGAACCTTATACAGGAATTGTGTTTTATTTTATTTTTGTAGGTAAATGAGTAGTTTGAATCTTCTACAGGATTTTTTTTTTTTTTGTTATTTTATTTTATTTTAATTATTTTATTTTATTTTTTATTTGGAGGTAATATAGTAGTTTAAACCTTATGCAGGAATTATTTAATTTAATTTAATTTTAATTTATCTTTAATTTATTTTGATTTAATTTTATTTTTTTAGGTAATTTAATAGTTTATAACATTTGCAGGAAATATTTAATTTAATTTTAATTTATATTTTATTATTTATTTGGAGGTAATTGGAAGTTTAAACCTCATGCAGGAATTATTTTATTTAATTTTAATTATATTTAATTTTTTGAGGTAATTGAATAGTTTATACCTTTTGCAGGAAATATTTAATTTTATTTAATTTTATTAATTATTTATTTGGAGGTAATTGGTAGTTTAAACCTTTTACATGAATTATTTTATTTAATTTTAATTTTATTTTATTTTTTGAGGTAATTGAATAGTTTATGACTTTTGCAGGAAATATTTAATTAAATTTAATTTTATATTTTATTATTTATTTGGAGGTAATTGAGTAAGAGGATTAGGGCCAAGCAATAATAAAAAAATAAAACCATCTCGAGATTAAAGTTATTATAATCGAGATTAAACATTTAAAAATTTCGAAAAAAAGGTTGAGATTAAACTCTTTAAATTTTGAGAATAAAGTCATTATGTTTCGAGAATCGAGAACCCCACTCACAATCATGAACAGCACTGTGGCAGCAGTGGAGACATTCAAGTTCCTAGGGTCCATCACCTCCCAGGACCTGAAGTGGGACACTCACATTGACTCCATTGTAAAAAAGGCCCAACAAAGGTTGTACTTCCTTCACCAGCTGAGGAAGTTTAACCTGCCACAGGAGCTGCTGAAACGGTTCTACTCAGCCGTCATCAAGTCTGTTCTGTGCACATCAATAACTGTCTGGTTTGGCTCAGCTACAAAATCAGACACCAGAAGATTACAGAGAACGATTCGGACTGCCGAAAGGATTATTGGTTCTCCCCTGCCCACCCTTCAAGAACTGTATACATCCAGAGTGAGGAAAAGAGCTCAGAAAATCACTCTGGATCCCTCACATCCAAGCCATCCCCTCTTTGAACTCTTGCCATCTGGTCGGCGCTACAGAGCACCGAATACCAGGACAGCCAGGCACAAGAACAGTTTCTTCCCCCAGGCAATCTATTTAATGAACAGTTAAATGTTCCCCCCATTATGCAATAACAATGTGCAATAACCTAATATTTGTTTGTTACCACCTCTACCTTACCACATCCCTGCTTTTCATTCTATTCTATTCCATTTTATCATCTATAGCACAACTGTACATACCACTTATTTATCTCTCAATTTATTTTTTCAAATTTTTGTCTATTTATATTTACATGTGTAATTTTGTAATTTTTTTATTGTCATTATATTTTTATTGTCTGTGTGCTGTTGTTGTCTCTGTGTACTGGACGTTTATGACACAAAAACAAATTCCTTGTATGCACAAACATACTTGGCAATAAAGCTCTTTCTGATTCTGATTCTGATTCTGAAAAAACTCATTAAATTATGAGAAAAAAGTTGTTAAATTTCGAGAAAAAAAGTTGAGAAAAAATGTTAAGAATAAACTCATTAAATTACAAGAAAAAAGACGTTACATTTCGTGGAAAAAAAAAACTCGTTAAATTTTGAGAAAAAATTTGAAATAAAATGTTGAGAATAAACTCATTAAATTACGAGAAAAAAGTTGTGTTTTGAGAAAAAAAAAAAAAAACGTTAAATTTCGAAAATAAACACAGTCATGTCATGTTCATTTCATCTCGCTGGACAAAGTCAAACAGCATCTGCAGTGGCGGAGGTTGGAGAGTAATGCACTGGGGACTAGTGTATGACATGATTGACTGGATTCGAGTCCGTCTTTTGCCAAACTCACGTTCCTTCCTTTTCTCATCACATATCACATCAGAAAAGTCAAAATCAATTGCTTTTCAAAATTTAACGTTTAATTTCGCATTATAATGACTTTAATCTATAAATAGTTTTATTGTTTTTTTATTATTGCTTGCCCCTAATTTTTTTTTAATTAATTTATTTATTTATTTATTTAATTTATTTTTTTTAGGTAATTTAATAGTTTATAACTTTTTCAGGAAAAATTTAATTTAATTTAATTTAATTTAATTTAATTTAATTTAATTTAATATTATTGATTCGGAGGTAATTGAGTGGTTTAAACCTTATGCAGGAATTATTTTATTTTATTTTATTTTATTATTATTATTTTGAGGTAACTGAGTAGTTTGAGCCTTCCACAGCAAGTTATTAAAATTGTTTATAGAAAGAAATTTCAACTTTCTCTCTCAATTAAACCTAATCATCTCTCATTTGTGAGCCAGCCAAAGTCAGAAAAATCACATTTAGACACAAATGGCACTTTTAAATTTCCTTTTTTGTACATTGTTTTATATTCATTTACTCTGTCTTCTAACTGTATGGCAACTATTGACTCTTTTCATTTCTCATAAGGCATTATAAAACTCCTCAGCACAGGTTGAGACACAGTTGAGATCTCTTCTGAAACTCTACAGGAGACACATGTGAGATCACTAGAGCTCCGTTTAATTTCTTGAAGAACTAAATGAGCTACTAAGTGGCTCTTTTATTAGAGATGTTTCTTTCCCGTCTCTCTTTTTCTGCATTGATTTTTTTTTTCTACATTCTTCTTGTCTTCTCAGATGGGGCGTTTTTGAGTTACATGCATGTCCCCCAGTAGCCCTGCACTCCCGTGGACCACCACACACACACACACATACACACACACGTAAACTGTCCTCTTCTGCTTCTCTTTATATGGTAATGTGTGTCTACAGAGAGACGCAGACAGACAGACGTGAAAGAGAGAGCCTCTGTTTTCTAGGAACTTGACCCTTATCAAACATGCGCTACTCTGTTATTGTGGTCTTGCTCAATTACCAGAGCCCAAACCAAACACACACACACACACACACACACACCCACTGCAGCTCAGAGACGCCCGGAGGAGACGGGAATCTTTAAGCTCATTCACTGCTTTATATTCAACCTCAGCCCTACTTAATGCACACAAACACAACCGATTCTGAAAGTATGCGATGCATTCTCAGCGCTATAGCAGACATTAGCATTTGCGCAAATTGTCTTCTTCCACAGCCTTTCTCTTTCCAATCGAGCGACAAGAGAATCTTACTTGGCCAAAACTTGTCAACAGGTTTATAGCAGTGATCTGAACAGTAATAACACATATAGTTTATTGATTAGAGTTTAATCTATCGCTCCCTTGAGTCCCGGAGCTTCGTACGCCACAGTAACATGAGAAAACTGTAATGTACTGCACTTGTAATGTAGATGGTAATACTTTAATATATTCTGATGTATATAGCATTGAATGATCACAATATTTATATACACTGGTTTAAAACAATTTTCACTCAGTAATTGCTAGTAAACTTCACAAACAGTTAATAATACGTGAATTAAACATGAAATTTTGAATTAGAAAAATTAAAGTGCTTTCTTGTTTAATATATGTATATATACTCCAATAATATGTTTTATTCACACCTTTACTTTTTTTTCAGATTATCGTACTGTGTTATTTAAATGGTACCCTCAATTAAATCTAAAAAAAATAAATAAATAAAATAAAACATTTGAAATAAAATTTGAAATGAAATAAACTTTATAATAAAATAAAATATAGTTAGTTACAGTACAATTATGCTAATGCAATATTTCTCTTTTTAGTTTAAGATGTACTAAAATAACTAAAACTAAAACTGAAATAAAAATGAATAAAAACTATGTAGACGCAAAAAATAAAAGCTAATAAAAAGTCAAACATACTCAATAAAATTACTAGAATTTTAACTATAAAATAAAAAAATATATAGAAATAAAAACTAATTCAAAATATTTAAAAATATATATATTCAAAATATGATACTAAAATAACACTGGTTTAACTTTAGGTACTAAAATAATTAAAACCTAATTAACTAACACTAAAACTTAATGACGACTATATACACTGTTTTTTATTTTTTATTTATTTATTGAGGTTGTAAATAAAATAAGATTATTGGATTATTGTACATTTTACAATTAAAAAATCAGTTTTTCCACTTAAATGGTTTCTGAGTAAAAATTGTTAAAAAAAAAACAAAAAACAAGTGTAAACATTAAAAAAATAATCAAAATGACAAAAACACAACAAAATTACTAAAACTAACTTTAAAAAAAGACAAGAAAACTATAATAGTATATCATTATTTTGTTTACAAAAGTACCTGCTAATGCAATAGTACTTTTTATCGTGTTATATATATTTGGGTATTTACATTTATGCTTTTGTCCAAAATGATTCGCATTGCATTCATGCGTTCCCTTGGAATCGAACCCATAACCTTGGTGTCGCAAACGCCATGCTGTATTGTTTGGCAAAACCTCCCTTTGGTGTGGACCTTGAAAGTAAAAATGACTCATTATTATTAAATAATGTTTCTTTTTGTTGTTTTTTACATCTAGGGTTAGTCTGTAGTCATAATTGGCTCTATATAAAAACAATAAAAGTCTGTTCTCTCTTAGATAAACGTGTGTGTGTGTGTGAGAGTGTGTGTGTGTGTGTGTGTGTGTGTGTGTGTGTGTTTAAGTGAACTAATTAAATGTCTGTTGTTAGCATAGCAAATGGTGCAATAAATTTAAATTGCTGGAACAATGCAATTTGTCTGAAATGCGGATCTCCCCATCCTGCCTTAAATATGACTGAGAGAGCTGTTTAGGCTGGTTTAGTGTAATTAAACCAGCGATTGAAGCGTCTGTGCCTCTGTCTGTCAGTCTGAGCAAGCGAGCGTTCGCTAGGTGGGTTAGCAGTGGCTGGGTGGCAGGGTGAGCATGCGGGGCCTCCCTGGCTGGCGCCTGAAATTTTACCTTCCTATTCATCAGGCTGGTGTATTAATAATAACAGCACATCTGGAGTCACTTACTGTCTACAGTTAACCCTTTACAGAGGCGCTGTGCTCCTCTTCTCCTCTCTCTCTCGCTCCTCTAGTACTCTAGTGTACTTCTGTGGCAGACAGTGTTGGTATGATTTCTCATGTCAACACCGCAGCAGCTGTACAGTACAGAACTGAAATAAATATCAAACCGTCATGGTTTTTGAATGAGTTTCGTAGATGTTATTTTACCAGAATCACTTATGATAGCATGCAAATTCTGTTGGAGTACTACATTACCTGGAGAATTGAGAGCATTCTTAGGTCTGACAATCCAGAAAAACACAGCAATTGCAAAAAACTGAACTTCTATGAGACATCTTATAACACAATAACTGTATATGTTATGTTTTTTTTTTATCTGATTTAAATTTTAGTATGCATTTGACTTGATTTACATATATAATTGATATAATTGTGTGTGTGTGTGTGTGTGTGTGCACTACCAGTCAAAATTTTTGAACAGTAAGTTTTTTTTAATGTTTTTTTAAAGAAGTCTCTTCTGCTCACCAAGCCTGAATTTACTTGATCAAAAGTACAGCAAAAACAGTACATTTTTAAAATGTTTTTACTATTTAAAATAACTGTTTTCTATTTAAATATTTTTTTAAAATGTAATTTATTCCTGTGATTTCAAAGCTGAATTTTCAGCATCATTACTCCAGTCTTCAGTGTCACATGATCCTTCAGAAATCATTCTAATATGCTGATTTGCTGCTCAAAAAAACATTGTTATTATTATTATTATTATTATTATTATTATTATTATTATTATTATTATTATTGTTGTTGTTGTTGTTGTTGTTGCTGTTGTTGTTATCATGTTGAAAACAGCAGAGTAGAATTTTTTTCACTTTTCTTTGATGAAAAGGTTCAGAAGAACAGAATTGATCTGAAATAGAAATCTTTTGTAACATTATAAATGTCTTTATCATCACTTTTGATGATGATGATGATGATGATGGCAAACTTTTGACTGGTAGTGTGTGTATGTATACATACATACATACATACATACATATATGTGTGTGTGTGTGTGTGTGTGTGTGTGTGTATTAGTGCTGTCAAAGTTAACGCGTTAACGCAAATTCATTTTAACGGCACTAATTTTATTAACGCGCAATTAACGCAGCGCGCATTTTCTGTTTGACCCGTGGCCAAGCCCGTACTACTATAGTTGGAGAAATGGAAGTGGATGGAGATGCTGACAGTGTTGCCAATTTAGCGACTTTTCAGACCACTTTAGCAACTCTTTTTTTTTTCGCCAAAAAGCGCCTAGCGACCAATCTTTATAGGGTTTGCCCAAACCGTATTTCTGCTCTGTTCAGCACGTGGATGAGAGGAACAACGCTTTCAGTTAAAACAGATATTATGTTGCTTCTCTAATTTAACATGCAAACATAGCCGAAATCACAGCACAGCTATTGTCTTTATCTAATATATAGTCTATTTGATTTTATCAGATGATGGCTGGATTATAAATCAGGATTTTTGTGCAGATTAACATCTTGGAAGGGAGCGCTGGTTATTTAGTCCTATGGGTCGCGTTTCAGTCACTATTTCATATTCATTCCGTTGACTGACAACAGAAACAGTAAAATATATCAATGTAAACAGTTTTATTGAGAATTTAGCTGCATCAAAATACAGTATGTGGGCACAGAGAGGCAAACAAATGTAATAATAAATAATAAATGTACATTTTGCATGTTCAGAAGAAGTGAGATGCCCTGTCATGTGGAAATGTAAACAGGTTTGTGTAAGTAAATTGCTCAGTGCAAAGAAAGAGAAGTAATGAGAACCTGGTATTTCTTTTTTCATGTGTCTAATAGATATGAGTAAGTTCTTTGAAACACATCTATGATCTTTGAAACATGTCTAATCTTCAGGCTCTGTTAACTATGGTTTCACTAATAATAAACATATTGCATAAAGCATCCATATTTGTCATTGCCCATGTTGATTAGAGTATTTAAAACATGAAAAGTATTAATTTAAGGCACATTTAGAACAGATAAAAATGTGCAATAAAATTGCGATTAATCGCGAGTTAACTCATGCCAATCATGAGATTAATTGCGATTAAATATTTAATCGATTGACAGCCCTAATATATATATATATATATATATATATATATATATATATATATATATATATATATATATTTCAGTTTATCTTTACCTTGATATACTAAAATTGGGGGTGTCAACTTTATTAAGGTATTTATTAAGGCATGCGAATAATCAAAAAATAATAATAACACCTTAATATTGTTTAACGCAAATTAATCATGTGATAATGTTTGACCCCAACTTCTTCCCGTCATCGCAGCGCAGAAGGTTATCTATCAGTGTGTGATGAGGGTACAGTGAACCAGTGTTGCCAGGGTAACGGCACAAGTGGGCTATTTTGAAAATACAGTCGCGGGAAAAATTACAGAGCCGCGGGTTGCAGTTTTTTGGGCTACTTTTATAATGTACCACGGCCGCTCAAAGTGTATATAGATAAATAAAAATTAAAATAGATCCTTTTACTAATGTGTATTATAGTTGGAATGTATACCTGGCAACTTAAGAACGGAGAGGCGGCTGTAAACATCACAAACAACGTGAGTTTCAGCCAGAGCACATTAAGGCTTTTACACAGCAGAAATAAACATGACAACAGCCACTATAGATTATATAAGATAATAAACACACGATTACGATAGGATATGGTTTGTATGTGATTTTCTTGAGATGAATGTGTACATCTGAAATGCTAATTTGTGCAGCGATATAAAAGGCTATAAATAGCATATTTTAACAACAGTAAACCACCAAATTTCACATGTGATCGCTAAAGGAAGTTATTACAAACACTCGATGGTGGTTTAAAGTGAGTTCTGAGCAAAAGTGTACTATTAATCTCATAAATTGTCTTATGAAGCATGATGCTAATATTAGCTCTAATGCAGCTGCAGAACAGGTCCGATTCTTCATAATGCATTTTGTCATAATACTTCATGTAAGGTCGCAAGAAAATGTTTTGTTGTATTTATTTAGAAATACTTTTGATTATAGTTGGGTAAGTGTATACTGGGATTGAAGCGATGTGGCTTGGTAAACGTTTTATTGTCCGTATAAAGGCTAATAATGGCTGAATAAAAACAAATGAATAATGATAAAAGAATAATAAGGATTATGTCTCATACCTGGCGGAAGTGTGAAAGGTTCTGTTTCCTTAAACTAGTTTGTCATGCATTTCTTTATTATCAACACATTTACAGGTAAATCCTAGTATTTTAAATTTGCCATTAATCATGATTAATCACAGTTCATGAGTGTGATTAACGCGATTAAATTTTTTTTAATCGATTGACAGCACTAACTAAAATACAATAAAAATTGACGAAGACCATTAATAAAAACTACACATTAATAAATACGTGAAAAAAATAATATAAAATATATAATATATAAAAACAGGTTGGATATTTAGTCTAAATTAAACAGGACCGTTGGGATGATGATTGTTGTGAAGATGACCAGTTTGGGAATTGAGAAACAGACATTTGATGTGTATTTATGCATGTTAATAGCATGTAGATGATAGTTTATCTGGGATTTGTGCCCTTAAAGTCACAGGACATGAAGTGTAGTTTATTTATGGAAAGTGCTGACTGTCTCGAGTCTTTTACACAGGCGATGGAAAGGGGGAAGCCGGAGTCAGCGGGGGGCTCTTTGCGGGCCAAACGTTGACTCAGCACTGGCCGTCTACCTGCAGCGGGGCAGGTGACAGAGATCTGCGTCCTACCAAAGTGACAGGCGCGGCCTCATTACTGCATCGAGACACACAGCCGTGGCGTTGTTAGCCAGCAGAAAACACGCGCGCACACATGTACAGACAGTGGTCATCACTCATCTGCACTGCAGTCAACACCAATGATGCCATCAACAGGCGCCGCGCCAGACCCGTGCTAACTATAGCGCAGGAGTACCTGTATAAAGAGCCTTATTGGGCTTTTTGCGGCGGGAGGGAGAGACGGAGAGCGGCTTCTGTTTTTCCGAAGCTCTGCCTCCCACTGAGAAACACATATGTAAATATATACATTTATTATTATATATAAACATATAGCGTACGTCTGCATAATATATTTATATACATGCGTGTATTAGAAAAGGACACGTCAGCCTTGCGAAAACATGCTTGACAAACAAGTCGTTATGGTGCTAATTATTTTGTAAGAAAAACAAACGTGGAGAAATTACGGCGTGTGTTTGTCTAAGCCAGCGCTACTGGGGAATTTCACTGCGAAAATAAATAGCGATAATTAAATAAATGAAGGCCGGTGTAAAATGTCTGACATAGTGGATTCTGGAGTGCATTTACAAATATCAGGCCGTAGATTAAACTCCGCATTTAATCCGGCTGTATTATAAACTGAGGAGTCAAATCTGCTGGTGACTGACGGGTTAGTGAGCTGACTAGTCTGAGAGGGAACTTCGTAGGGAGCATCACTAAGAAAACCTCTAAAGTAATTGAAATTAATGACACTGGACTATTATAGTTAACTAAAATGAAAATTAAAACCATAACAAATTTATTTGAGTTAAAAAAAATTAAAATAAACATTAACTGAAAAAATATATATACATATTTTGGCCAAGGCAACAATTCTCATTTTCATTTAAACTTGGGGCCAGATTTACTAAAAGCTTGCGTCAGCGCAAACCGTCTTTTGGTATTAAAATATTACTGTCAGGATTTATTAAAGACGCGCAGTGAAGAATTAGCGCTGAAAAGGTGTGTGGACAGTTATGTTTTGCACCTGACCTTATTGATTATGCATTTGTAGGAGTTTCTCTTTCAGACGCAAAATTTATGGGAGGAGAGTATTAAAATGAATCACGCAACGCGATTTACTAACGTTTGTGCTCGTCAAAATACTGGTATTTGCGCCATTATTTAACGCGCAAAAAAGCATGTCTTAAAGCAGGCAGTAATTTGCGCTGCTCTTGTAGATTGCGCTAGTCATTATGAAAATGACCTGACTGCGTCTGTTTTCTTTAATGTGTGCAATGTCAGTAAATCACATGCATAATAGTATAAAACCACAAAAAAAAAAAAAAAAAAAAAAAAAAACACTTCCCTAAAATTAAAATAAAAATATAAAAATAAAAATAAAAACTTCAAAATATTAATAAAAACTATAATAGTATCTCAATGACTAGTCAGAAAGTGTGGTTGTCTAATGAGATTTTCCCCACATTTTTAGCTTTAACATATTTCTGATTGGAGAAATTGTATAATTTCATCACTTGTTCACCAATGGATGCTCTGCAGTGAATGGGTGCCGTCAGAATGAGAGTCCAAACAGCTGCTAAAAACATCACAATAATCCACAAGTAATCCATACCACTCCAGTCCATCAGTTAACATCTTGTGAAATGAAAAGCTGCATGTTTGTAAGAAACAAATCCATCAAGACATTTTAATCTTTAAACTGTTACTTCTGGCCAAAATATGTGTTTATAATCCATAATAACTCTTCCTCCAGTGAAAAAGTCCATCTCTTGGTGTCCTCTGTCATCAAAATCCACCTACATATTTGTTTAGGTCTGTTTTAGACTGATTTCTCTTGTAAACTGTGTTAGGCCTAATTACGGATTTGTTTTTAACAAACACAGCTTTTGGCTTCACAACACATTAACTGATGGACTGGAGTGGTGTGGATTATTGTGATGTCCTTATCAGCTGTTTGGACTCTCATTCTGACGGCACCCATTCGCTGCAGAGGATCCTTCGGTGAGCAAGTGATGTAATGCTACATTTCTCCAAATCTGATGAAGAAACAAACTCATCTACATCTTGGATGTAATGGCACACTGTCACAAGTGTTCAAATAGAGTTGAAATGAAGTTCTTCACCCTGCAGGTCTAGACTGCTGTTCGTCTTCTGAGCCCCTCGTCTTCATCTAGCTCAGTACGAGCGCCTCTCGCTTCATTAAACACGCACAGGGCATCGACACATGCAGCCGCTATCCATCAAACCGTGCTCTGTTTATTTTCAGAGCTAAGAAAGACCTATTTAACGGTGAGCAGGTTGCATCAGTGTGTGTGTGTGTGTGTGTGTACGCGAGCGTGAGGTGTGTGATTCACCTGTCAGAATGTCCGTCAGATTTCTGCTCTCAGCTGAACTGAAAGGCACATTGATGGTGCAGCGGACAGAAATAACTGCTGATGTCATGTGTTTTGGGATGGAGAAACTGTGAGGGTCAGAAACGTATGCACATTATTCAAACCCTGGCTCCAGCGCTGCTTAGATATTAGACTGATACCAGCATTAGTCTCTTGAGTCCAGTCAACACTACAGAAAGGAACCGCCCACTTAAAATGACTGACATGAGAAGCGACCAATCGTGGTGTATTTTTAGAAGCAGGTGATTTGAAGATGCTGAATTAATATAACTGTTACAACCCTGTGGTTGTTCTGTTTTCTCTGCTGTGTTGGGGCTGTCTATCGGTGCGTTCCAAACGGGATATATCACCCTCCGAAGGGCACTTCGGAGTGAAAACAATCATAGCCGCCATATTGAAGGGTCGTTCCAAACCGAAGTGCTCAAAACTAGCCACTTCAAAGGGCCCTTCGGAATGAAGGATTTCGAAGGGTACAACTGATGGACACTTCGGGCTCCCATGATCCTTTGCACAGATTCTTTGCATGATGACGGCGCTTCCGTATGATGACCCAGAAGGGCACTTCAAGAAACAGTTGTTTGGTCCCCTACATCCTTCAACCCTTCGAAGCTCTCACTCCGGAGGGTAAACCCCTTTGAAGGGATTAGGGCATAGGGATGAGCCCTTCCGAATGGAACGCAGGGTGTGTTTCTGCTCTCCCTAGGGAAAGCCATCTGATTGGCTCCTGCAGGCTGATTGTTGCTGTCTCCTGATTGGTCTAGAACTTTAAAAGTCACGACATCACTTCCTCAGCTGCAGTCGTTTGCCATTTTGTGATCTGAGCAGTTTGTTTTGTATAGTGCAGAGTTTTTGTGTAAGAGGTTGTATTAAAAAAGTTGTGAGATTGTGAGTACTGTTTGCTTTGTTTGTTTTGTGTTTGGTTGCAAGTACTGTATCAAAGATGGTTTATTTGACCCACTTGCCTGTTTGACACTGATTTTTGGATCGCCCTCTAAACTTGCTTTTTGCTTGGCTATGTAAATAGTTTTGTATAAATTCTAAATTGGGATAGTAGGGAGTCTGATACCATTTTTGTTTGTGAATCCGTTTGTTCTCTGTTTTGGTGTTAGGGTGGTGAAATGTATTTTATTTTATCTTTATTTTGGGTAGACAAGGTAGAGGTTTGAAAACAAGAGCATTTTGTTTGTTATTTTGGCCTGGTCGGCTCCTGAACTTAATTTCCCAATAAACGTATTGCTGTTGAAAATCTTTTGTCCATGCTAGTCCTTTCATGTTGCGCTTCTTCCCTAGATGGGGCATAACAATAACAGTATGCTAAAAAGTTATAAGCTTGTACAGAAAACACAGATGACTTTGACTCATTAATTATTTATTTGCTATTTTAATAATTGTTCACAAAGCTATTTTTACATGCTGTATGTTGTTGGATTAATTTATAATTTGTGTAAGAAGGGCCATATTTACTAAACAGGGCAAATTAGCGTTAATGCCATAAAAGTGCCGATGGGAGGGAAAATTCTGTGTATGATTTATTGATAATGCGCACACTAAAGACCGCAGACGCAGCCAGATCATTTCCATAATGACCAGCACAATCTACCAAGAGCAGAACAAATTAGCATCTGCTTTAAGACATGCTTTTTTGGGCATTAAATAATGGCGCAAATACCAGTAATTTGACGAGCGCAAATGTTAGTAAATCACGTTGCGTGATTTATTTTAATACTCTCCTCCCAGGAATTTTGCGTCTGAAAGAGAGACTCCTATAAATGTATATTCAATAAGGTCAAGCGCAAAAATAACTGTGTTCACACCTTTTCAGCGCTAATTCTTCACTGCGCGTCTGTAGTAAATCCTGACAGTACTATTTTAATGTCAAAAGACGGTTTATGCTGACGCAAGCTGTTAGTAAATCTGGCCCTAAGTGATTAATTTTCCAGATGATTCCCATTCATTTTAAATAAGTTTAAAAGAGCATAAAAACTTTTCTATATTTATATAGTAAGAGTAATATATATATCATTAAATAGAAGTTTTTTAATATATATATTCATCAAAGAAAAGTGAAAAAAATTCTACTCCGCTGTTTTCAACATGATAACAACAACAGCAACAACAACAACAACAACAATAATAATAATAATAACAATGTTTTTTTGAGCAGCAAATCAGCATATTAGAATGATTTCAGAAGGATCATGTGACACTGAAGACTGGAGTAATGATGCTGAAAATTCAGCTTTACATCACAGGTATAAATTACAGTTTACAATATATTCAGATAGAAAACAGTTATTTTCAATTATAATAATATTTCATATTTTACAGGTTACATTTTTTATGAAATAAATGCAGCTTTGGTGAGCAGAAGAGGCTTCTTTCAAAAAGATTTTAAAAAAATCTTACAGACCCCAAACTTTGCATGTTATGTAATATATAATCAAATTAAATGCTGATGTTTATGACTATATTTTCATTTTAGTTTTCTAAATTAGGGTGGTTTTTATTTTAACTGGTATTTCTTGTTTGTGTTATATGTTGTTCATCCAGATCCTAAAAATTCAAAGGCATGAACAAACTTCTTGGTTGAACTATCAGGGAGTTCTTTATTTACATCAGACTGACTTGTGAAATTGTATGATGTCACTCAATCGAATTGACAGAGTTTGAGATTTTCTCCAGAAATTTTGTCCATTTGTGTGTCGAGGCTGAGATGATATAACACCAGCAGCACAGATGTCTGATTTCAGTATTTTCCATTGCATATAGACTCAAAGTACGGCAGTGTTTGTATACATGAGAAAACAGCACACATTAGATGTTAAACACACTGTTCTCTCTTTCTAATAATGGCCTGTGAAACAGCCTTTAAACACTGTAATGCCTCCACAGCATGATTTAAAGTGTGATTTGGTTAATTAGCTTGTTTTGACACAGTGTGTGTTTAAATGAGAGTTTATAGGCAGAGAGAGGATCGCTGTGTGAGAACGCTGCTGTCTCAGAGACTCATAGGAACACGAGAATATGGGCCTCTTAAATGCCTTGAATGGTTTTATTTTATAGTAAAACCCAAAACATTCCCCCGGTGGTTTAAGGTGCCGATCGGATGGAGTTGTTTTCACCGGCTGTATTCAAATCCCTTTTTCGGTGTCCATTATAGTGTCCAGAAAGTGAAAATTGTACGTTGTTTAGTAAAGTAACAGCTCATCTCATTCACTCTGCAGTAATTAGTAAGTATTATGCATAACACTGATGCCTTAGCTAATTAAAATGATTAAAATTGTAAAATTGCACTGATTTATTAATGTATTTTAACTGTTTTTTTTTTTTTTTGGTTTTTTTTTTTTTTGGTTTTTTTAATTCTGTTGGATTCAAAATAGTTCACTGAAAAAAAATAACAATAACATTTCTTGCATATTACAGAAAAAATAACCATTAGAACATATTATTTTTTAAAGATTTGACAAATAATAATCATTAATTAATTAATATAATAATAAATTATAAAAACTATTATTATTAATTACTGTTTTTAAGTTTATAAATAATTTTTCTATTTTATCCTTTTATATCCTTTATTTTTTGTGTATGTGTCTCCTGAAAGATTTCCAGCAAATCTTTCAGTGTTGAAAATGTGCAGACATGTTTATTATCCTAAATGAGATTTCAAGAAAAACATCTTAGGTTATCCAGTATTTCCAACAACTTAAAAGTGTGTTTGGGTCAGATTCACCCCCCCACCAAATTGCACATCTTAAGCACACTGAATTCAAGTGTGTGTTCAGCAATGTGGCCTCAATTAAACATGACTGTGGAAACTGTAACTGAGTAGATAAATTGTGTGAACAAGCCACAGGAATCAGTGCAAACCTCTAATTAGTGGTGCACGCTAAATTAATAGCATCACTATTACTATTACTCATACTTGGGGTTAGTGATGACATGAAAGATTCAAATCATGCGTGTTACTTTAATGAGTGATCAGATGCACCATTTTCACCTGCTGGACCATAAAACAGGTGAAAAAATCCCACAGACGGAACCCGTGCCACATCTACAGACTAAGATCTTTGACAACCTAGCAATGCACTAGCATTGTGGCGGCAAGTTTTACACGTGTGTGTTTGTGGCCTTAACAGGCAGAGAGGATTGTGGGAACAGAGCTGACAATGAAGCCGCAGACAGATGTGATCTTTCTGCTGTGAAATGTATCTATAGCAGTACAGAATCTGTCATTTTTAGTGCTGGGCAACGATTAATCGCAAATAATCACATCCAAAATAAAAGTTTTTGTTTATATAATATATGTGTGTGTACTGTGTATATTTATTATGTATATATAAAGACACACATACAGTATATATTTTGAAAATATTTACATGTATTTACATGTATATATTTATATTCATATAATTTATGTTATATATAAATATATTTAATATATAAACATAACATATTTTTTCTTAAATAAATGCATGCATGTGTGTGTATTTATATATACATAATAAATGTACACAGTACACACACATATATTATGTACACAAAAACTTTTATTTTGGATGCGATTAATCATGATTAATTGTTGCCCAGCACTAGTTATTTTCATTCTTACACTTTTGAAATTTTAACGTTCTTTTATGGTTCCATAACCTTTAACAATCTGGAATCTTTGGAATCTTGAAAATGGAATCTTTCCATTGCGCAAATTCTTTATAGTGGAAAACGTTTCTTTAGATTTTTTTAAATATTCTTTACACTAAGAAAATATGCACCTGAAAGGTTCTTTAAAGGAATAGTTCACCCAAAAATTAAAATTGACTGAAAATGTACTCACTTTCAGGCCATCCAAGATGTAGATGAGTTTGTTTCTTCATTAGATTTGGAGAAATGCAGCATTTCATCACTTGTTCACCAATGGATCCTCTGCAGTGAATGGGTGCCGTTAGAATGAGAGTCGTCTGGTCTGAGTCAGGAGAGGAATATGCACAGTTCACGCACCATTTACAGTTAAAACAGTTCTAAACAAACATGTGGGTGGATTTTGATGTTTGACTTTTGAAGCAACAGTTTAAAGTTAAAACATCTTAATGATGGATTTGTTTCTTACAAACATGCAGCTTTACTCTTCACAATACATTAATTGATGGACTGGAGTGGTGTGGATTACTTGTGGATTATTGTAATGTTTTTATCAGCTGTTTGGACTCTCATTCTGACGGCACCCATTCACTGCAGAGGATCCATTGGTGAGCAAGTGATGTAATGCTACATTTCTCCAAATCTGATGAAGAAACAAACTCATCTACATCTTGGATGACCTGAGGGTGAGTAAATGTTCATCACATTTTTATTTTTTGGGTAAAAAAACCCTTTAAGAATGTTTGTTCTCATTTCAGAACTTTTGATGCAGTTTTGATGCATTCAGTGTTTTTAGCCATTGTGCAAGATTCAATGATATTTCTACATATTGTGTTCTGGTAGCCATGTATAAGGTTTCTGCCGTTGAAGGGGTCTGGTGTGTTTCATGACCCGTTCCGTGTGTTTGCCGTAAGCACCTGCGGAAAAGACAAAACCATTAGCAGAAATCGTTAAAATGGAAACATCTCGGTGTCGGCGTCTGCTCTGATAACTCTGAGTATGACAGGTAGATGCGTCACCGCTTATGTATTTTGACTGTGATAAAACTCCAGGAAAGAATCAAGAGAATTGTATGTGACAGACGGTGAGGTTAAGCAAAGCCAAATGCTGATATTTTGCCACCTTGCAAAATGTTTGTAGGTTTTTAAAGGGATAGTTCACTTTGAAATTAAAATGTGGTATCTATCAGCTTATCCCAAGGGCATCCAAGATGTAGGTGTCTTTTTTTCTTCAGTAGATCCAATTGTGATATTTTTAGGTCAAACCGTTCTAGTCTCTCAGCCATATAATGGCAGGTATAAGTCACTGTCTCTATAAGAGGGAAAAAGAACATGCACAGAGAAATCCAAATTAAACAATTCCCCATCGTAACTACACACTGATGGCCTAAGACACGAAACGCGCGGTTTGTGTGAGAAAACAAACAGTATTTATATCATTTTTTAACTCTTGTACACAACCATGTCCAAGTGATCTGAGGGCGCGCACGCATCCGGTGTGGGACGTGTGTGCGCGCGCTCTGGCTTAGAGCTTATATATGGTGCACATTTAAAAAAGTAGTAGTTATAGAAATGAAAGTAAACCCCCCAAAAAACTGGTTTTACTACATCAAAACTACATTTTATTGCTCAGTTCATATAATGGCAGCTTTACAAATAAAAAGGACACATACAAAGACGTTGTTCACATACCTCAGTTGGATGTGAAAACACCATAGGCACAGCTGATGATGTCAGTACTATGCGATCCACTCCTTGGTTTATAAAATCATCAGGGGAAAAATGATCGCTGCAGACCCTCCACAACTTTAATAAGTTTATGGGTGTGCTGATATCCAGCCGAAGAGCAATCAATCATAACTTCAAGCGAGCAGGCTCATAAATTGGGAATGGGTGAAAACTCA
>CM077219.1:35606141-35806141 GCA_039654775.1 Spinibarbus caldwelli
GGGATAGTTCACTCAAAAATGGAAATTCTGTCATTAATTACTCATCCTCATGTTCTTCCAAACCCGTAAGACCTTCTTTCGTCTTCAGAACACAAATTAAGGTATTTTTGATGAAATCCGAGAGCTTTCTGACCGTGCATAGACAGCAACACAACTGAAATGTTCCTAAGCCCAAATGTAGCAAGGACATCGACAAAATAGTCCAAGTGATACTGTGGTTCAGTTGAACTGTTATGAAGCTACGAGAATACTTTTTGTGTGCAAAGAAAACAAAAATAATAACTTTATTCAACAATTCTTCTCCTCCTCATAACATCTGCAGCGGCACGCCACCATTGTGGAGAGTGTATCATGACGCATGCGCTTGCTTCTGCTTGATGTAAACAACGCATGTGCATGGTGCTGCTTACGTTAAACACACATGCGTCAGCATGCGCATCCGCTGCAGACAGTATGAGGAATTGAGAATTGTTGAATAAAGTTGTTATTTTTGTTTTCTTTGCGCATAAAAAGTATTCTCGTAGCTTCATATTACGGTTGAATCACTGATGTCACATGGACTATTTTACCGATGTCCTTGCTACATTTCTGGGCTTGAGAACATTTCAGTTGTGTTGCTGTCTATGCAGGGCCAGAAAGTTTTTTGAAAACCAAAGTCACTGCACCCATTTACCAATAAATTTTGGAGCACTTCATGCTTCCTTCTGCTGACCAGCTTTTTAAAGATGCTGATTTCATTTTCCAGCAGGATTTGGCACCTGCCCACACTGCCAAAAGCACCAAAAGTTGGTTAAATGACCATGGTGTTGGTGTGCTTGACTGGCCAGCAAACTCACCAGACCTGAACCCCATAGAGAATCTATGGGGTATTGTCAAGAGGAAAATGAGAAACAAGAGACCAAAAAATGCAGATGAATGAATGATGCATTTATATAGATGAGCTGAAGGCCACTGTCAAAGAAACCTGGGCTTCCATACCACCTCAGCAGTGCCACAAACTGATCACCTCCATGCCACGCCGAATTGAGGCAGTAATTAAAGCAAAAGGAGCCCCTACCAAGTATTGAGTACATATACAGTAAATGAACATACTTTCCAGAAGGCCAACGATTCACTAAAATGTTTTTTTTAATTGGTCTTATGAAGTATTGTAATTTGTTGAGATAGTGAATTGGTGGGTTTTTGTTAAATGTGAGCCAAAATCATCACAATTAAAAGAACCAAAGACTTAAACTACTTCAGTCTGTGTGCATTGAATTTATTTAATACACGAGTTTCACAATTTGTATTGAATTACTGAAATAAATGAACTTTTCCACGACATTCTAATTTATTGAGATGCACCTGTGTATGTATGTATATATATGTAATAATTGTGTATATGTAATATATATGTAATAATTGTGTATGTATAATAATAACAATAATTGTTATTATTATTATTATTATTATTAGTGGCACCTTATTTTAATGTAATCGTAATTATTTGTTTTATCATGGTCATGGTTTATTCTTCCTGTTATTATTATCATTATTGTTGTTTTTGTTTTCTTTTCTTCGTTACAATTTTGCATGTACAACAAAAAATGTCAGTAAAGCACCTTTAAATTTAAAATCTGAGATAGATAGTTAGAAAGTGAACTATCATAAACTCTCGCAGTGTAGTTTCTCCCCGCGGAGCGCGTGGCGTGAAGAGACCGACAGGAGGCGCATCGTCTTAAAACCCTGTCCGCCTCCAGCCACGCCTCTCCCCCTCTCTCCCTCTCAGAGCTCTGAAGGAGGTGTCAGGGAATCTCCTGCAAACAAACTCACATTCAAAAAAAACATCACCGTATTACATCACAGGGCCGCGAGTGTATATATGAGAAGCGCGCGCGTCAGAGAGGCATTCCCAGAGTTTCGGCTCGCGCTGACGCGTCGCGTGCGTGCGTGCGGGACTTTTGACGCGTGAGATGCTGCACACGACTCCGACGCATTCAACCTCCCGCAGCAGGAAAAACCGCACGACTGAGATGGGTGGATAGACCCAGCGTCTGAGCGCTTTGGATTGGCATCGGATAGAGTTGAGTTTGCGCGATTTCCTCCCCGTTTTCCGCCTCACGATGGATGCCTCGCAGGGTTTGGTGACTGCGTACCTGCTGCTGCTGGTGTCTCTCGCTCAGTGTCAGCACTATTACCTCCTCAGACCCATCCCGAGTGACACCTTACCCCTGCTGGAGCTCAAGGAGGACCCCGACCCCATCTACGACCCGCGGGAGAGGGACCTGAACGAGACCGAGCTGCGGAGCGCTCTTGGGGACTTTGACAGCCGCTTTCTGTCCATCAGCCCTCCTCAGGACCGCTACACGGGCAACGAGGATCTGGACGAGTTGGACCTCCAGAAGCTGAACCCCAGTGGCCTGATGCCCAAAGACATCAAGAACCTGGACTTCGACGCGCAGTGGGGCAAGAAGCGCAAAGCCAGCAAGAAGCTGAAGCGCAGGCTGCAGATGTGGCTCTGGTCCTACTCTTTCTGCCCGGTGCTGTACGCGTGGAACGACCTGGGCACGCGCTTCTGGCCGCGTTTCGTGCGCGCGGGGAGCTGCTACAGCAAGCGCTCGTGCTCGGTGCCGGAGGGGATGGTGTGCAAACCTGCCAAATCCACGCACATCACGCTGCTGCGGTGGCGGTGCGTGCAGAGGCGAGGCGCGCTCAAGTGCGCGTGGATACCGGTGCAGTATCCCATCATAACCGAGTGCAAATGCTCCTGCGCGAACTGACCAGTCAGTGACGGACATCGAAACTCGGACCCGATGCGCATTTCTGGAAAAAAATGCACAAACTATATAAAAACTTTCGTGTTTCTGGACTCGAGCTGGTTGCTGGACTTAAATTATGGGAAACTGTTTTGAGAAATATTACTGTAAAAAAAAATTCTGGATTTCAGTTTTAAAAACTCTGCTCTGATACATATTTCTCGAAGAACATTAAAAAAAAAAAAATCGAATCTCATGCAAATTTCTGGATTTAAGTTATGAAAAATGTTTTATTTTGCATTTTGGTAACACTTTATGCTAACTTTCAGTCATTAACAAATGTAATTCTGAACAGCTCAATAATTCATATTCAAATGTGATTATAATATATATATATATATATATATATATATATATATATATATATATAACAATGTATTATATATATATATATATATATATATATAACAATGTATTATATATATATATATATATATATATATATATAAGATGGTTATATATTGTTATATATATGTATTTTTGTTCATATATATATATGTATATGTATATACACACAATTACTATATATAGTAAATAAATACAATATTTTTATTTATATATTTTTTTCTTTACTCTCTCTGTCTATATATGTATATATACATATAACAAAAATATTGTATTTATTTACTAAATATAGTAATAAATTGTCATACATATATATATATATATATATATATATATATATATATATATATATATATATATGACAATTTATTACTATATATAGTAAATAAATACAATATTATATATAGAGAAAGAGAGAGTGAGTAAAGAAAATAGAACATTTTAGAAACTGTTTGAATGTATTAGCTGATCATTTTTAATATGTATTAATATGATATATAATACGTAATATGCATTAATGTCTGCTGATGGCATTCATATAAGTTATTATGAAGTGTTGCATTTTATTTTTTTATGCACTATCATGTGTAGGAATGTATGTATATGTCGTGCCATCATGTAATGATTTAGCTACTTGTAAAAAGCCAGTATTATGTGTATTATCCAGAGTCTACTGTATTTGTGGAAAATATTGGTTAACGTTGTATTTATATTGCAGAGAGCGGCCCATGGAGCTGTTTGAGATGTTTTATAAGGTTTTCCACACTGATGTGACGACCTCAAAATTTATTATGGATTTTTAACGTCCTGCAGCTGTGACAGCTGCTTCATGGCAACGATTTATCCTGTAAATTAAGATGAACTGTTATTTATTCTTTATATTCAGAAAATAAAATATCAGTGAAAACCACAACAAACGGCACGCTCGAGCTTTTGTTTCCTAAGTCTTTGTTTTTTTTCATGACGCCTGTGAAGAAACTTCAAAGAGATTCTCCTAATTTACCATGAAATATTCTCACCTGGCTTAAGGGCCCCGTAACCAGGCAACTGCTGATGATGCTCTTATGGGCCCATGGAGGTTTTGGCACTTCAATCAAAAAAAAAAAAAAAACACACACACACACACACACACACACACACACACACACACATATATATATATATATATATATATATAGACTGTTTACCTATTGAAAGGTGCATTATATAATCTCTGCTAACACTTTGTAATAACTTTCATTAATAATTCTTTAGCAAACATTCTATGATGCTTGATGACAGATCAGGAGTCTGAATGTGGATGCATATAAAAATATAGGAACAAAAGACATTTTTATCTTCATGAATTTTTTTTTTTTTTTTTTTTGAGAGCATGTATGACTGACAACTATGCATCACATTAAATTTATTAGTTTGATAATGTTAAAACTTTAATTCAAAGGGTTGGGAATTTTATATGCAACTCAAAAACATAAATCTTACATGTAGGCCTAAATGTGTTTTGAGTGTATATTAGGGTAACTTATTAATGTTTGCTAATGACTTATTAATGAAAGTGTTAGCCATGATTATGTGATGTAAGTTTCAGTAGACGTCCCGTCTAAAGTAGATTAACCGCATTTTACGCATCAATTAATTCAAACAATTCTTAACATTCACAGCCTGGGAACCCGCATGTGTTAATTTGCTTATTTGGTCTCGTTAAAACCTTTCTGGATGCGTTTTCTGGCGGCTAACTGGGTTAAGGGTTACGGCGCGTTGATGCGGTTTATAACAAACATGTAATGTGGAGCCTAATGGAGCGGCCGACTAAACTTTCTCACATCACGGGTGTTAACAGAGCTGACGGCTTGCGCTAATGAGCATGTTAGCTTGCAGTCTGTAAAAACTGCAGCTTATCTGAAGTGAAAATGGCTCTTTATCTCCATCTCAAGTGGTTTGTTTTCAAGCTTTTTATTGTGGGGTGGAGATGCATGATGATTCTCACTGAAAACCTGTTAACATCTACTGTAACATCCTGAAGAGATAAAGCGCGAGGTCTGGAACAGCTGGAGAGCATCTCTCTCTCATGTGGCCCGGCCTGACTGCCACCCGCCCATTTGCGGCCCCGCAGGAGGGCCGGCCTCCCTCCGAGAGCATGGAGCCAGTCTAACAGAGGAATAAACCCTGCCAAACAGCCCTCATAAAGAGCATCAAATACAGCTCTGTTTACCCCTGCAGAACAGCGCTTTATCCAAACACTCCGTTGATTAGGACACCGTTACGGCCGCTTGTGCAAACTAATCACATGGGACTTCGTTTAAATGGATGTGTCCTGGCCAAAGGGTATTGAGGGCCCCAGGTCTGGAGGTTTCAGACCAAAATAAAGGTTCTTTTTTGGCATCTGTGGTTCCATAAAGAACCTTTAACATCAATGGAACATTTCCATTGCACAAAAGGTTCTTTATAGTGGAAAAAAAAGGGTTCTTTAGATGATTCAAATGTTCTTTACACTGAGGGAGAAAAAAAAAATTTGTTTTACAAACTATTCACTACATTGCGGCAAAAAAAACCAAAAAACAACAACAACAAAAAAAAACACTTAACCTTTCATTTTAAGAGTGTACAATAATATATAGTTTTTAAACTTCTATGTGCAAGATTCAAATCTAAATGAACAACCTTTTGGTTGAAAACTCAAATTGTCACTCTTTTAAAATAAAGGATCTTCATCATATTATAAATATATGTGACCCTGGACCACAAAACCAGTCTTAAGTCGCTGGGGTATATTTGCAGCAATAGCCAAAAATACATTGTATGGGTCAAAATTATCGATTTTTCTTTTATGCCAAAAATCATTGGGATATTAAGTAAAGATCATGTTCCATGAAGGTATTTTGTAAATGTCTTACCGTAAATATATCAAAACTTCATTTTTGATTAGTAATATGCATTGCTAAGAACTTAATTTGGACAACTTAAAGGTGATTTTCACAATATTCTGATTTTTTTGCACCCTCAGATTCCAGATTTTCAAATAGCTGTATTTCGGCCAAATATTGTCCGATCCTAACACACCATACATCATTGGAAAGCTTATTTATTCAGCTTTCAGATGATGTATAAATCTCAATTTGGAAAAATTGACACTTAAGACTGGTTTTGTGGTCCAGGATCACATATGGGTTCTTGTGAGCTTCTGTATGGTTCTTTTGGAGATTTATTACATACTTGACAGTGTTGGGGCAGGGACGGATTAACGCACGGGCCTACCGGGCACGTGCCCAGGGCACTGGGCCAGAGGGGGGCCCAGCCTAAATACTCCTGTAATGTGATTTCAACCGTGCCACCTCAGATTTTTGAGGCAAGTGGATTTTGAATGCAGCTTCCAAAAGACAAAAATAGCCGAATAATATATTTTTTTTTATATTTGATAAACGATCACACCGGTGTGATTAGATCGTTCAGTGCGGCACATCATCAGCTGCTAAATTTAATTCTGCGTTTAGCTACAGCACTGCGCATTATAACCAATCACACATGATTCTGTTGAACTACAGTGGCCAATAAGAGGCATTCAGATGAGTCATCGCTGAAACAGCTGTTTTATTCAGTGTAAGCACTCCCTGAATGAATTCTGCTCTCTGCCGATTTCTCTCATCAGAAACAACAAAGTGCAGATGTGTGTAAGATGTAAGCAAGATATTCATTTCACAATGTAAGCAATTTCAGTGATTGATTAATGGGAGTTTTTGAGAGTGCTTGAATTCTGGCTAGACTAAAGTCAATGATAATGTTCTTTGATAATGTATGCTGTTTTGCTCTCTTTCTGTACAATAAACAGTGCCGGATTTACCCTCTAACCCTTCCTTATTAATAGGCCTATATAATAGTACCACCCCAGCAAACAAAAATATTTCATAATCAGTGGAAACGGATACAGTGTTTTCTATTGCAACAGGCGCTTGCGTTCAGTCAATAAAAACTGAACATCTTAATTTGTTTGAGAATGGAGAAAGACCGTTCCATTAATAAGCTCCAGCGTCGTGGCCATATTACCACTTCGGGAGTGCATTATTTCTGAAATAATTTGAAGGGCCTGGAGTCACAACCACACATCAAGACATTGTTATGATGATTTATTTCAAGACATTTGAGGGGGGCCTTTAATCAGTCCGTGCCCAGGGCACTGCTGCGTCATAATCCATCCCTGTGTTGGGGGTAACACATTACAAGTAACGCAAGTTACATAATCAGATTACTTTTTTTCAGGTAACTAGTAAAGTAACACATTACTTTTAAATTTACTGGAAAACTGAGTTACTTTTTTAAATAAGTAACGCAAGTTACTTTGTTTTCCATTTATTGATTGACACCTCTCCTGTCCCCATGTTGAGAGAAATTGGGAGTGAGATGCAAAGGCAGAGCCTGATGCTTATTAATATAAGAACCAGTGGCGTTATAGAAGAACCAATGCTGTTTGCTGTCATTATTGACGTCAAACAAAACAAACTACTGGTACTGCTTCTTTATATATATATATATATATATATATATATATATATATATATATATATATATATATATATATATATATATATATATATATTATTATTATTATTATTTTTTTTTTTATTGTTTTTGAAACTTCCTACACATGATAGTGCATTTTTATTTTTTTATTGTTTTTTCGTTTGGAGAACATTGTTCAATCGTCAGTCCTTGAAAATGAAGGTTGTTCAGTTGCTCTTCAGTTCATTGTTTTGGTTTCTAGGTTTCTTTGGTTTCCAATTCTAAATAATTAGTGGTTAAGACATTACTTTACATTTACAAGTGTTTAAACTGAAATTTTGAACTATACAAATAACAATTTGTTACAAAAGAAGAAGCAGCAATGTCATTTGTTGTCATTGAAATCAAACAAGTTTGAATATGTGCTTTTAAGAATTTTTGGTTTAACATTATTTTAGAACTTTTAGAATGTTTATTTTTGAGAATGTGGTGGGGAAAAAAAAGACATTATTCAATTATTTAATTATTCGCTATGTAATTTAGTGGATGGCCAGTCACATATGCTAGCATTCAAAAGTTTGAACACACTGACTCATTCTATTTTTACGACTATTTTCTGCATGTTATAATAACATTTAAATGATGAAAACTGAAATAATACAAATGGAAGTCTGGTAATGATGTGACACAAATGAAAACTCTTTGAACGACTTCTTTGTTTAGATTCCAGATCTGCTTGTGGGCACAATTTATATTTGTCTGCAGAACTTCAGATCAAGCATTTACGCAGAAGCCTTTAGATCAAAAGATGACGATAAACAAATTCAATGTGTCTAAACATTCGATTGGTAGTGCATGCCAAAAATACTCAGTATGAATCTAATGCCACGTTTACCAGTATTCTGATCGAAAGTGTTATTTGTGTTGAGATCTGCTCTGACTTGCTGTCGGATGCGCTGACGGCGAGCGAGTCGCTGTTATCAGAGTGAAATACTGTGTTTGTACTGTGTCTGAAATGACACTGTGCAGCGTGACCGCAGGGGTCGCGCCGATCAGGCTCTGTGACGACCTCTCCGTCGAGTGGGGAGGGGGGCGGCGGGGTCTTGGCTCCTGCACGGTGGCCCCCAGGTACCAGCAGGGCCCTCTGTTTAACGGAGAGGCAGGCGTTCGTAAACCCTGCGGGAGATAGCCTGTGATTTATACACTCATTCTCTCGTATATCTCTCTCCTCTTGTGTTCTCTTGTCTCAGTCTGCTGTCGATGAGGTCCTTGAAACCTAAAATGTGTTTGGAGTGGTCATGTGACATACTGGTTATGAAAAGAAAATTGTTTGCAGTTTATGTACTAAGAAATTATTACTTTTTTTCAATAAGTTTACATTAAATTGATCAAAAATGACGGTAAAGACATTTATAATGTTACAAAAGATTTCGATTTCAATATAAATGCAACTTTCTGTTCATCAAAGAATCCTGAAAAACAAAATGTTTCACAGTTTACACAAAAATATAAAGCAGCACAACTGTTTTCAACATTGATAATAATCAGAAATGTTTCTTAAGCAGCAAATCAGCATATTAGTGTGATTTCTGAAGGATCATGTGACACTAAAGACTGGATTAATGATGCTGAAAATTCAGTTTTTCATTTCAGGAATAAATTACATTTGAAATCATATTCATATAGAAAACAGCTATTTTAAATTGTAAAAATATTTCAAAATATTACTATTTTTTTTTTTTTACTGATTTTTCGCTCAAATAAATGCAGCATTTGTGAGACCTCTTTTAAAAGCATTTAAAAAACCTGAGTGGAGTCCAGTCTTTAGATCTTTTTACATGTTTGTACTGAACATGTCCTCAATAATCACACTATTTCTATAATCTCAAGCTTCAGAAAAGATCTCAGCAATGTCTCATATGATGCCAATGATTAAATGTCTCAATATTAACTCAAGTTTTCCTGAGACTACACGAAAATACAAAATTTTGTTTAATTTGACAATTACTAGCAATTTCTCAGTGAAAATTGTTTCTACACCAATTTAATTTACTGTATGCCAACTACTGTCTTAGTTGTGTTTCTTTTTCAGGAGAAACGTCTCAGACCAAGCTGAATCTTAAAATGAAATTCAGAGAACTCCTGAGCAGTAAAAGCACCCTCTGTGAGTCTGTGCATGACAGAAGCTGCTCCTATTTATCAGACATGCTCTTTTCATCTGGTTGTGAGTGTTGATGTGTATGTCTGCTCTGATATCTCTCCAGCAGAACGGCCTCATTTCTTAATATGGACACGGCTCTCTCTCCAGCAGACGATGGCAGTCTGGTCCATCTCTTCTCTTAAGCGTGTGGCTTGACCAGTGTCAAGAGTCTCTGTATCTCTGCGGCTTCAGGAGACGTGCCAAACGTGTTTCTCCTGCGGCCGCAGACCCACTTCAAGTGATAACAGCAGTTTATCTTCCTAATGCTGTGGAATGAAAGGGCTGTTCTGTCATAAAATCCCACTCACTAACCCAAAACTCTGTCCCATGTCAGTGACAGGACGATTGAATGCATGCCACTGATAGGCAGATGTTTGTTTGAAGACGTTCCTAAGACATTTTTATCAGCCTTCAGTCGACATGCAGCACTGAGTCTCTCTGTCATTTCACTTTCATTTACAACACTCGTCTGATTTCCCAAAGTGTGATTTGGTCATTGATTTAGCTTTACGTTTGGTTTACCTTTATTTCAATTACGAAAAATGTTCGATTTACGTAAAACATCTGAGAAGCAGCAGATCTGAGCAAAACTTTCAGTCTGAACTTCTTTTAGTCTCGCTTCTGTCTAGGAGAATAAATTGAGATATTACGGAGATCTCAACCGTAATTTCTATTTTTAAATGGTTTCCTTTTATACCAACAGAGGACAAATTTACATGACCATTGATGACTTGATCTAGTAAGCGTTTCATCTCATTTCTGTTCTCACATTGAATTTAATGTTTGCAAAAACCCAGCATTATAAATCAACCCCGTGCATTTCTCTTTTTTTGGCAGAATAGTTGTTTTTAGGATAGAAGTCTCATTAGTGTTGTGCATTCAACATTCAAGATTCAAGGACAGGAGGAGATTATGAGAGAAGTGCACATTAACTAAGATGGTAGAAACTCGTCTGTCTTGTGAGCTGTGATAACAAATGATAAAGCTAATGTATTGAACTATCATGGCATTTCACCAAAATATATCACACACCTGCCACCGCTAGACGCTGTGTTGCTCTCGTTTAGTCTGGTTTCTTCCTTCAAAATAAATAATGTTCAGTCTGTCAAGAGTTTCAGAGCTTTTCATGTACTATTGTAAGTTGAAAGTGTGTTTGTTTGTCAAGAGATACTGCTCATATCTTTCATGACATTTTGTGTATCATGGTGGCGAGTTTTGCACGTGCAAACACTTTTTCTTAAGACAATGTAAAGTTTATATCTGTGATCTGGTGCACACATCCCATTTAACTATTAATAAAATAACTTCTAAAGATAAACATTCCCAAATGCCTCAAATATATGACTGTTTACTTGAGACGCAGCCCTGGATTACTAGTATAATGAAAGCGAGTGTCGGGTACATGCCAATCATCATCAATGAATCAATAAATATCAGGCGTGAAAAAATATAATAATGGCATATAGATACACTCTAAAAAATGCTGGGTTGTTTCAACCCAATTTTGGGTCAAATATGGACTAACCCAGCTATTGGGTTAAATCTTTACATTACATTTTTAACCCAAAAGTTGGGTTAGTCCATATTTGACCCAAAATTGGGTTGAAATAACCCAGTATTTTTTAGAGTGTAGATATTAATTTGACGAAAGATTGATCTGTATTTGGCTTTGTGTGGGTACATTAATTTATTTTAAAATGCATTTTGAAGATTGGTTTTATTGTTTTAAGTCTTGGTTATGTTACTTTTTAGACAATCATGTTTTGCAGCACTTGAGATGTTGTGCAACTGAGGTTTAATCTGTATTTTATCACTTGTCTTAGTCTGGATTCCCAAATGTATCCCTGAAGGAGCATCTAAAGAATACATGCTGTCTATCTCAACAGCATTTTAATTCATCATCCATATGCTCCTAATACGAAGCTTGTTCAAATGATTTTTGTTGTTGTTGTTGTTGTTGTTGTTGTTGTTGTTGCAGTTCTGAAAAGTAGGCTATGCAAGATACAAACTGAGAATTCTGACTTTTTTTTTTTTAAATTCCGAGTTTACATCTCGCAATTCTGAGTTTGTATCTCGCAATCTGTGAGAAAAAGTCAGAATTGTGAGATAAAAGTCGCATTTTATTATTATTATTATTTATTTATTTATTTATTCAGAAGCAGAAAAAAAGCTTCCATAGAAATACTGAAATCATACAGCATACAGAAAGCGTTTTGCGTTTAAAAACGCAAGCGGCGGGGCAGTGGAATAAAAAACGCGCCTTTTCGCTTTTTAAATTTACCGCCACATTTTCAGAACGCGCAAATGCAACGGTCAAATACGACCGTATATCGCATGTTTACATACAAAAACTTTCCAAGCAACATGAAACCTGTTCCAAACGGTGAGCATCTGGCATTGTGCTGCTTTCTGAGATTGCTTTGGTTGAATTCTTATGTGTGTCACTTGTTTTAGCTTATATTAGACTGTATCAGTTGAGGGCTGAGTTTCCTGTGCGCTTCATCTGAAATGTTAGTTATTGTCTACGTAAAGCTTTCCAAATCAGCAACTTCTGAGACTACATGATGGTTAAAAAGAAAGTTAGCTGGTTTTGTAGACAGCAAGGTAACTAGGCTTTTCTTCATTAAGACTGATGCACGTCATTCTCTCAGTCTCAGATCTTTACTTAAGCCCTGTGACCGATCAATAAATATAAACTCTGTCCCATCTCATCCACACCCACAGACATATAGAACATACATGTAGAGTTCAAAGAGCCCGTCGATATGCACGAGAACTTCCCGCTGCGCACATGAAAGCGGCTCGGTCGTGTTGATTTATACTCACCGGGTAAGAACATTAGTCTACGATAATGAGAAATCATACGCGAGCCAAGTCTCTCTTCTAGACCGGCCGGTATTGATGCATTTCCATTAAGTAATACAGCGGTATCAGAGAGTGAACTCGCTGGCTTTCATTTCTGTGCGTATTCCTCAGCGGAATGCATGCTGAAAATACTCGTATTAAATTTAAATGCAGTATTTTTGGAAGCAGAACGCCATTGATGAGGTAATGCCACAGACCAATGCACAATCACAACTGTAGTTAATCTTTCAAATTAAACTGAGATGTTTGTTTGAAGTGCTGTTGCTGCTGTTGTCCTTCAGTGAAGCTGCATTTTGTTTAGAAAAGTCCTTTTGTAGATTTGATATCCTATTTTGTGTGTGTGTGTGTTTGGCATTGGTCAAATCAGGTCATATCAAATGAATTTGTATAATATAGTTCACATTTTGCAACTATATAAACAATCACATAGTTGAGGTTTGCTATATCAAGTGCGTGTAACCTACTGTAGGTATGTGAATAAAGCTGGATGTAGGCCTGCTAGGCTATATATCCAACTTTATAGAGCTGTGTGATTTTTTTTTTTTTTTATTTTTTTTTTACATAAGCATACTGTATGCATGCAAATAAAGTTGGATGTACTACTGCATATCCAATTCTATATAGAGCTGTGTGATTCATATGGTTAATATTTGACGACAATAAAAACAATATTGCAGCCTAGATTTGCTACATATCACTTTATGTATGCAAATAAAGTTAGATGTACCATATATACAACTTTATATTGAAATTTGTGCGATAATATAGTTTACATTTTGTGATATAAACAATCATGCAGGTGTGATTTGTGGTATAGTATATATTGCTTTATGTGAATATACTGTATGTATGAGAATAAAGTTGGATGTACTATATAGCCAAATTAATATAGAGCTGTGCGATAATATAGTTGACATTTTGCGATGATACTGTATAAACAATAACGCAGTTGAGAAACAGCATATTGGGGTAACGCATTACAAGTAACAAACCAGATTATCTTTTTCAAGTAACTAGTAAAGTAACACATTACTTTTAAATTTACAATAAAATTTCTGAGTTAGTCTTTCAAATACGTAAAACAAAACCCAGCCCAGTTGACAAAAAGTAATGGAAAATTAACGTAATGCATTGCTTTCTATAAAACGAAACTAAGTAATGCAGTTCGTTACTTTTTATGGAGTTAAATTTTACTTTTAAAACTTTCCTCAACACTGTTGCTATATAGTATTGTTTTGTGTGTGTACTGTATACATAAAAAAATAAAGCTGGATGTACTTTATATAGAGAGTTGTGAGATTAATATAGCTGACATTTATTTTGTGACAGTATAAACAACTAGACAGCTGAGATTTGCTAATGTATAACGCTTTAAATGAGTATACTGTATATGTGCAAATAAAGTTGAACGTACTATATATCCAGCTTCATATAAAGAGTTGTGCCATTATATATTGTGCCATTTAATCTTTATTTGACCCTCTAACTCTAGCATTCTCTTTTCTAATTCTATTTTATCTATCTGCCTTCTTTTTATTAAACACACACACACACTTGACCCTCTATCAATTGCATATTTATTCTCTAACTGCTAGCTTTTCTTGAAAAACTAACACTAGCTTTCTTTTCTATATTCTATCTACTTGTTTTCTTAAAAAACAAAAAAAACAAAAAAAAAACCTTGCTACGTGAACTGCGTTAGGCTAACCGAGACTTGTCATAGCGCTTGCATGTTGTTGCTCTTTTGTTGGTTTTGATTGCTTCTATTGTCTATTTGTAAGTCGCTTTGGATAAAAGCGTCTGCTAAATGACTAAATGTAAATGTAAATAATTTACACTTTGTAACAATATAAATGATAACATGATTTGGTATACTGATAGCCAAGATTTGGTATACTGTATGCCGTAAAATTGGATGTACTAGCCTATATACAGTACACAAATTTATATAGAGAGCAGTGTGATAATTTACACTTTGCGATGATATAAAAAAGTCAAGCAGTTGAGATTTAGTTATATAGTCTATATTGCTTTATGTAAGTGTACTGAATGCATGCAGGTAAATTTTTATATATCCAACTTTATATAAAGAGTTGGGCAATAATATATAATATTTCATGATCCTAAGAGACCTGTGACTCATTTTTAAGTTGTGAACCACCAGTTGCTTGCTTTGTACGCTGCATTTACAGATGGGTTTGTTGCCTTGCGCAAGGGTAACAAGTTGATGGACACAAAACTGCGCTCTTCTAGGAATTGAATCTATAACCTTTGTGTTTGTAGAGCGGATCTTGGCCAGAGCCATTTCACCACCGCTTCCCCTCCAGAAGCCTGTTATCTCCATACGATTTTTTCCTTGTTTCAGATTCCCGTTTCTGCCCGAAGGGATCACCTATTGTGAAGACCGAATGTCTGGAGGAGGCCACGGGAGACATATGATTCTCATTGTGAGGATGAAAGGCGTCTATACGTCTGTTTTTCCCCGTCTTTTGTACGTCTGGGGAGCACCGGATTGGGTGGGCGGAACCGCTTGTGTTGTGATCCCCTCTCATCCATGTGGTGTTGCTTTATGCTCCGTGGGTATGGATCCATTGTAGTGAAATTGAAACTTCATGACGTGTCATTGTTATAAACTTATAAATAATTTATTTCGCCCCGAAGAGCGATCGCTGTTCGTCTTTGACCCAGTTTGACCATGTTGAAACATTTTCCCTTTATATCTCTCTTGCGTGCTCATATTTAACTCTATCCGCTCGTCAGCACGTCGCTTGGCCTGTTTTTAACTTTTTGCTTCATGAAAAATCCATAAAACCTTGAATGTCGCAATGAATTTTTGTATTCTTTTACGATGGCTGCTTGGGAAGGGTATAAAATAATTATTGTAGAAATGAACCATGTAGACTTCGCTATCTGCCTTGTCATCGCTGCTAGCTAGCTCACTTGCTAACATATGTCTGTCAATGAGTTTATATTTTCACCTTATCCTGGAAGACTACAGCTGGCCTGCTCTTAACGCTCTTTGTATATAAACCCCACTCTTAGCTGCAGGTGCTTTTTCCACCCTGCGTAGGATAAAGAGCCTGATTCATGCTAGTTTTCGCTTAAATTGTACAGTTTGTGCACTTGCTTTTTGCAACCCTGACCTGTGCACGTACTGCATCAGAAATGCGATTTGTTTATTAGAGGATATTTACTGGCCCGGTTCTTCAGGTTCTCCCACTGCTAGGTTAATTGGTGTCTTTTGAAAAGTTCATCGTTGATGTTGGGCCAGAAATGTGTTCCTTTTGAAATTCTTTTTGTGGTGTTTGATGCATGTTGGGGAATCTAGGAGTAAAGATGTTCTTGCTACCTGGTATGCAAGGCCAGTGTCTCTTTGATGTCGGATGAAGGACTTCGGAGCAAATCTCAAAGCTCAGAAATGCAGGTACGTGTTTTAATAAGAAACTGGGCTGGTACTACAAAGGTTTGATGTTCAATCCCAATCAGAATGGAGTGTCAACTAGACCACAATTCACTGGAAACATTCGGTTTACTGAAAGTTACTTTGGGTTTAAAAAGACATCACAGAAATAACAAGCAACTGGATCCCAGAAGGCTGTAAAAAGGACTGATTTTGGAAGTGCTGAAGACTCTGGCCTAGATTATATTTTTATTGTTCCGAGGTTGCTCTTTTATTTCTCATGAGATTCAATGAAGGTTATTTGTTTATTTTGGTGTGAAATTTGTGTCATATAATTCCGATAAAATTCCTTAAAATACACCAACATTCAAACATTTGGGGTTGGTATGTTTTTGAAAGAAGTCTCTTCTGCTCACCAAGGCTGCATTTATTTGATCAAAATCATAGGAAAAACAGTAATATTTAGAAATGTTATTACAATTTAAAAGAGCTGTTTTCTATGTGAATATATTGTAAAATGCAATTTATTCCTGTGATCAAAACTGAATTTTCAACATCATTACTCCAGTCTTCAGTGTCACATGATCCTTCAGAAATCATTTTAATATGCTGATTTGCTGCTCAACAAACATTTATTATTATTGTTGAAAACATTATTATTATTGTTTATTGTTTATTATTATCATTGTTGAAAAGAGTTGTGCTGCTTCATATTTTTGTGGAAACTGTGATACATTTTTTTTTTATTTTTCAGGATTATTTGATGAATAGAAGTTCAAAAGAACAGCATTTATTTGAAATAGAAATCTTTTGAAACATTAAAATGTCTTTACTGTCACTTTTGATCAATTTAATGCATCCTTGCTGAATAAAAGTATTGATTTCTTTAAAAACAAATCTTACTGACCACAAACCTTTGAATGGCAGAGTTGATACAAATGAGTCACTAGTCATCATGCAAGCATTTTGTAAAGTACAGAGCTGTAAAATGAAGGTGGATAAGCAGATAATTTGATGAGAAATTTTTGAGTTCATATTGAGATCTCTGACTTATATCTTGGCAAATTTGAGCACTGTCTGAGTGATATGAAATAGATATCAAATCATCTAAAGAGACGCGTTCAGAATCCGAACATCTGTAACTCTGGAAGTGTTTGCGATGTCAAATCAAAGATGAGACAGAGTTCACACGCAGCCCAGGAATTCACAGCAATTAACCCTTCAGCGTCACATGTAAATATGAGCGCTGGAGGCCGTTAGTCTTTCACACACACACACACACGCGCACACACACACACTGGGATCCAGCTTCTTTGTTCTGTCGGGCCCCTGGCCTGTTTCCATGGTGATGGTGCTGGCAGCACCTCACTATAATGGCTGGCGTGTGAGCTGTCCATCACTCCATCCCCCCGTAACACACACACACACAAACACTTATCCACTTTCACCTGCACAAGCTTTCATTTAACTGCTTCTTTTCTTTTCTTTTCTTTTCTTTTCTTTTCCCATTCTCTGCATTTAAGCCATTTTTTTTTCTTTTGTCTCCATTTCTGCCTGGGAAAGTCAACATTATAGAACAGGACAGAACTTAACATAATGAAATAGAATAGAATAGAATAGAATAGACTCCGGATAAAAGCGAAGAGGGAGCAGTCAGTCTTGGATCGGTCCCCCCACACACACATTATATAGTACATCTGGATTTCTGTGCCATCTAGTGTGTGAGCAGCTGTAAATGTGGAACAGTCCCTCTGATCTGATTAGATTTGTGTGGAAGCCTGTTTCCACCACCAGATGAAGTTAATTGCGACTTTTTTCTCTCAATTTACTTTTTTTTTCCTTGTAATTTTGAGTTTATATCTTACATCTATATCTTATATCTATATCTTATATCCCAATTCTGAGATAGAAAAAAAAAAATATATATATATATATATATATATATATGAGATATAATCTCGCAATTGCTAGAAATAAATTTGGAATTGTGAGATAAATAGTTGCATTTACCCTTTTTATTTTTAATTCTGCTGCAGGAAAAAAAAAAAAAAACTGAATTGAGAGAAGTCAAAATTCTAAAACAAAGCCAGAATTACAAATGTATACTCAGAATTCGAAATTAAAAAAAAAGTTTGAATTGCAAGATGTAAACTCAGAATTGAGACAATGAACTCAGAATTCCACAATGAAATTTAAAAATAAAAAATGGCTACTGCAACTGTTTTTTTCTCAGAATTGCAAGAGAAAACAGAATTGTGCACTAAAAAGTCGTAATTACCTTTTACAATTTTTTTTGGCGGAAATAAGCTTACATATATTTGTGTTCTTCAGGGTTAGTATTAGAATAAAGTGTCATCTGTCATCAACAAAGAAATGAAAAAAAAAATAACACTGTTTCAGCAAGATCAACTGGTTTTACAGTAGTAATGATGGAATATTGGTGGAATCTGTGTTTGCCATGGCAATTTGTTCTGTTTTAGTTTGCATTAGGACCCTAAAAAGAGATGTATTATTATTTTTTTTCTGTGAGATTTAAGCACTTTTATAGGATGCAAGTCCCATTTATTTCATTGTCTGTTTGAGCATCTGACATCAGCTCCACTGCCTTTGTAGCAACATTCACATGCATTGTCATTGTCCAACCGATATCTAAATCTGAATGATAAAACGTAATGTCTACATAATTGGAGAAACATACATTTCCCTCCAATTAAAAGCAATGGTGCAGTATATTTTTTGTGCATCATGTATAATGTGTTAGTGGCTCCCAGCAGTGTGTCTCTGACCCCCTGACTGCGTTCATCTCACCGTTCTGCTGTGTTTAAACAGTGCACACTGGGATGAGGGGACAGAAGGGTCTTCACAGGGACCCCAGGGGGGCATTTTCTCATTTTAACCCTGATAAACAGGATACGCCCTCATTAGAGACAGTGGCTGTTGGAGGAAAAACTGACCTCATATCCCATCAGTGCTGTACTGGGGCTTGTGGGCTTATCTACCAATTTTGTGGATTTATACTGGCAGCTAAATATGAAAGTTCTTGACGTTTTTCTTTATATCAGTATTTTGGTGTCTGAGTTATTTAAAGCACCAGATCAGAGATAAGAACTTGTATTGTTTATGACAATGAAGTAAAATGATTGCAATATAGTCATGAGAATCGGCATGAGAATAATGAGAATTGTAAACAAACTTATGAGTAAAACTTGTGGATACATTATGATAATGTGAACTTGCTATAGAAATTGGATAGATAGATAGACAGACAGACAGATGCAAGATAGATAGATAGATAGATAAATAGAAATACAAATGGGAGGATAGATAGATAGAAATACAAATGGGAGGATAGATAGATAGACAGACAGACAGACAGACAGATGGAAGCATAGATAGATAGATAGATAGAAATACAAATGGGAGGATAGATAGATAGATAGATAGATAGATAGATAGATAGATAGATAGATAGATAGATAGATAGATAGATAGAAATACAAATGGGAGGATAGATAGATAGAAATACAAATGGGAGGATAGATAGACAGACAGACAGACAGACAGACAGACAGATGGAAGCATAGATAGATAGATAGATAGATAGATAGATAGATAGATAGATAGAAATACAAATGGGAGGATAGATAGATAGATAGATAGATAGATAGATAGATAGATAGATAGATAGATAGATAGATAGATAGAAATACAAATGGGAGGATAGATAGATAGATAGAAATACAAATGGGAGGATAGATAGATAGACAGACAGACGGAAGCATAGATAGATAGACAGATAGATAGACAGACAAATAGACAGATAGATAGATAGATAGATAGATAGATAGATAGATAGATTCAGAGACAGACAGATAGACAGACATATAGATAGATAGATAGATAGATAGATTTTTTGTTGTTTGTTCTTGATTTGCATTGTCAGATAAACTCTTCATCACTGAACGAAGCTTTCGTGTGTCTGTTATATCAGCAGGAGCAGCTACTGAACGACACCAGAGAGGGGAGTCAAAGCACGCAGCGGAGAAGATGCGACTCGTCCAATTATCGCAGAGGTGCGAGGCGGTTACTTGGACCCTCTCACAGCCTGGATAACTGAGGGTTACAGGGTGCAAAACACGCCTTAAAAACAGATGCAGGAGTGAGATGGTAAATGTTGGTTTTCACACACACACACACACACACACACACACACATGGGGGAGCGGGGTTTACACCCCTGTAGGGGGTAATAAAGTGAGTTAAAGCATCACACTTCTGTAAACTTAATCTATACGGGTTTAATTACTATTTGGCGCCTCTCTTCTCTCTCTGGTTTTCTCTGGATCTCTCCGTCCTCAGCCACTTCTCTGCTTGAGCTCTTGCTGACAGTCATGAAAACGAGATTTGCTCAGTTGGGGTTCCTGTTTGACTGATCGGCATGGAGCAAATTAACAACAAGCAACACACACACTTCCCCCATCTCTGTTTGCATTACCTTTTCTTCTTTCTTCTGAAGTACTGGAGCAAAAAGACCTTCCTGATAATCAACAGTTTGTATGGTTGCGTCTGTCTCTTAAAGGCATAGTCACACAATATCAACAAAAAACTCTTTATTTACTAATTATCATGTCATTTCAAAGCCAAATGACATTCTTTCTTTAAGTGAAGCAGAAAAGGAAGTTATTATTTTGTATTCAATGAAAGTGCATGGAGACTACAACTCATGCACTACATGTCATGCACTATATTCCATGTTATACAATAGTTTTATGTAAGCAATATGCTGATGTTTCAATCATTACTGAGTGAAAATCTTGCTTTCAGGCTGTTTAAATCTGGTGTGTTCATGATGCACAGCCAACACACTTTTTTTAATTGACATCAAACCATATTTTATTATTGAACAAATATTTGAATTGAATGATTAATGAAATTTTTGTTAATTCTTCACATTAAGCAATATCATATGGCTTGTAAAGACATAGAATCATTTTAGTGTTATTTATATACTATTTTTAATTAGCTTTTATGTTTTCAATTTTCATTATAATTTTTTTAGTAATTTTGTTGTGCGCTTTTGTCTTTTTTATGGCTTGTAAAGCCTTAGAATTATTTTGGTATTATTTATATACAGTTCGTATTTTTAATTAGATTTTATTTTTATGTTTTCAGTGTGTTTATAATTTTAGTTTTAGTTTTTATTATTAGTATTTCATTTATATGTGCTTTGGTAATGTTTATTATTGTTATTTTTTTAAATAGTACTATTTAGGTTTAATTTTATTTTTTATTTTTATTTCAGTTTTAGTTTTATAATAATTTATTTGCACTTAATATTTTTTCATTATATATATATATATATATATATATATATACATGCATACATACATACACACACACATATATATATATATATATATATATATATATAATTATTTTCTCATCTAATAATTATATTTTATTATATTTTAGTTATATTTTAGTTAACAAAAATAAATTTTTTTTAGTTATAGTTGATGAAAATAATCAACAATCCTTGTTAATATTTTGAATTAATATTTATTATTATTTTTATTTTATTTTAGTTTAGTTTTAGTTAACAGTAATAACCCTAGTTTTAATAATACATTTATGGTGCTTTTATTGTCCTTTTTGCAGCTTGATGGCCCTGGTACCCATGGAAATTTTGTTAAACATCTCCTGTGTTTTTACAAAAGAAAGAAAGTCATGCAGGTTTGAGACGACATGAGGGTGAGTAAATGATCAGCAGATGGGACAGACGCTGTCATTTCTCTCAGTCTCTCTCTTCGAGGCTCATTAGTTCTTCAGAATGAATGTAATCATAAAGATGCTCTGCTATTGTGCAGCACATCATTCAGCAGATATGACGCATACAGGCAGACAGCAGCGCAGACAGACAGGCCACAGAAGCCCTCGGCCTGCGGAGAGACTCTGAGGTCTACCTGCTGCTGCTCAGGAGGGGAGACTGAGAGAAAGAGAGAGACAGACAGAACTGGAGCCAGTGTAATGAGCTGTGAAATTCAGCTGTACACACACTATAGCAGCACTGCATTCAGTGACGCCACAAATAACTGACAAAACAGTGCAAAATAAGCTCGCAAAATGGAATAAGTAGCTGCATGGGTGAATAATAATAGAACAGTAGTTTGCTTTTCTCTCAGAATAAGGAAAATTAAATAAAAATTAAGATTTATTTATTAAATAAATGTATTAATTTATAAATTTATTAGATTTATTAACAAATAAGATCATGCAAAAATGAAATAATAAAAAGTAGAATAAGGAAATTGAGAAAAGCATAAATAAGCAATATTAACAAATAAAACACTGTAATAGTGTAAAAAGTGTAAAATAATATAAACAAATAAAATAAGAAAATTAAAATTAATGACATTAAATGAGAATTTTATTAAAACTTTAATGTGAAAAAATAACAATAGGGTGAATAGTGCACATTGCTAAATACAATAAATATTTATTAACAAACAAAATTATTCAAAATCAAATAAAAAATAAAATGAAAAAAGTAAAATAAAAGCATTCATAAGCAATATTAACAAATAAACTGGAACAATAGTGTAAAATAAACAAAATGAAGAAAAATGGCATTTTAATCAATTTGAGAATTATATATAAAAGGAAACAGTAAAAGTAGAACTAGATAAAAAAGTTTTGTCAAGACAAACTTTAGGTTGGCTTGAGAAAGCCTAGCCTGAAAGTTTAAAGCAGCTGTAAAAGCCTAAAGTTTGAACATTTAGATAGATTAGATAGAGGTTGATAACATGTTTCTAGCATGATTTGCATGTTTTTAGCATGGTTAGCCTGTTACTAACATATTGTTGGCATGATTAGCATGTTACTAGCATGTTGCTAACATGATTAGCAAGTGACTAGCATGTTGCTAGCATGATTAGCAAGTGACTAGCATGTTTCTAGCATGATAAACATGATACTAGCATGTTGCTAGCATGATTAGCAAGTGACTAGCATGTTACTAGCATGACTAGCAAGTGACTAGCATGTCACTAGCATGTTTCTATCATGATTAGCATGTTAATAGCATTTTGCTAGCATGATTAGCCAGTGACTATCATGTGGTTAGCATGTTTATAGCAAGATTAGCATGTTGCTAGCATGATTAACAAGTGACTAGCATGTTGCTAGCATGACTAGCATGTCGCTAGCATTTTTATAGCATGATTAGCATGTTGCTAGCATGATTAGGAAGTGACTAGCATGTTGTTAGCATGATTAACAAGTTACTAGCATGTCACTAGCATGTTTCTAACATGATTACCATGCTGCTAGCTTGTTGTTAGCATGATTGGCATGCTACTAGCATGTTGTTAGTATGTTTCTAGCATGATTAGTATGTCGCTAGGATAGATAGATAGATAGATAGATAGATAGATAGATAGATAGATAGATAGATTAGAAATATTAGATGGAGTTTGAATGAGTTTAAATGGATTAGAAATAGTACATAGAAGCGAAGCTTGATTGAGTCTAATCGGCTTCAGTGTGTTTAGATTTGAATTTGTGACAGTTGGAGTTTGAATAGTCTTGGCTCATCTGAACATTCCGTCAATGTAAGTCTATGGGATTTTTATGATTTTTAATCTTCATTTTTATGAAAACCATAAGTCGGATCAGTTAGAAAAGATATAGCACACTAAGTCAGATCAGTCTAAAGAGCTGGGCTTAGTTTGGTGGTTCTAGCTTGAAAGCTCTAGGAGGAGTAGCATTCAGAAATTTTAGTCTCATAAAAATAATAAGAACTAACTTTGATGTTGGCTTGGCAAAGCGTTCATGGGCGGCCTTGGGCAAAAGAGCCAGAGTACTCCGGCGTTCTTGAGCCGCCCCACTACAAAAAATAAAAATAAAAAAAACTTACAACAGTTATAGTTTTCATAATATTTTTCTATGGACCCTTGCTATGTTCTATTCTAAAAAAAAAAATTAAATTAAAAAAATTAAAATAAAGCCTACTAGGCTATGACAACAGCTTCAAAAGAGTTGGCAAGCTGGATGCGAAATAAGTCATGCCTTTTATTGTTTTCCCTGTTTGCGTTGTGGGCAACGACACAGAAGGTAACTGAAACAATACGGTTTAGCTCAAGGCGATGATCTGGGTCCAAGCACAGTGGTTTGTGTAGATGATGCAGTTACACAATGGACATGTCTCTTTTCAAGTAAATTATGAGTCCTTATGTGAGTACTATTATATGCACAATATGAAAATAGATAACTAATATAGTGTCCCTTCTTCACTTGGACGTACATTCAGTTATGTGCAACAACTTGAGAAAAAATATTGCCAATACCCTTAAAATAAGAAAAAAAAAAGTAATGGTATTTAAGAGATTACAGTTTTTGCATATTTACTATATTGGGCTTTTTTCAAATTTATGAAAATGTAATGAATTTATGTGCATTTTTTAATTTAGTCACTTAAATGAAACATTTTCAAAGTCTTTGAACTGAGATCTTGAAGGATTTGTTATCATGTGGCTCCCTCGTGTGGACAGCATTAGCATTATGGCCTTCATCTCTGAACCACATTAAGATGACACCTTTTCATAAATATGGCTGTTTCCGAGAGTTTTTTATGATTTACATTTCAAAAAATAAAATTCAAGTACTTCAGCCATTTTAAGCAACTTGTATTAACCCTGGTAATATTTTTTATAGACCGCTGTAATTGTCTATTCTAACAAATAAGTTTATTATGAAAATAAAAGTGTAGCTACCGGTTAAATTGTGCAATAAACAAATTGCAAACAATAGTGAAGAGCAGGTTTTAGGTTTTTAGGTGTTTAGATCCAGAAATAGAAAAATCTAATTTAAAATAACATGTCATAGTTTTCATTAAATATAGATTAATTCTTGTTAGAGTAAAAAATAAATAAATACATAGAAAAAAGCAGCCAAGAGAGCAGGTTTTAGGTTTGTAGATGTGTGACAGAGGCCAGCGGGTAAGTGCTGTGCAGGTAAAACCTCACTCCCCGATCTCAAAATGAGGCGCTCTAGCGACAGACGCTAGAGGCCGTGGCCTTTAGCCTCCTTGTTAGAGCGCCCGCCTCCCATGCCGACGACCCGGGTTCGAGACCCACTCGGAACGAGGTGTGGCAGGTGTGGTAGGTGCGGACCCGGGGGGGTTACAGATGTTTAGATGCAGAAATGGAAGAATCCTAAAATAACATTGCATAGTTTTCATTAAATATTGATTCTTGTTAGAGCAATAAATAAATAAATAAATAAAAGAAGCCAAGACAAACGAATGATTTTCTGTTTTTTATGGATTAACATTGAAGACAGAGAGCAGCTGGTAAATGCGGTCGCTTTAATGTTCATATCCATCCACCTCCGATTTATTTCTCAAAATGTTTACGTGAGACATAAACGTCTGTTTTCGATGATATTTGCCAAGCTATCATGTATTTTGAAATAATCTTGTAAGTGATTGTCCGTTCTAGTGCTGAGAAGCCAGAATCAATGCGCTCCAGGAGCGATCGAGACGCAGTTGCTCTGCAGTTAAACAGACAGAATATCTCACAAGCACTCATAAGCACTTATTTTACCTCTTCAATATGTTCTTCTAAGTATATTATGTTGATTCGCTGTAGTGTTTTAAGGCTTTAGACATGTAAATTATGTGTTCTGTCTGTAGCCTTTTTGTCCATTCGACTGCTGAGAAGCCGGCGTGACGCGAGGCGAATGTCAGTGAAACATAAATAAAGCTCACATGCACTCAACTTAGCTCTTTAATATGTTCGTATAATTGTATTCTGTAAAATCGCTGTAGTGTTTTCATTCACAAGGCTTTAAGATGTGCAAATAAATAAGTTCAATGAGGACGCTGCAGTGAGCTCGCGATCTCAGAAATCTGACGCAAGGCTTTCAGTTTCACACAAATCAGCTCACAAACACCTGAATTTAGCTCTTGTTGTGTTCTAATGGGTGGATTGCATTCAGTCGCTGGAATATTTTATTTGAAAAGGCTCTAAAACAAGTGCAAATGCTGTTGTGAGCACGGACGGACTTCACTCGCTGATCGGTGCGGTGAGAGCTCTCTCGTGTTTCACATTGTTCTCTGGCCAGACAGTCATTATTAATGAGCCCTGAGCCGGTAATAATCAGATATGTTGGTGTAGCTTGTCCCTGTGAATGAAAGTTATGTATTTATTTGTATTTTTAACAGATTTAAAAGTGAAACTAAGTGAGACTCCTCCCTCCAGTGGAGAGAATTGCTCCTCTAGGGGCGCAATTTTTCTCAGCCAATGTAAGTCTATGGGAAATTTTTCATATTTAATAATTAATTATAAAAAGATTGTAAGTCTGATCAGTCTGAAAATATATAGCATAAAACTACCCATCAGTGCCCAGGCCTTCGCCAAGCCAAAATAATAAGAAGCTTAAATAGTAGATCAGTAGGTTGGCTTTCTCAAGCCAACCTAATAAGGAAATTAAAAATAAGAAAAATCAGGTGAAATTATAACAGTAGTGTAAATATAGATATATATTTATTAACAAATACAATAATGATGCAAAATGAAATCATGAAAAGTAGAATTAGGAAATTAAAATGAGAAATCAAGTAAAAAAAATCAAGAGAATCATAAATAAGCAACAATAACAAATGCAAAAGTGTACAATAAAATAAATAATAAAATAAAGAATTTTATTAAAACTACCTTAAAAAAACTTAAAAGTTGAATAAAATATAATAATAAGGAGAACAGTGCAAATTGCTAAATAAGTGATATTAACAAATAAAATACAATTTAAAGCTACAAATCAACAAATAGAAATATTTGAAAATAGATTAATCTAGTTGCATTGTTGAAGGATAGAAACAACCAATATCATCAATAATGAACAATGTTTAACATTTAGAAACAACAGATTATTCCGTTTCTTTAACTCTCTCTCGTTCTCTACTCTTCTGATGTTCATATTGATGATTATTAACGTGATGTCAGCCAATCACGTTCAAGACTTGGTTAGCTGCGTTTGACTGTGCAAAAGACATTACTGTGTTATTATAGGTGGGTTGCCAGGGTGTTGCTAAGGTGTTCAAAGCGATTTCAGCATGGTGTTCTAAGAATTTTCTTCCTTTATGATGTGTCTGTGGGATTTTTGAACCTGTTTTATGGTGCAGCAGGTGAAAATGTTGCTGATCAGTCAGTAAAGTAGCAGCAACATGATTTGAGGAATCGTTCAAATGCTGCATGATGTTTTAACACACACACACACACACACACACACACACACACAGAGGTGTCACACACACACACACACACACTTGTTTCGCTATCCTTGTGGGGACTTCCATAGGCGTAATGGTTTTTCTACTGTACAGACCGTATATTCTATTGCCCTACACCAACCCTACACCTAAACTTAGCCCTCACAGGAGACATTTTGCAGTTTTAGATTTTCATAAAACTTCATTCTGTGTCATTTATAAGCTTCTTTACCCGCAGGGGCCTCAATTTAGGTCCCCACCATGACACGAGTCCCCACCTGAATAGAAAAACAGGTACACACACACACACACACACACACACACACACGCACAAACACTAGCTTTTTTTAAATCACTCCTTCAGTGTGGCAGTGTAAATAAACATTAGTTTGGCCTGTGTTCACACACACACAGCAGCCGCAGACACACACTGTCATCTGTCTTACAACACAGACCATCCATCACAGCAGCGGAGTCGACATGTCTGACACACACACTCTCACTTTTCACACCACTGAACACACACACACACACACACACACACATGGTGACACCTGAGGAGAAAACACATCGATTCGATGCACTGGATGATGATGTCATCACGCGAGCAGCCTGGAGTCACATGCTAATACCTGTGACACCTCTGTGTGTGTGTGTGTGTGTGTGTGTGTGAAGGTATGCACAGATCAGATTTCTAAACAAGCCTTTGAAATGTAGAAGATTGTTAAAGTCGTAGAGAGTCCTAAATACAAGCAGTCCTGCCAAATACACACACACACACACACACACACACACACACAGGCATTTCAGAAGCTCAACAGAACAACCGTTCCAAACCCTACATAGGGAGCCGCCTACATAGGGAGCATCCTGAGTGTCATCCTCAGTGCTAAACTGCACAAAATCGTCTCGTGCGATTTTATTAATTTGATGTTAACATGTTGCTAAGCTCAAATTGACTCACATATTGAGTAAATTGCTCATTTAATTAGATTCAGCTATTTTTATTGACACTTTTCAATACTGAATTAATTATAGTTATTAATTGTCATGCAAAATAACATTTTTAGGATTTTATGTGCCAAAATGTATGGTCTTGATATCAGTACTTCGAGATCAATCCGTTCATCGCATTCTCGACTCTTGATTTAATCTTTTTTTTTTTTCACACAAAGTTTGGTTAAAAATGCAAAATAGTCACTTTTAATGAGATGATAATTGGATGTTGCTTACTGAATTGAACATGCAAGATGAGGTTATGTGACAGACCATAGCATACTAATCACTGCATGCTGCTGTTTTCATAATAAATTATATAATAATCAATTTATATAATAAATGACATGCAGTACACAGTACACCTTAAAATTCTGCTTTAATTCTGATTATGCTAGTTAATTTTTACAAAAATACTAGCTTGTTTTTTACTAGTTAATTTGTACAAATTAACTTAAACCTTTATTATTTTTTTTAAATACCTTACACAACCACTGTTTTTTTGTTTTGTTTTATTTTTGTTTTTAATTAATACCTCTTTTATTTTGGATGAATACAGCTCTTAATACAGCATATTGGATATTTTTTTTAACGTATACAATATGACTGATTACCGTTCAAAAGTTTGGGGTCAGATTTCTTGATGTTTTTGAAAGAAGTCTCTTCTGCTCACCAAAGCTGCATTTATTTGATCAAAAATACAGTAAAATCAGTCTAATTGTGAAATAGTATTATAATTTAAAATAACTGTGAATATATGGTAAAATGTTATTTTTTCTTGTGATCAAAAGCTGAATTTTCAGAATCATTACTCCAGTCTTCAGTATCACATGATCCTTCAGAAATCATTCTAATATTGCTGCTCAAGAAACATTTCTGATTATTATCAATGTTGAAAACATTCAAAAGAACAGCATTTATTTGAAATAGAAATCTTATCCAACGTTATAAATGTCTTTGCTGTCACTTTTGCTCAATTTAATGCATCCTTGCTGAATAAAAGTAGTAATTTCTTCAAGAAAATCTTACCAACTATATACAATGAGCAATAGCATACTATTTTGAGAACATCCAGTGACTGACGAAATGTGTTTGGGACGGTCCATGTTGGAGGATGAAGTGTGTGTGTGTGTGTGTGTGTGTGTGTGTGTTTCTGCATACCAGGCGTGTGTGTGTGTGTGTGTGTGTGTGTGCGCGTTTTTGTGACAAATGAGGACATAAATTTGTATAATGACAAAGGTATGACATAGGTATTACAAGGAGAAGGTGACTTTTCAGGACATTACCCCATGTCCCCACTTTTCAAAACACTTATAAATCACACAGAATGGAGTGTATTGAAAATCTGAAATAGCACAAAGTTTCCTGTGAGGGCTAAGTTTAGGTGTAGGGTTGGTGTAGGGCAATATCACATACAGTTTGTACAGTATAAAAACCATTACGTCTATGGGATGTCCCCACTTTTCACAAAAACAAACGTGTGTGTGTGTGTGTGTGTGTGTGTGTGAGAGTGTTGGCGTGTCTCTGCAGTGTATACAGCAATGTATTCTGGGTGAATTCCGTTCCGGCTCCATTGCTATACATTTTCTGCTCACGCTGTCGGTTCACACACGCCGTGACTGTGAGTACAAGATCAGTGTGATGCTGAGAGAATATATGACCGCAGACACAGAGATGTCAGCACGGCTTAGACTCCTTAGCTATCAGCTTTGTCTCGGATGTTTCTCCTGAAGGGAAATAAAACAGTATATACTTAAAATATATATATTTAAATATTTTTAAAATAAAATATTAAATTAAGATTATTTTTTATAAAAATATTGTACAATTTTAGTTTTTAAAAATGTTATTTTCAGTAAGGATATTTTATAATAATATCATACAATATAAATAATATATTAATAAAATATTAAAATGAAAATGGATTAAAGTATTGAATCCATTAAGACAGGGGTGCCCAATCCTATTCCTGGAGATTTACCTTCCTGCAAAGTTCAGCTCCAACCCTGATCAAACACCTGAACCAATTAGGATCTGAAGGAGCACTTGATAATTACAGACAGGTGTGTTTGATCAGGGTTGGAACTGAACTCTGCAGGAAGGTAGATATCCAGGAACAGTGTTGGGCACCCCTGCATTAAGACTATAGAGCTGTAAAAGGTGTGTTTATTTATATATATATATATAGTAAAGCGAAAAATAAATTATTAAAATGCTGTGTATGTAGTTTAATCTTTTGAAATGTTGTTTTCATATTAGATTTTATTATTTTATTAATATTTGTTTTCATGACGCATTTTTATATATATATATAATAAGAAAATAAAAATATTTTTTAATTAAAAAGCAATATATATATTGCTTTTTAATTAAAAAATAATTTTATTTTCTTATTATAATACTATATAAAAAAAGAAAAATAAATTTTAAATTAGGAAGTGTATTATGAACAGGGAGAAAGAGATGCAAATGCATGTCACTAGTCGTCATCCAGTAAGACTAGTGACAAGTGACTAGTGAAGGCACTCTCTCTGCCTTCGATACCATGACTGAGGTGCCCTTGAGCAAGGCACCGAACCCCCAATTGCTCCCCGGGCGCTGGAGCAATAGCTGCCCACTGCTCCGGGTGTGTGTTCACGGTGTGTGTGTGCGTTTGTTCACTATTCACTGCTGTGTGTGTGCACTTGGATGGGTTAAATGCAGAGCACCAATTTCGAGTATGGGTCACCATACTTGACAATACGTCACGACTTTCACTTTCGACTATAGAACTAAAATGATTGCTCATTTTGACTTCATATTGAGATCTGACTTTTGATGGCAAATCTGAGCACAGTTAAGAGGAATTATGAAATCTCTGGAGTCTGTTTCTCAGAAGAAATATCTGGAACCTAAAGCAGAACTCTCAATTAGATCTCTTTGCTCTCTAAGAGAAACAGCCAAGATTTCACAGAGATCTTATGTGTGATATTTAGTGGCAGACGCTCTGGTGAAGCACTGATTCCCATGATTCAGAGCGAGTGGATGTCAGGGAGTCTCTCTGGCGTCTGCGGGTCAGATGTAGGTTAAGAGGGGCAGCCCGGGTTAACAGATCCACTGAGAGTTCATGAAGACAGACACACACATTCCTCAAACTGCAGAGTGTACACTAGATTACATCACACTGGAGAGCAGCCTCATCACAACTGAGCAACAGCGCCATCTACTGACTGCTGACTGCTTGTAACCAGATTTAAAAGCTACTCCTTTTATTTGCTAAATCAAGTATTGATCATGAATTGATGACCTCATGAACTGATGTAGACCAATGACCCACAGGGAGCTAACTCAGTTAACTTAAATCATTTAAAATAAGACAAAGAGGAGCTAAAACAACTGAAAATCAAGAGATTTCTTACATTAATTCACCCCCTCAACAACTGCTTGTCCTTTAAAGAACCACAATTCCTGCGGTCTTGGAAAAGCTGAATTAATGAGGACATTTTAAAAGTGTGGACAAAGAAAAGTCATGTTAATTAATCAAATCTTAAAATGCATTTTTTATATAATTAATATAAATGTATCTCTACGTAAGCCAAGCTCTGAAATATTTACCAGGGAGAAATTGTGAGTAAATTAAAAAAAAAAATAAAAATAATTATATATATATATATATATATATATATATATATATATATATATATATATATATATATATATATAACAACAAAAAAATACTTTTCCATATTTTCTGGGCATGTGCCAGGCTAATACCATAGTATTTGTTTCTGTTTAAATGGTTCAAGAAGTTTTTCATCTAATATTTAATATGTTTTAGTCTGTTAACAATAACAACACTGTAGAGAACTCTGTAAATATCATGGTACATTATTATAGTAGAAAAGTACTAACAAACATTAGAAAAACATGTTAAAAAGTCGAGGGTCACGAGTCCAACTAAAGCAAACATTAATCACCATAATAGTGACTACGAAACTGAAATAGTTAAAACAAAACTAATATTTTCAATAAAACATCAACATCTAAACCTCTGTTAATTCTCAATAAGAACTTTTGTAGACGTCTGACAGAAATAAAGTCAAACTGTTTAGTAAGAAGTGAAGCTGGTAATGTTGTTTTTGGAGTTGATTAATCATCCTCTGCTGAGATGTCTTGTTTTATTTAATAACTTTGTAATTGTTGTGTTTCTGCACATCTCTTCTCTTTTTTTCTGTTTTATTTGTTTCTTTTTCCTTCAGGGATTCTGCTTGTTGACAGCAGGTGTTCATCACTGATGCTCTATTGTCACTCAATGAACCACTTAATTAACTCCAACACTGGACTTTGCTAATTTAACACGGAGGATTTTGTGCTGTACCATGTAGCTGCAACACTGGATAAATTAGTAACTTTTTTGAGGTTTGCTGTGAAGAATGTTAAAAGAATGTTCCAGGAACATCATAGTAACCTTAAAAAGATAAATGTTCCACTAACAATAAATTTTCCACTGCACATCTATGTGTGCAGATGCATATATGCTAGCTAATAATTGTCCTCTTTCCTGTAAGCCATGCTCAAACTGAAAATAGTGAAATCCCGTAAATACAAGCCAACATTGACATATACTCCGTACCTTGTAAACATACAATAAAGTCAATACTTTTAGTTATCAAATCTTACACATCATTTTGCTTTAAACCTTGAAACGTTCAGATCTCTTGACTTAAAATTCAAAAACGTTTATAAAATGTCCAAAGTCTCTTTAATTATGAATGTTGCAACTTACACCATCAAGGAGATGGATGCTGTATTTGTGCGGTCTTTTTCACTTATCTTTCTTTTTAGCCAAAGTTTTACTCTGCATCCGTAGCAACGGAAAGTTGATTTGCTTTCACATTCTAATCTTGCATGAGTATGCAGCGTTCCAATTTGACTAATGTTTTTTTAAAAGTTGTATAAATGTTAAGACTAAACATTCTTAAAGTGATGTTTTAGAACATTCTTATAGCTTTGTTAATATTTGATATAAGTTGTCATAATGTTGAGAAAATGTTCAGCATTCTCTGAACATCCTTATGATGTTATTTGTACTTGATGAACATTTTAAGAAATGTTTTTTGTAACCTTTAAATAACATTAGAATCACAACAAGAAAACTGGACATTCTAATGATGTTAGAATAAAAGTTTTAAACAACATTATATTTTGGGTATATAGACATTATAGGAAATGGCAAGAGTGTAACATGCCTCATCTAATGGAGCTCAAATTAAATCAGAGAATAGGAACTGTGATAAAAATGTTATAAACGCTATAAAAATGTGGGAACGTTGTATTGAAATGTTTCTAAAATGTTGAAATGTCTAGTTTTCTTGTCATGATTAGAACATTATTTAAAGGTTACAAAAATGTTTCTTTCAACACTATATTAACTTTATTTTCAAAATATAACATTTGAATGTTTATTTTTAATATTCTGTGATTGTTAAAATGTCCTTTTTTATGATTAGAATATTATTTAAAGGTTACAAAAAATGTTTCTTACAACATTCTATTAACATTATTTTTAAAAAGCATGATTTGAATATTTATTTTTAATATCCTAATAATTCATGTTTATTTATTATTTTATTATTATTATTTTATTTATTATCTAATGTTTGTTTTTAATATTCTAAGAATGTTAAAATGTCCAGTTTTCTTGTTGTGATTGTAACATTACTGAATGATTAGTACAGTCCTCGATTCTGATCTCATAATCTTGCGCTGTGCCGCAAATCATTCTGTTTTAAAGAAAAACAGAAGTTTTCTCATGCTGAGAGATAAGCAGATGTGTGTATGAGAAAATATCGTATATAGTGTTAAAAAAATATATCTAGGCTCCATCAGATGAGGCATGTTACATTGGAACATTCTCTTGCCATTGCTGTTAGGAACTATTTTTAGCGGAACGGCAGCATTTAATGAACTTACTTCAAAAAAAGAACAGCTAGCAAACTCAACTAATTACATTTTGCAATGTGAATGATTAGTAAAGCCAGCAAAAGTATGAGCACAGTCAAAGAGCAATGATCGAGCCAAAGTTCTGCCTGTATTTGTTCCTAAACAAATCCATTACAGTAATTGCGGTAAAATGACTGTATGAAAACAGTGATATTGACATAACTTATCTAGTGTCCATGACCTGTAAAACCATAACACAGTCTGCATGGTTATTTATTGACCAGATGGTCTTTATATTGGTGCTTTGCATGGATGCTGCACATAGCTGATGAGTTTGCAGCCACAATGAAGATATCAGGCATACTCCTTTACTTCTTTGTGACATTATGTCCTCTCTCTGAGGGGTTGCCCCTCAGCTGTCCTTCCCCATTTCTGAATGATGCTGCACACCTGAGATCAGGGAAACTTTGTGCAACATTGCAGCTGCAGACCAAGTTGCCCTGCCCCGGTGTAAGCCTGTCAGTAAGTGAAAATGAGCGACTGAATCCTGAAAAATGGCATCTGGAGAGCCTGTCACTGAAGGTGAGCTGTTAAGATGCATGCTTACTACATAATACTCTTTTATATGGAAAGTAGCACTACAACCATTTCCATCTACTCATACATTATATTTCTATATTTTTATTTACAATGTAAAAAAAACTGACCATAAAATATGGTAATTTACAGTGTTTTTTCTTTGAAATGGGGAAGTTTGAGTTGCATTTGATGATTACAGCAGTGTAACTTTTTCAGAAAAACCCTGTCAAAGAAACATTTTTTAATCAGTTTTGATGCTTTTAGAAATGTTCATCAGATGCCTTTTAGAGACAGTTTGGACACTGTAGACAAATTAAACAATAGCCTAGGGCCTCCATATTGTTGAGGGCATCATATTAACAAAATGATCAAGGGGGAGGCTTAACCTCTGATGTACTTTTGTTATGCATCTTTACCTCATTTAACAATCTTCTCATGAGTTATATCATTAAATCGTACTTTTTCTTTTTAGGTGGAAAAAGCCTGCAGTTTTATGGTGTTGAAACAAGACAAAGAAAGCCAACATTTTCCTGGGGGATTCTATGCAAACATTACTATAAACTCCATCAATGCACAGTCATTTTTGTGTGTTTGCACAAAATTGCACATCAGAAACCGACGTACTCCAACATTTCATGATTTTGCGATGAAGCATTTATTGAACAATCCTGCAGATCCGTCTGATTCCAAGTATTGGAAGAATGCGTGGGATTCTGCAATAAGATATAGAGTGGAAGTAAAGAATAACAACAACATACCACGTGTACAATCTTTCATGCCAAAAGAAGAATTTAATAAAAAGTTCACACGTGATTTTAAGATCAAAGCTTCTAATAGCAGAATTTTATACAGAAGTGAGAACCGAATGAATATTTATGATGTCACTAACAAAAACGGTAAAATAGAAGTCATGAAAAGATATGATTATGCTGTGGTTGATCTTGACAACAATGATCGGCCAATTCATTATGAACCTGTTTCAGATGAATTTGCTGAACGCTTAGGAAAAATGAGACCTGGACAATCTGCTTCAATACAAAAACAACCTGGTGCATCTAGAGTATACAAAGGATGGAGAGGAGGAGTGCAGCAATGGGAAGAAGCTGTAGAACCAGTGGCTGAAGGAGAAAATATAGCCATGACTGTGATCGGAGCAGCTCAAGTAACTCAAGCAGCTACGATCTTCACACAAATTCTACATGTTTTGACTTTTTTTTTAATATAGGCCTAAGCCAAAAATGAAATAATGTGGGCTGAGGGTTGTACTTTAATGCCTACTGTATAAACCTCAATATATCCCAGTATTCTAACAAAACAGTTTATGAACAAATTTTGTGATAATTAACAATAATTTTGTCAACTTTAGCAAAGGTATTTGTGTAGTTGTGCTAACAATAAATGCATTTCAGTTGTACCTGTTAATGTAACCATAAAATTACACATCTAAAATGTTGAAACCTTAGTCAAATCAAATGCACACAAAGGAATTTTTTCTTCTGCATTTTTAATGTTCCTATTACACTCTTCACAGTTTCAAACAATCATTGCACAGTAATGATTAGTTTTAGAAAACAAAACACAAATACACCAGTTTGGAAAAATAAAAGTCAAATCATAAATCTGCATCACAAAAGCAAACATATTACAATAAATTACATTTGCACAATAAAAATGAATATACCTAGAGCTGACTTTCTGACATACTCCTCACGCTTGAATCTGTCAATAATAGGACAAATGAAAGAGTGGGTTTGCTTTGATGCATCCGGTTTAAACAGCTTTTGCATCTTTGTACAGACTTGAGAATGATTTCAGGGTCAGGATCAAGTGAGTGGTCTATTTTAATGGTGTCCCGGATCACATCGGAAGTTTATATGTTTGTTCTGAGCATTTTGTTTTATAATCGAGGCACAGTAATGGAGAGTTCGCTAAGAATAACCCACCTTGTTGGAAAATGCTATTTACATTAACTCATCAATATCTGGTTTAGTCAGACAAAATTCCAAAACAAACAAACAAAAAAACATCTAATTAATAGGAGCAGTGGCATGGATAGGTGGTGCCACTTTTGATGTGATAGACCAAGTTTTCCCGAACTCTTTCCAAACTCTAATCTGCCCTTTTCTGAACTCATTCTTCTCCTTTTTCCCCATCGCATGTCAGATAGGAAAGGCATTTATTTGAAATAAAAATGGAGGAAGTGCCTAACAGGTATTTAATAGTGGAAATAAATAAATAGGGTTAGGGTATCCATTTAATGATTCTAATAAATATAATCATTTGCACTCAGTATGTTGTGATAATTACATACTGTTCTATACTACAAGAGGTGCAAATAGTATCTGGCACTATTTGCAGTAAGTGCAAATAGCATCTAACTACTTTTTACACTTAGCGCAAAAAGATACTGCTATTTTCACTTAGTGCATATAGCATCTGTTGCATACAGTGCAAATACCTCTGCCATAAAAAAAAAAAAAAAAATATCATGTCATGTCATGGCCCCTTTAAGTAATCGCATTTCCAAAATGTATTTATTCAGATTGCTTAGACAATGATGACAATGAAGCTGTATTAACTTCATCTCTGCTAAACAAACACAAGCATTATTATGTTTTCTTTTGGTTGTTTTTTCACTCTCTGACATGCTTGTGTTTTTGGGTGCGGATGGAGGAGATGATTGTTAGTTTTCCTCGTCTCCACCCTTTCCACAGCCCAACTATTGTTTTACTGAGACTTTAGAGATGACTGTACTTGTGAATTCACATTATTTATGTTATGAAAGACATATCTTGATATGAAGGATTATACGTGCTGAAAAAGACAGATTGTTGTGTATTAATCCAAATGAAAGAAAGGAAAGCGCCTTCTGAGACATTCTTGGCACAATAATGTTGATGGACTCGATTATCTTGTGTGTCCCGCCTGCTTTAGACGCCCGTGATGAGCCTTAAATCTCCTTCTTAGGAGGAAGCAAGAGGGTGAAACTCATGAGAGCATGCAGGTACAGGAAACATTTGACCTCAAAATCAAAAGAAAAAGCAAACAGAATTATATATATATACTCGATTTTGCATATATATATATATATATATATATATATATATATATATATATGTGTGTGTGTGTGTGTGTGTGTGTGTGTGTGTATATATATATATATATATATTTGCATATATATATTTGCACATATATATATATATATATATATATATATATATATATATATATGAGGTGAGAATTCTGGATAGAGAAGAGAGGTGGTTTGAAAGAGGCGTAAAGGAAGCGATTCAAGTAAAAGTGGAGCGTCCCTCTTTGAATAGGGGAGGGGGTTTGAGACATCATCTGTCCCACACCTATGATGCTGTGCTGGAAACGGTGCCACGACGCTGCAAGGAGAGATCGGGGTACTTCGTCCAGAGCGAAGAAGGGGCACCATCATGAGCTGCAACACCATCTACTCTGGCAGGTGTTTAATCTAGTAGTCATATGACCTCTATAGGTCTGTTGATCATGTGACTTTTGAGGATATATTTGCCAGAGTTACTTCCTGTTTTACATCTGATGAAGGTTTTTGGATAGACACCGAAACGTCTTGTTAAGCTTTTATAGTCCAGTGATTTTAATAAAAAGTATATTTTTGGAATGTTTTAAACACCTGGATGGTTTAGTGATGAATCTACACAGGCAGATAAAAACAATGTTTTTTCTTTGTTTGTTTGTTTTCTCTTGCAGCATAAATGCCTTGCAACTGATAAAATAGTTCACTAAAACTTAAACCATAAAGAACAAATTCACTGCTTGAAATACAAAAACTGAAACTAAAAATTAAAATAAATAGCTAACTAAAACTAAAACCATATTAGTTTCCATTTTCGGTACTTAAAGGGGTTTTATGATGCGATTTCAAGTTTTCCTTTCTCTTTGGAGAAGCTGTTTGTGCATAGATGAGATCCCTAAAGTTTTAAAGTCGGCATGAAATCAAAATTGAATATTCTTATTTTTTGATGGAATACTGTAGTGTTTATTATAAATAATTTATCCGTGCACTTCATTATTTTTTTTTTTAAATTCATGTGCCCTCGTAATCTTTAATCAAAAATGTTAACCTCCCCTCCCCCTCAAAACGACTCCTCTAGTCTTCTGGTCAGGAGTGATGGCGCAAGGGCGGAGCTAGTGACGTAAGGGGTAAACCCTGGGATAAATGACGGGAAAATCCCCCACCACTAACTGCAAACTGGCATTTCAGATCTGCCTCCATTTTGTTAGTAACGCCCCAACTTCCAACGATCCAATCAATTCTTGAAGGACGAAATCAAGTCCCACCCTCTCATTTCAGATGCCGTTTCACTCGGATATATGTCACAGTAGAGAAAAAAAGACAGTCGCAACTTCCGTTTCACGCCGACTTTAAAGACTAAAGTCTCCAACCCAAAGAGATATTCTTTATAAAAGTTAAGACTCGTCCACGCCCCCCTAAAATGTCTCAATCAAACACGCCCCCACATGTCTACGTCACGATGTGGAAATATTTGCATAATGCTGCCCAAATGTTCAGGCAAAGAAAGAAGGCGTGGTTTCAGTAACCATAGTTAGTGTTGATGCAGCCATGTCAGGGAGACGCTGGGTTTCTATGCGAAAGCAAAAGCACTTTATTTGGCCTTCCGAAAGTAGATGAAATTAGGAATCATTGGTTAAGATTTGTTTACAACAGAACAGCACAACCCGAATGTTCAAATTTGTGCAACGAATTTTATGGACGACAGTTTCGTGAACCTAGTAGAGTGCTTCTGAATCATTGACTGTAAGTATGTTTTGTTATTAGTTCAAGTATTTGCTATTGACTGTTCAAATGCAGAGTTTTGCGCGTAACGCGTCGTGTGAGTGTGTGTGTGTGTGTGTGAGGGGAACAGGGTCATATCACAGCGGAGTGTGCAGCCCGTCGGAAATCGTCTTAACCGTGGCTTGTGTATTGCAAATACATACGAGCATCATCACTGTGTCTGTCACACGACTGTTCCCCTTTCGGGCTTGAACTGATAAAACTAGCTTGAAAGATGAAGCTCGCGATTATGGTAAGGGACGTTACATTTCCGACGCGTGCTTGTGGTGTTCGGCCAATCACAATGCACTGGGTCAGTTGGCCAATCAGAGCAGACTGCACTTGTTGGAAGGAGGGGCTTTGTAGAAAATGGCGCGTTTGAGAGAAGCGGGGCATAGAGGAACTACAATAATGTACAGTATTTGAAAAATGTGTTTTTTGAACATTAAAGCATGTCAACTTATTCTGTTACACTAAATACAAAAAATAATGATCTTTAAAATAGCATCATATGACCTCTTTAAAAACAAATAAAATAAAATTTTAAATAAAATATAAAAATCCTTAAACCTACATTTAAACTAGGTGCCATTTCTCATTTTCATTTGTTTTAACATTATGTAGTAAAAAATAAAATTAAAAAAGACATTTAAAGAAAAAAACTTCAGCTAAAACTAAAATGAAAACAGAGAAAAATAAAATGTAAAAATATAAAAAAATCTAAATATAAAAATAAAAATTCAAAACATAGATTAAAAACTACAACAGTATCTACAGGTCTGACGTAATGGTGCTCAGAGGAAGCTGGTAGTGAAGTGCTGCAGTAACCTCAGCACATGCGTGTCCTGTTATCTCATTCCTTCTGCTGGTCTGTGATTATCTCACTGCGGTCAGGAATGAGCCGCGCTGATAACAGCAGCCCTGCGGTGACACGCAAACGGAATGCAGTGACTGCAAACATGTCAACCTGCTCAGAAAAACCCTGACTGCCTCTGGGCAAAAACTGTTGCTTTACACTGTCAGCTGTCAAAATAATTTGTCACGTCACCAGTGAGAACTTGAATTAGTTTTATTTTTTCTATTGTTTTCATTTAAATTTTTGTTAAAGTTTTAGTAATTTAGTTGTTTTTGTCATTAATTAATAAATGAATTAATATCTTTAAAGATTTTTTTTTGTTTTGTTTTTGTTTCAGTTTGAGTTATTTTAATACTTAGAAAATGAGAAATACTTCATATATATATATATATATATATATATATATATATATATATATGACATTTTTATATTAAATTTCAAGTTTTTAAGTCATGAATATGTAAACAAAAAAGCATTTTCTGGTTTTAGTTAACTACAAATCAATGGCTAAATCAGCTATATATTAAATGCAGTTAAATTTAAAATTGATGCATGAATTTAAAAAACTGCAGACTTAATGCTATTAAAAAAAAAAGCTGTCTGAAATACACATATATATATATATATATATATATATATATATATATATATATATATATATATATATATAAAAATCTAGTTTAATGTCCATGTCAACCAATAGCAAAGAAAATTCACAAAAGAGATCCATTTAATAGCAGTCCGACTGAATGTTGATGTTTGCTGCATTGTTTTAGATGTTTCTCCTGAGAAAAAGACTCCAGTAATCTCACGTGTCTCCCCCAGAGATTCAGAAGAGATATCAGAATGTCTCAAACTGTGCTCATTTATCTCAATATGAACTCTGAACTGTTCTCCATTTTTATCAGCTCTGTACTCTTACTGGATGACAACTAATGACTCATTTGTATCCGTTGCTTTTTTTAGAAGAAGAAACATCTGAGGCCAAGTTGACTTTACTGAACAAACTAAGCAGGTATAGCCACTGGAGTTATGGTTTGAGTGAAGATGAAGTCGGTGTGAGGTTCAGGGATGGCTGTCTGCCCATGAGAGACCACAGTAGAGTCTGTCAGGAAGCCACCTCTTAGAATGCTGGGAAAATTAAAGGGTTTCTTAAAACGTCTAAACCTGCATAATTAAACGGCCTCTCAGATGTGCAGGACTGCATAGCAGATCAGACAAAAGGCAGACAGCAAACGCTAAATGTAAGAGCTGCAGTACATATTACTGTCAAGTAGCATCAGTTGCTTCTTCTATGTGTCAGATCAGAAAAAAATAAATCAATGCATTTGATGCTGAAAAAAAATCCTATGAAAAGATAAAAAAAAAAAATACCTGAGAAGCATTTTCATGAGATATTAAGACTTGTTTTAGACTGTATCTTTAATATGAGTGTATTTTGTATTACTGTTTTAAGTATAAAAATACAAAATACACTCATAAGAAAGACACAATCTAAAAGAAGTCTAAATATCTTATGCAGTGTTACTTCTCAAGCACATTTATCTTGTTTTAAGGATATTTAGATATTTTAAGTTTAAATGATGTATTAAAAGCTCATTATGAAGTCATTTTTGCAAATAATTATACATTAAAAGATGTGATATATTCAGGGGTGTAGCAACAATTTCACCAGTTCACCAGCTTCACTTTGTGAGATTATCACTTGTTTTAAGAATTTTTCAAAGAAGAGTCAATATGATTTTTCAGATGCTTTTGAACTTTCTATTATTGAAAGATTTTAACATTAATAAGAAGAAATGTTTCTTGAGCAGCAAATCACCATAGAATGATTTCTGAAGGATCATGCGACTGGACTGGAGTAATTATGCTGAAAATTCCGCTTTGTATCACTGGAATAAATTGCATTTTAAAATACATTCACAAAGAAACTAGTTATTTTGAATTGTAATATTTCTAAATTTTGCTGTTGTTTACTGTATTTTTGGTCAAATAACTGCAGCCTTAGATTCCTTTACTGTCATTTGTACACCCCTGATTATATACACATCCATATTCTAAACTGTACGTTCGACGCAAAACAGACAATGATGAATTTTGTATAAAAAGAATCTTTACTGTGTTTCAGCATTTCACCTACCAACAAAAACCAGTAAGAAATAATAAATAAACAGAACTGTTGTGTAGTATCAAAGATGCCCACATTCATACTAGAAGGAAAAAAACCCTGTTATAATAGTTATCAGGCAAAAAGGGGACAGCTTTAAAAACAGGCACCTTAAAATATGTGATCTGAGATTCAGCTTTAAAACATTTTGGATACATTTGTTTTGATCTGGTGACTTTCTTCTTTACTAATACTGTACTCAGAATCAACATCAAGAGAACAAGAAACCATCCCTGCAGTGGAAACCAAGACGAAAGGTCAATCATTTGTTCAGTAACATATTTATGCTTAATATCTACGCTTAACTGAGATTATAAATGTCTGTGATTGAGCAGGTCTTCAGGCATTCGTCCTCTCAAAGAACTCCAAAACTAAAACAGTCAAATTCTGAGTTAAAACAAGTAAAATCCAAAGATGGAGAAGCACCAAACAGTTCCTTTGATTCCTTCGAAACTTCTTCCGATTATCCCAGAGTGGCTGCAGTTGCCGACATTCAATAATTGCGGATGCTAAAAAACCCAACGCTGGTGGGTGACTCCTTCACCGTTACGGTGACCAGGTTTGCAGTGACGTCGGTGACAAACACGTGTTCGATCAGGCTCCGCGTCGGCCTCCAGTCCTGACCCGCCTGCACCGAGATGGCCAAGTTGCGGTTGTCGCTCGGAAATGAGGAATCATGGTCAGAATCTGAGCTGCTTCCTTCTTCTCCAGTGCTCAGCTCGCTTAGGGTCTTGCTTGGTTTCCCGGCGTCTTTAGACAAGGATCTGTCTTGCACTGGTTGATCTCGGCCTTCGGTTGTCGGAGCCACAATCTTGTCCGCTCTACCTTGATTCTTCTTCCCGAGTCTTTCGGACAAATCGTCCACTTTGGATTTATCCCGTTGCGGACTCTTAAGGAGTTGTTGACTGGTTGGGAACTTACTTGGGACATTCGGTGCGGGACTCTGCTCATGTCTTGCATTAAACCCAGAGCTTTTTCTACTAGGGGTGGAGGTACCCTTTGAGTAGAAACCGTCATTCGTTGAGGTCCCGTTACCCTGAGCCGGTTTGTTGACACTCTGTAGGTTGAGAGCTTGAAGGCTTGAGGGAGTTTTAAGAGAGGAAAATGAGCTTGATGGGGATTTCTGGAGAGATCCTGATCTTTGAAGCAGAGTGTGATCCAAGGCCTTCGGGACATTTGGAGAGAGTTGTGGACATGTCTGTCTGTTGCTGCTGTGCAGATTCAACGCAGCCACTCCTGGAGATTTGCACGTGGGCGTTTTGGGGTCGACTCCTCCGCTGCTCATATCTGAGACCGAGAGCTTGAAATCCGAAGCTGTTTTGGTCTGCGGCGGCCGACTTAACGTAGTAGGTGACGAGGCCGATCCGACGGAGCGTCCCAAGGAACTTAAGGAGCTCTTCAGGGTAAAAGAACCTCTGTTCTGCAGTGCCATCGGCTCCCTTCCAGAGTTTCGGTTCAACCCAGTGTAGGTGAAGCTTGCGGGCATGAGCGGTTTCTTTATGCTCCCTCGGAGATCCGAGTCTCTGGAAATGGGCTTGAGAATCTTCCGAGGACCTTTGGCCTGACGCTGCACCTTCAGCTCTGGAGGAAGGGCTTTCCTCCCTCGCTTCTTCTTTGGCGGTTCCGGTTTGGCCACCACAATCTGGGCTTTCTTCTGAGGGACCGGGTGGTGCTCTCGCGGACGAGGGCTCGGTTTTGGATTCCTGTCATTGTCATCTTCATCGTCGTCGTCATCTGAAGAAGAGGAAGACGATGAGGACGATGATGATGAACCAGAAGATGAGGATGATGAGGACGAGCTGCTCGATTTGGACACCGCTGGAATGGTTTCCTGAGAAATGAACATATAGAAAATGGTGAGAACATAATGTGTGGTACAAATTGGAGTTTTTTTCGTTAGATCTGGGGCATTTTTTGTGGCATACTTACCAATATTTTTCTGGGTCGTCCACGAGGCCGTTTCCCCTTTTTGCGGATCAAGAGTTCCCGCTCCTGCTCCCTAAGAATGGGCAAAACGTGGAAAAAAAAATACAAAAAAAGGCAGTGATTAGCAATATATGCTCAATTTCAATTGTGTAGATCATACAGTCCTTGCTATCATTAAATTGTATTATATATGACCATTACTTCGGTATTAAAAGCCATTAGGTAAAGGCAATTTTAATTATATAGTATATTTTATAAACACGAGTAATTCAAAGTGCTTCACATAAAGTGGATTTAAATAAATAAAAATCATAAACAAAACTAACAATAAAAAGTTTACAAAGAATTAAAATATATTTTCAAAAATTGTTCATTATTTAAAAAAAAAAATTAAATATTCTTTTAGCAGTATTTTAACAGTCTTGGCTAATATATAGCAAAATATATAGCCCGATTGTGAAATTCAGTTCCTGTTTTTATGAATTTAAGACTCCTCACTTCCTGTTCTTTCTCCCCACTTCCTGTCACAACTCTCCATTGTTCTAATTTGGACAAAAAAACATCACTTTCTTTGTTTTTGGCAGATGTGTTAGCAAAAAGTGGGGTTTCCTAAGAAAAGCATCATTTGTTCTCCAAACATTAATGATTTCTCAAATAAAGAAATATTTCTTTGGCGAACAATAAAACAGGAGAAAAATTCCCATGTACTTATATAGAAGGATGGATTCCAAGCCATATTTATACAAATACTCTTCCAAAAATGTAAAAATCTAGTTTTATAACAGTAGCAAGTTGGTGTCAACACGTGGTTTCGTTTCTCAAGTGATCCAAGTCTCATTTTCACACCCATCCTTCATAAACTGTGAAACCAAATGTGAAATGCTGACAGAAAACTCTAAAACTAGTTTCCGTTGAAAATGTTAACGATGTTTGATTTTCAGTCAGGCTGCAGAGGAACTCGTGAGCCTGGACACGTCTGCAGCCCCTGAATGGCCCTGTGAATGGAGCCCCATTTACGCCCTCCCAAGCGCAGCAGCCCATATTGTTTGCACATGGGGAAGGGGGCGTTGCTCTCGCACACAGGCCTGCTCGTCCAATGAGAGAAACCTCTTACCTCTTGTTAAACGCAGCCAATAGTCTTGGGTCAAGAAGGTTTTCCTGAGGTTCCCAACTGTTATGCCTGAAACACAGACACTGGCTTCTTTAGCATGTGAGTAGATGACATATAACTTGCTCATAAAGTTTCAAAGAGATGGTTATGTACAAAGGAAAGTCTGTAACAAATTGTGTGACAAATTACGTTTTTAAAGTACATACAATTCATATAGTCTTGCAATTAATATGAATCATGTGCACATTAAAATAAATTGCATGTATAATACAGCATGTCACACCACAAGACTAAACCAGCATAACCAAGCATGCAAAACAAGCTATTTGTGTACCACCCCTTGAATATCATTTGGATAGCAATTTTGCATCTACTACTGTAAATGTAAACAGAAGCGATGGGGAGTTGAACTGGACTTCAGATGCGGCCTGGTTGGCGTTATATAGCAGAGAAAAAAAGAGATAAGATGACAGTTTACTTAAAAGGGCACTTCAAAGAGTCTGCACCGTCTGGGTTTCATTTAACACACAAAAAAGTAGTGATCTATCAAAACAGACGTCCTTAACCCAGCATTACTCAAAATCAACATGAAACGCCATTCATTTTACTTCCATAACTACTACTGCTACTTCCACAGCAGGAAAATAATGGAGGACGAAGCTTGATTTTATCCATCAGGAATTCACTGAATGGTGAAAAGTGACAGATGGTTAAAACGTAAGAGGTAAAGTTATTACATTTTGATGAAAGATTATGAAGATAAACATTTTTAAAAAGTGTGCATGGACTCATTAATATGGAAGCCTGTTTCCAACATGTGATAAATAAAAAAGCTAATCACAGCTTATCTCAAAATTCTGATTTTTTCCTATGAATTCTGAATTTACATGTTGCAAATCTGTTTTTTTTTTCGTTTCAAGTAGAGGACAAAAAATAAATAAATAAAAAAAAAGGTTATTGTGACTTTTTATCTTGCAATTCTAAGAAAAAAAGTCAAAATGTCAAGATATAAACTCAGAATTTGGACTTTATTTCTTGCAATTGTGACTTTTTTTAAGTTCATATCTAGGATTTCTGACTTTTTTCTTGGAAATCTAAGTTTATATCTCACAATTTAGTTTTTTTTGCTTCTGCCACAGGATGAAAAAATAAAAAGTCTCAGTTACCTTTTTTTTTATCTCACAATTCAGACTTTTCCTCACAACTGCAAGTTGATATGTCATAATTTGGACTTTCTTAGAACTGCAACTTCTCACGATTGTTTTTTTTTTTCCCCTCTGAATTGTGAGATAAAAAGTCGCAATTACCTTTATTTATTTATTTTCTTTGCCCTGTGATGGAAACAGGCTTCCATACATCAATCACAACAGAAAATGTGTTAAGAACCTCACTTACATCCATTCACAATATTTTAAATGTGCATTAAGGAAACAAAAATGCATTAAATGTCTTATATTATAAAATATATCAAATGTTAAACAACAAGACATTACCTCTCGTCCCTCATTTTAAATATCTACAGCATTTTAGACATTGTACCCCGAGTTCTGGTCAGTTTATGATTTTGGTTGGACAAGTAATAATAACCAATAAAAAACAGTTGTGAGATGTAAATAATCAATGAAGCAGATGGAAGCGCGCGAGAGGTGTGGCTCGTGTGATTGACAGCTCAAGTGCCCATAGACGGGGCAAAAAGGGGGCGACAATGTAACAGAGAGCAAGTGTGGGGGCATTAAGGGGGGTTGGGGGGCAGCTGGAGTTTTTAATGAAAAAAAAGTAGAAACAAACCACGCGCTGCGCATTCTACAAATCGTTTGCGTTACAAAAAAAAACTAACTGTTACAAAGTAACAAAAAGCGTTCTAAAACTGATACAATGTAACTAGCTTTGTAACAACTGACCCGAGCATTAGGCGATTCCTAAACTCAATACATAATGTTTATCACCGAAAATAATACCTAAAAAACATAATAATAACAACACTAAAATATTTTTCTGCTACTTTCTTTGTTTCTGTCGATTTTATTTCACCAACTGCGATTGGACAGTCGAACAAAAACTAAAAACAAAACCAACTTGATGAAAAGGCACAGCTAAAGTAATTTGGAAGACAAAGAGAAATGCAGAAAAAAGAGGCAAAGGCGAACTTGTCCGATGCAGTGCGATCAAGTGGAGAGCAGTGCACGAATTCACGCGTGGACTCGAAATTAAACGCGCAACACGCTGTTGTTGTTGTTTTCATTGTTTCTCTCGCTCTCCCTTCCTCGAGATTCACATTCAAGGATGTTTACTGGCAAAAAGCGCTGCATTGGCGAACTCCTAGTCAATATGATGCACATATATATCGCCTATATAGCCTACACACACATATATATATACACATACACATACACACGTGCATAAAAAAGGCAGTATATGTATCAGTTCTCACTTACTTGGACGACCATCCTCTCCACTTGACCAGATACTCCAGCTTGCCCTGTGGAAATCAAACACGCGTTGAGGATCGCGCACGCATTCGGATTCACGTGTGTTTGTGTGCGTGTTTATTACCTTCCTCAGGCGTTTGTTGAGGATACACTCGGCATCAAAGACCTGCTCTCCCACCGCGCTCAGCTCCTCCATGACTGTTCTCATCTCATTCTCATCTCCTTCTCCGTGAACGTGTGTGAGAGAGAGAGAGAGAGAGAGGGAGCGCGGAGCAGGACAGAAGGGGGCGGATACGCAAACGCGCAGCGCGCGCAATGGCCCTCGGAGGACACCGTCCACGTGACGTCACACATTTTTTAAGAATGTGAGTTTTTGGTGAACAGCATATTGATGTGGAATGATACATAATAATCTGACTTTGTTGTAATTGTATTATTTTGATACACTTTACAAACATAAATGTGCTTGATTTACAAACAAGAAAAAAAGACTTGAATTATATAATTATTTGAATTTGTATTCACTTTAATTTTCAGTCTTTTTAATTGTACTCAAAAACAAGACAACATAAATCAACACATAAAAGCAATATATGTTTATTTAAATTATTTTATTCATTGTTATTTTAATCAATTTATTCAGATATATTCAGTTATTATTAATATCTTAAGTAGGCTATAATATTATATTGTACTGTACTTTTAATATTATTATTAAAATTATATTGTGGTATTATATTTTTATGCTATATTTGATATGTAATTGTTATTATATTGTAGTATGAAGTGTTTGTTTTTTAATTTCAATTTGGGTAACACTTTAGAATAAGTTTCATTAGTTAACATCAGTTAACTACAATAGTTAACGTGAACTAAGAATGAACAATACTTCTACAGTATTTATTCATCTTAGTTAATGTTAATTTCAACATTTTTTGCATTATTAAAATCAAAAGTTGTATTTGTGAACATTAGTTAATGCACTGTGAATTAACATGAACTAACAATGAATGACTGTATTTTCATTAACTAACATTAACAAAGATATACTGGCATAAATGTATTGTTCATTGTTTGTTACATTAACTAATGGGACCTTATTGTAAAGTGTTACCTCAATTTGTTTTATAATTTATATATCAAATTATTTGAACAAGGCTCCTGTTATATAGTATATTTGTAAAATGAAAGCAGAATGAAGTCAGTAAAGGTGAAACGTTATTGTAAAAAACAAATGTAAATATATACACTATATTGCCAAAAGTATTGGGTCACCCCTTCTAATGAACAGGTTTGACTACTTTAGTAATTTCCATTACAAATCTTAATGTTTAAGCATATAATGATATTCTAGGGAATTGTGTGCTTCTAATTTGAAAGCAACAGTTTGGACAGGACCCTTTTCTATTCTAACATGACAATGCCTCTGTGTATAAGGCAAGGTTCAAAAAGAAATGATTAATTTAGTCAGTGTGGAAGAACTTGATTGGTCTGCAGAAAGCCAAGTCCTAATCCAAGCTGAACACCTCTGGTGTGACTTTAAATGCAGACCTTGAGCCAAAAACTCATCACCAGTTGTTTCTTTTCTAACAACTCAGTGTCATGTTGTACTAGTGATGCAAAGGCCGATTCATTTCCGCGAACCGATTCTTTTAGGACAGTTCGGCTCATTGAACCGGTTCAAAAAGCCGATTCATCGGTTCCTGACGCCGTCAAGGAACAACGTCTCTACACATTTCTTTTCTAACAACTCAGTGTCATGTTGTATCAATAAAACATTCAAATTTAGTCAATTGTGTCAACACATATTGAAACATTCAAATAAAAAGTTATTGTGTAAACGCATATTGCTGATTATTGCCTTCCATTCACATAAGTTAATGGTGTTTGTGGTTACAGTTTCATTCGCGGATCCTTTATATCAGATACTACCAATATTAACCTGCCTACAACTTGGATAAGATTCCTAAACGTTTCGTACTTACAGCACACATTGCAGACATGGATGCACAAACGCGGATATGTCCTACATGTCTAAAGTATAAAGAAAGAATAAACCAGTTTTATAAACTCATTGATTTCGCTTAAACAACTTAAAAATAATCTGCAAGCAAGCACAATAAACAGTACAGAAATTAAATTTTGTATTTATGTATTTATTTTTGCAGGTTTTAATAAAATGTTAATTTATAGCAGTAATCATAATTAGCATATTGATAATAATCATAATGTGCCTCAGGCTTGCCCAGTATCGTCAACTCACTCATCAGAATCCTCGCTCGGTAATCCTCGGCAAACTTCGACAGTTGGTTTAACCGGCTCATTTGGTTCTTTTTGAGTCCTCACCCAGATAGCACACCTACGTCTGCAAGATGTCTGTTAAAGATCTCTTGATCTGGAAAGCATCTGCTGTCTACAAACGTCTAACAGACGTCTTTCAGATGTCAGTTTTACATTCATTCTAAATCATAAACATCTTAAAGACATCTAATAGACGTCTATTTGACATCTAAAAGGAAACGTCCTATAGACGTATTTCAGATGAGCAAACACTCTAAAAAATACGTCAACTAGACATCTCAGAGATGTACATGTGCTATCAGGGCGGTAACTCTTGGCAAACTTCGACAGTTGGTCGAACCGACTCATTCGGTTCTTTTTGAGTCAGATGTGCTACTTCGGCTGTGCGTCCTGCGTCATCAACCTGGAACTAAAGTTCAATTCAGTTCGATTTTGTGAACCGGCTCGAACGGTTACTTCCTGAGAACCGGCTCAAAAGAACGATTCGTTCAAGAACCAAACATCACGAGTTCTGAAATTATTTTACAAAGGTTTTGCCCGGTATAAAGTTTGCATGTCATTTAGCAAAAATGGTTCATGTATATTGAGTGGTTTCGTGACCGTGTTTTCCCGGTTACCCCATAATGCTAGTATCCTACCCTTTTCAGCACTGCGCTCGATCCTTGTCTTTTGTCTTCCGTTTTGTATTTCCACTGTGTGAAGGTAAGGTTGTACTAATTCATGAATAAACCGCTCGTTTTAAAATCTTCCAGGTCTACTGACTTTACAATAAGTACTAACTCTACAATAAGTATATCCACTTCATCAGATAATTACTCAACAGCGATGCTATCCACCTTATTTTTCAAACATGGAAGTAAGCCATTTTCTGTGAATGTGAGAGACTTCTGGTTCATTAGCCACTATAGGGAAATAACGAGAAGGATAACAAAGTGCAGTAAATGGTAAAACTGTTTGCCCTACAAACCAGTGTGTTCATAATTAAGATAATATTAAAATTATATTTTAAGACACACCAGTTTGCAATATCAAGCAGCTAAATGAGCTGTTTTGTACCGCTAAAAATAGCTGGAAGCAGATGACACTGGAAGCCAGACACATTAAATTTACATATGGCTGTGTCTGCTCTTACGACAAAAATAATAAGGTGGATAAACAAACCAAAAGCTACTGCAAAAATGGAAGTTAAATGACAAAATTATAAAGATGACTGCACACTTGTTTCTCTGACGCATAAGGTCTGTGTAATTAAGTAACATTTGTTTTGTCACTTGGCATATGTTATGCACGGGAACTTTGTCATTATTTTGTGTATGCGTGTGTGTTTTAAATTTGCAGGCTTTGAACTTGCACAGTGCAGATTTTGAAAGTTTTCTTCACCACATCAAGCATCAAGATCCTGTTGTGCAGAAGACTTTATGAATGTATTCATATTTCCTGTGTTGCAATTCATTTGTTAATAAAGTGAAGTCATAGAATGTCAACTCTGTATTCTGTTTAATGTTTAATTTTCTTTTGGGACAGTGAGAAAGTGAGTTATTTAATCTGCTTTGAGCATAATGAGCTAAATAAAGTGGTGATAGTACAATATAAAACATTTCAGCTTTCTTCTGTCAGTAACTGTCTGATATTCTGAGATGTGAGTTAGTGTGAGATTTACCTGCTTTTAGCGATGTAATGATTCACTCAACTAATGATGTGATATGATTCATGATACTGGTTTCACAATACTATTTTCTCACATTTTTTTTTTCAACAAAATGATATTTAAGACAAATTATAAATGAAAAGGTGTCCTTTTGTTATTTCTCAGACAAAATGTCTTTTATGTCAAATAACAAAAATAAACTGAAATTTAAGGCCAATTCCAAATTACATAAATGAATGAATGAATGAATGAATGATTGAAATTTCTTCATATTAAAAATAAAATATAAGAAAAATCCTATCTTGGATTTTTTTTTTTTTTATTATTATTAAGAAATATCAGCATGTCCAAATTTACCAGCATAAAGTGCACTTTACAGAAAATGATTTTGTAGCAAAAACAGAATGGTCTGACTACATAAAACTACACAAAACCACTGTACTCACAGTTACCACTGTAAATACTGCAGTGCTGCGCTTATGAACACTACTTTAATATGCATTATACAGAGGCAAGAAAATACCATCTAAACTTTTCTAAAGACAGTCAGTTCTCCTCAGAGATACATAAACCCCATCCCCAACTGTATCATGATTCATTTAACATCTTAGCTGACTTGAATCATCACATATTTTCACTGATTTTCAACTGGCTCATGATGCATCGTTACATCCCTACCTGCTTTTGTTCCTCCTGCGTTTGTGAATGCCGCGACTTAAGAGAACAACAAAGACAACGAACAGAAAACCAGCGTCAGATCCCAGACCAATGAAAACACTGCTGAGAATATCATCCCCAGACGAGTCCTCATCTGAAACACAAGACAGATTCATCAGACAGATAGGTAGAAAGACAGATAGATAGATAGATAGATAGATAGATAGATAGATAGATAGATAGATAGATAGATAGATAGATAGATACAGTGCCTTGTGAAAATATTCATACCCCTTCATTTTTTTCATGTTTTTTTTTTATGTTGCTGTTAAACTCCTTTAAATTACTTTTTTCCCACATCAATCTACACTTCGTACACCATATTGACAAAGCAAAAACAGAATTGTCACAACTTCGTAAATTTATTAAAAAATAAAAAACTGAAATAAGTACATTGCATAAGTATTCATACCCTTAACTAAATATATAGCTGAAGCACCTTAACAGCCTTAAGCCTTTTGTGTTTGATGCGACAAGCTTTGCTCATCATCATTTGGCTATTATCTGTCATTCTTCTCCTCACCTCTTCACTTCTCAAGCTCTGTCAGGTTGGATGGGGGCAGATGCACATTTTCTGGTTTCTCCAGAAATATTTGATTGGGTTCAAGCTCAGGCTGTGGCTGGGCCACTCAAGGACATTCACAGAGTTGTCTATAAGCCACTCTTTCTGTGTATTTAGGGTCATTGTCCTGTTGGAAGGTGAACCTTCTGCCCAGTCTGAGGTTCTGAATGCTCTGGACTGGGTATTCATTAAGGCTATCTCAATATTTTGGTGCACTGAGCTTTTCTTCTACTCTGATGAGTCCCTCAGTCCCTGCCGCTGAAAAACACCCCACAGCATGAGGCTGCTACCACCACACTTTACTTTTGTGATGCTACTCTGCAGGTGATGAGCAGAGCTGGTTTCCTTCAAACATGATGCTTAGAACTGAGGTTCATCAGACCAGAGAATCTTGTTTCTCACAGTCTGAGGGTCCTCTAGGTGTTTTTTTGCTAATTCTAAGTGTGTTTTCATGTGTCTACACTGAAGAGAGGATTGAGTCTTGCCACACTGCCATAAAGCACAGATCAGTGGAGTGTTGCAGTGATGTTTGTCCTTCTGTAGGTTTCTCCTGTCTTCACATATGATCATGAAGCTCAACTAGAGTGACCATCAGGTTCTTGGTCACCACACCAACCAAAGCCCTTCTCCATCAATTGGTCAGTTTGGTCAGGAGTCCAGCTCTAGGAAGACCCCTGGCTGTTTCACACTTCTTCCATTAAGGGTAACAGAGACTACATGCTTCTGTGACCCTTCAGTGAAGCAGAATTTTTTTCTGAACTCTTCCCCAGATGTGTGGCTTGATGCAACCCTGTTTCTGAGCTTTACAGGCAGTTCTTTGGACCACAAGGCTTGGTTTTTGCTCTGATATGCATTATCAGCTGTTAGACTTGTATTAAGATGTGTGTGCCTTTCCAAATCATACCCATTCAATTTAATTTACCACAGATTAACTTCACTCAAAGTGTAGTAACATCTACAATCAATATGAATGCTCCTGAGCTAAATTCCAACTGTCCCAGATAAGGGTATGAATACTTACGCAATGGAATTATTTAAGTTTTTTATTTTTAATAAATTTGCGAAGATGTTAAAAACCTGTTTTTTTGCTTTACCATTATGGTGTATGGAGTATAGATTTATGTGGAAAAATAGTAATTTAAAAGCAGTTTAACACAAGGCAGCAACATAACAAAACATGAAAAAAATGAAGGGGTATGAATACTTTCGCAAGGCACTGTAGATAGATAGATAGATAGATAGATGGATGTTTATGAGCAGATGTTCTCACTCTCTGTCTGTAAGGAGGAGGTCAGCATGTGTTGTGTGGCCTTCAGGTGTCCGTCGTTTGGTTCAGGTGTGATTTTCAGCAGGTGGCACATCAGCGGGTAAATGTTGACCGTTTCAAATGGCCCCACCTCCAGATTCTTCTGAAAGTCGGGCCCCATGGCCCTGAAGAACGGCTTCATGTCCAGAGCCTGGTTATCATAGCTGTGCTCCCCCTTATGGAATTGCACTGGGAAATACTGCAGGAAAACGGAGAGTATAAAGGCACATGAATAAACGCATAACAATTAGCATTCAGAATATACATCCAAAATATACATTGTTATTATAGTTAACTAAAACTGAAACTAAACTTAAAACCATATATTAAAAAAAAAAAAAAAAAAAATCTGCTACTGAAATAAAATGAACGTTAATGGAAACAAAATTCAATATTTCAGCATATTTCAACATTTCCATTTTAATTTAGTTAAACTTGATGTACTAAATAACTGAAATAAAAGCTAAAACTGAAGTAAAATAATAAAAACAGACATATAAACAAAAACTACTAAAAATGACAAAAGCACAACAAAATTACTAAAATGTTAAATGAAATTACATTCATTTAACATTTTAAACAAATAAACATACAAATAAAAACTGATTCAACATATTAATAAAACCTATAATAGTGTCTTAATGAATAAACAGTGTTTTACAGTGTTCATTTTATGTTTGAATGAAATACTATATTAATGACTATTTTTTTTTTTGCGTACTGCATACTGCCTACTGTAAAAATAGCATGTAAGCCAGTATGCAAAATGAAACTATAAATATTAAATGGAAGAATATTTGACACATGACCTCATCATATTACATGTTTAGTGGCATCAAGTTACTTTCTTAGAAATAAATATGAACATTTTTAGTCAAATTTATTTAAAGATGACTAACTTTTGAGAGTTCAGATAACTAATGAGAATAGAAAATCTGTTTAATAATTATTTAAAAAACATCTGGTTCAGACATAACATTGGAAATGTGACAAATGTTCTGATGGATACTGAACATTTTATTTCATTCATATTTGCTCATTGTGTTCAATGCATACTACAGACACACAGTGTGATTAGTATGGTAGTTTGCTATTTGAAACAGCAGAGGGCGATGCAGACCAGCTGATTCGTCTTATCATTACAGTTGCACATTGTCATGGCAACAAGTGTCTTGTGAGTGCAGTTAACCTGTGAGGCCCCCAGACAGAGATGGTCAATAAATGTAGCTGCTGGATCTTTCAGCTAAAGTATACGTTTTATTTGGCTCTAGGTTCATGCTGTGGTTAATGAAACGTTTAGGATGCCAGGGTGTCTGACTTTGTTTTGTTTGACGCTTGTGAGTATGCCACGCTTGTAAAACTGACCTCTGACATCTGTAGGTCAAAGGTCAACAGGAGCTTGAAGCATCCATGTGCTTGACCTGACCTCTTGGGTCATCATGGGAACAGAGTATTGATCGACTGATTGCCAGCAATGTAAATTAAGATGAGACAAGGGCAAAAACACTTTTTACACCATAGATTTCAACCATTTGATTTAGTTTGGTTTGTTTGCTTGTGATTAGATTTAATTTGCACTAGATTTGTTTTGCACTTTTATGGATATAAGTTTGAAACAGACAACAGAAAGGCTTTTCACAAAAGCATGTCCAGTTTATATGTAAAGAAAAGGAAGCCTATTTTAAGACTATTAGTTGGCCAATACAACTATATATATATATATATATATATATATATATATATATATATATATATATATATATTTATCTGTCTACTTGCTTGCTAGTTTGTTTGTTTATTTATGTTTAATTAAATAATGTTTAATTAATTAATACTTGTATTAATTTCTTGATAAACATGAAGAAAACTGGCATTAAGATGTAAATGAAAAGCTCACCCTATTGATGACGTATCCTGGATCGGCCCAGAGGATGATGGGTAATATGCGGTCATTAAGAGAGTAATGCAGGCGAGCGTGAATCTCCTCTTTCTTATAGACATGCAGGTGCAGGTGAGCGCCTTTCAGGGCGTTGTACACTTTATCTAGTCGTCCTTCTTTAGGCTGCAGGAATCCCACCGGTCCGAAGTCCACAATATGAAAGTCCAGATCTCTGAAGGTGAAGCCGGGGATCTTGACAGCGTCATTGTAACAAACCTTTACTCCTGACAGCATCACAGTAACAACAGCTTACTCTTGACCGCGTCACTGTAACCAACCTTTACTCTGACAGCATCACCATAACAACATCTTACTCTTGACAATATCACCGTAACAAACCTTTACTCCTGACAGCATCACAGTAACAACATCTTACTCTTGACAGCGTCACCATAACAACATCTTGCTCTTGACAGCGTCATTGTAACAAACCTTTACTCCTGACAGCATCACAGTAACAACATCTTACTCTTGACAGCGTCACCATAACAACATCTTGCTCTTGACAGCGTCATTGTAACAAACCTTTACTCCTGACAGCATCACAGTAACAACATCTTACTCTTGACAGCGTCACCATAACAACATCTTGCTCTTGACAGCGTCATTGTAACAAACCTTTACTCCTGACAGCATCACAGTAACAACATCTTACTCTTGACAACGTCACCGTAACAAACCTTTACTCCTGACAGCGTCCCCGTAACGATCCTTTGCTTCTGACAGCATCACTATAACAACCCCTTATTAATTACAGCATCACCATAACAACATCTTACTCTTTATAGTTTCACCGTAACAGTATCTTACTCTTTACAGCATCACAGTAACAACATCTTACTCTTGACAGCTCACAGTAACAACATCTTACTCTTGACAGCATTACCGTAACAACCCCTTACTCCTGACAGCATCACCGTAACAACCTTTTACTCCTGACAGCCTCACCGTGACAACATCTTACTCTTGACAGCATCACCGTAACAACCCCTTACTCTTGACAGCATGACCGTGACAAACCTTTACTCCTGACAGCATCACCGTAACAATCCTTTACTCCTGACAGCATCACTGTAACAACCCCTTATTAATTACAGCATCACCATAACAACATCTTATTCTTGATAGCGTCACCGTAACAACCCCTCACTTCTGACGGCATCACTGTAATAACCCTTTATTAATTACAGGATCACCATAACAACATCTCACTCTTGATAGCGTCACCGTAACAACCCGTTACTTCTGACAGTGTCACCGTAACAAACCTTTACTCCTGACAGCATCACCGTAACAACCACTTACTCCTGACAGCGTCACCGTAAAAACCTTTTATTCCTGATAGTGTCACCGTAACAATCCTTTACTCCTGACAGCATTACCGTAACAACCCCTTATTAATTACAGCATCACCATAACAACATCTTACGCTTGACAGCGTCACCGTAACAAACCTTTACTCCTGACAGCATCACAGTAACAACAGCTTACTCTTGACAGCATCACTGTAACCAACCTTTACTCCCTACAGCGCCACCGTAACACTGCTTTGCTCTGACAGCATCACCATAACAACATCTTACTCTTGACAATGTCACCGTAACAAACCTTTACTCCTGACAGCATCACAGTAACAACATCTTACTCTTGACAGCGTCACCATAACAACATCTTGGTCTTGACAGCGTCATTGTAACAAACCTTTACTCCTGACAGCATCACAGTAATAACAGCTTACTCTTGACAGCGTCACTATAACCAACCTTTACTCCTGACAGCATCACCGTAACAATGCTTTACTCTGACAGCATCACAATAACAACATCTTACTCTTGACAATGTCATCGTAACAAACCTTTACTCCTGACAGCATCACAGTAACAACATCTTACTCTTGACAGCGTCACCATAACAACATCTTGCTCTTGACAGCGTCATTGTAACAAACCTTTACTCCTGACAGCATCACAGTAACAACATCTTACTCTTGACAGCGTCACCGTAACAAACCTTTACTCCTGACAGCGTCCCCGTAACGATCCTTTACTCCTGACAGCATCACTGTAACAACCCCTTATTAATTACAGCATCACCATAACAACATCTTACTCTTTATAGTTTCACCGTAACAGTATCTTACTCTTTACAGCATCACAGTAACAGCATCTTACTCTTGACAGCATTACCGTAACAACCCCTTACTCCTGACAGCGTCACCGTAACAACCTTTTACTCCTGACAGCCTCACCATGACAACATCTTACTCTTGACAGCATCACCGTAACAACCCCTTACTCTTGACAGCATCACCGTAACAACCCTTTACTCCTGATACCATCACCGTGACAAACCTTTACTCCTGACAGCATCACCGTAACAATCCTTTACTCCTGACAGCATCACTGTAACAACCCCTTATTAATTACAGCATCACCATAACAACATCTTATTCTTGATAGCGTCACCGTAACAACCCCTTACTTCTGACAGCATCACTGTAACAACCCTTTATTAATTACAGGATCACCATAACGACATCTCACTCTTGATAGCGTCACCGTAACAACCCGTTACTTCTGACAGTGTCACCGTAACAAACCTTTACTCCTGACAGCATCACCGTAACAACATCTTACTCTTGACAGCATCACAGTAACAACCCCTTACTCCTGACAGCGTCACCGTAACAACCTTTTACTCCTGATAGTGTCACCATAACAATCCTTTACTCCTGACAGCATTACTGTAACAACCCCTTATTAATTACAGCATCACCATAACAACATCTCACTCTTGATAGCGTCACCGTAATAACCCCTTACTCCTGACAGAGTCACTGTAAAAATCCTTTACTCCTGACAGTGTCATCATAACATAACAACCCCTTTCTCCTGACAGCGTTACCATAAAACAGCTTCACCATAACAACCCTTTACTCATGACAGCGTCACTGTAACAACTGCTTACTCCTGACAGTGTCACTATGATGACTCCTCACTCCTGTCAGCATCACCATGACAATCTCTTAGCGCAGTTCTCCCATCATGACTTCATCACTATGACAACACCTCAGTCCTGACCCCATCACCTTGGGAACCTCTTACTGCTGCTCTCCAATCTTGAACCTTTACATTTTTTTTTCAAATTTAACATACAACATCACTTTTGTCAGATATCTTGCTACAATTTCTCACTAATAACTTTATGTACAATAGTTTAATATTAGCTTTTCAAATCTTTAGAAAACATTCACAAAATGAACAACCATTCAAACATTCATGTTTAAATCACCACCTTAACTGCCTTGAAAAGTGTTTTGAGACATGACAGAGCTGTCCAGGAGCAGAATAACCCACTCATACCTGTGAGGACTCAGTGTTTTGTTTGCAATGATTATATGATGTGAGTGGTTTTGATTCCTGGTTCATTTCTTCTGGTCACTGGACCGCTTGTGTTTTATTGCCACTGTTTATTAACTAGCAGTGTAGTTCTCAGTTAGAGCAGAAGGGGGCGCACTAGTACTGCAGACAGGGAACATAGTCTTCTGTTGCTTTTTTGCATTTTAACTATAACAACAACAGACCAATTTTGGCAGATATACTTTTATATTCATATGTAAAGTAATAAATTGTATGAGTCATATGGACTATTTTAGGGTGCTTTTGTGTCATTAAGTTTAAATGTCAGTTTTGATGCTTTATGAGAGAAATAATGTCATACAGGTTTGAAACAATGTAAATGACAACAGATTTCTTTAAATGGATGAAATAACCCTTAAACTGACACTTAACTCAAGGCTTGTTACTAAAAAGCATGTGATGTAAGTCTTTATCTTCACAGATTAGATATTTCCCTTCAACGTCTATCAAGGACAAAGACAAGCGACAGAAAGGTGAATGTGATTATGAACAGAAGATCATATTAGTGTGGATTACAGTCACATATATCTCCTGAAACATGTCTGTTTGTGTTCATTAGTGAACTATTTCAAATCTGATTTACTTTTTATAGAGTTGAGCACATAAAGCTCAAATTATTAGAAGGAATTATTATTAATGAAGACCATTAGAAATAAAGATCAAGCAAATTGATTGAAAATCATTTTCAACATTGATAATAATCAGAAATGTTTCTTGAGCAGCAAATCAGCACATTAGAATGGTTTCTGAAGGATCATGTGACACTGAAGACTAGAGTAATGATGCTGAAAATTCAGCTTTGATCACATAAATAAATTTCATTTCAAAATATATTCAAACAGAAAACAGTTATTTTAATATATCAAAATATTACTGTATTTTTGTTTTATCCAATAAACGCAGCCTTGGTGAGCAGAAGAGACTTCTTTCAAAAACATGTAAAAATGGTCTAATGAATTCCCTAAAAGTGTTGTTGTAGTGAAGCATGTTTTTAAATGCCTGTGTTGATGTTTCTCTGTCTCAGTGATTAGTCTGTATGTTTTTGCTCCAGGTGTCATCAGTGAACTGATTCAAATGACTCCTGATAACGACTAGAAAATGACCTGGAAGTGACATTAACCTTACAGGAACCTCAACCCGTGTCTCCAGAGCGCAGCAGCTCTGCTCTGGGGTAAAACACATGCAAGCACACACACACACACTTCAGCCTGACACCGAACGCCAGGGAATCCCTCCTAGTGAGACGAGAGCAGCTGTGTGTGTGTGTGTGTGTGTGTTAATAATCACACTGCAGAGACAAGGACCTGAAACCAATTTCTCACAATGTTCTAATCCTGTTCTCTCCCTCAGTGTCGGAGATAAACTAAGAGGTTAATGCAGAGAGAGAGTGTGTGTGTTTGAGCATTTAAAGCAATAGTTCACCCAAAAAAATGTTTCTGTCATCATTTACTTACCCTCAAAAATGAGAAATTATGCAGATTGTTCTTGGTTTTTCCCCCCCATAGCTATAGTGAAAGTGAACGATGACTGGGGCCGTCAAACTTCAACAAGGACAACAAGGACATTTTTTTTTAATGAAATCAATACTTTTATTCAACGAAGATGCTTTAAACTTTCTATTCATCATAGAATCTGTAAATATAAAATTTAAAAAAATGCACGTGAGATTTGAGAGCTGTGGAAGTTTATATGCCTTCAGAACATTGTATTATTATTATTATTATTATTATTATTATTATTATTATTATTATTATTATTATTATCATTATTATTATTATTATCATCAATTTAGTGCTATTAAAGTTTTTATTTATATTTTGAATAAACTTTTTAAAATATATTTTATATTAGTTTTCATTTTAATTTTTTTTTGAGTCATTTTGTTACGTGCTTTTGTCATTTTATTATAGCTTTTGTTCTTTTTAAATGTTACTATTTAGGTTTAAATTATTTATATTTCAGTTTTAGATCAGTTTTAGCTTTATTAATTTCCAATTGGTTCTTATACTTAAAATTGTTTCAATTAATTCCCAAGGCAACATTTTAAATTTTCGTTTACTTAACATATTTGTGTATTTGATATTTAGATAAATTTAACATTTTATGTCTTGGTTTATTTTATATCAGCTTTATTTCAATTAACAAAAAATGTTTTTAAGTTTTATTTTTAGTTAATGATAATAACCATGTCTCAGATGCACGTGTCATATGAACTACCTGTATGATACTTTTACGGTGTTTTTATGGTATTTTTTCTCTTTTAGCTTGAGAGTGTACATTACCATTCATTTGTTTATTGAATGATTTTTAATTGTAAGCACATCTCCTTTTGTTGTCAACAGAAGAAAGACAGTCATATGGGTTTGGAACAAAGTGAAGGTAAATTAAGAGTTTTCATTTTCTGAACTATTGCTTTAAGGTAGAGACGTCTAACCACCAATCAACACTCACAGAGACCTTGAGACACACAGTCGCTCCAACAAACCCTGCAAAACCGACACACAGACACAAAAGAAATCCATTATTACAGTGCCATCACATGCATCTTATCCTCCTCTAAAGCGCCTCACAGATGAATGCCATACTTCTGTGTCTTTAGCATCTGAACATGAGCTTTCTGACAAATATGTCACAAGATGTGACATTTAAAATTGATCTCTTTATGTGCTGCCATGACTCATAAAGGCAAATACTTTATGTTTGCATTTTTTAATTATTTATATCTTATGTCTGAATTTTAAGTTGCATTTAAGTTTCATTACTTCAAAATGCAAGCTATATTTTTAGATACAGATTTTTTATTATTTTAGCATATTGCTATGTGGTTGCTAGGGTGTTCTGGGTGGTTGCTAGGTAGTTTCTTACTGGTCCAAGTCAAAAAAAAGTCCATTGTTTGTCATAATAAGCTTTTCATAATGCACTCAAAAAATATTTAGGCTTAAATTCAAGATTTATGTATTTGAATTGCATATAAAATTCCCACCCATTTGGATTACACAGTTTTAACATACACAAACTAATAGCAACTATTATAGTTTTTTGAGATTCTTTCATTTATCTATGACTGACAAATATGCATCACATTAGGATTATGTTAAAATGGTTCAATCGAAACTCATGGAAATTTTACATGCAATTAAAATACAAAAATCTTAAATTTAAGCCTTAATATGTTTTGCTCAAAATACATGGTCGTCAATGGACAAATATTATTTTCCCCACAAATCAGTGATTAGTCTGGATGTTTTTGCTCCAGGTGTCATCAGCGAACTGATTCAAATGACTCCTGATAATGACTAGAAAATGACCTGGAAGTGACATTACGGCATCTACCAGCAGGGACCTTGCTAACCAGCCAAACCTTGACCTCCGGTCTCCTTCAGATCACACATATGTGTTTCTAATCCTGGGATAATGATATTTTGCGTGTGTGTGAATGTGTGTGTGTGTGTGTGTGTGTGTGTATTGGGCTCTCTCTGATCTGAACTATTGGAAATCAATAGCTGTGGAATCAGCCAATCAGAGGCCAGGATTCTTTCATTTCTTCTTCTCTCTCTTTCTTATACAGTCATCTGCTGATCACTCACTTTCTCCATCTGTCACCGCAGGGGTCAGAGGTCAGCGGTCAGCTGTGCCGGGCGTGCACATGTTCGCCAGTGTGAGAGAAAGGTGAAGGAGGAGTTTATTTTTAGATCTGCTCAGGTAGAGTCGACAGGGAGGAAAACAGGTAAGAATCGATCTGTTTACACGAGGGTCACGAGTGAAGAACGACCTCCAACAACACAGAGAGAGAGAACGTAACACTAAAACATCAGTGCATGCAGTGAAACCACAGTACAGAATGACATTATTGCACTTGCCGGTGAATGACTAAATTAACTAGCTATTAACACATTTTACTAGCCACTGAGTTGTTTTTTCTCGCATTGTTTACTTAACATCCACATCAGTTAATTAAACATTTTTGTTTAGCATTAGTTAAGTAAACAGTTATTTTAACATTGATATACTATTTTATTTTCTGTATTCATTTTAATTTCAGTTAAAGTTTTAAAAAAAAAAAATATTTAAATAAAAAAAAAACTGTAGTATTGTGAAATATTTTTACAATTTAAAATAACTCTTTTCTATGTGAACATATTGTAAAATGTAATTTTCAGCATTATTATTCCAGTCTTCAGTGTCACATGATCTTTCAGAAATCATTCTAATATGATTATTTGCTGCTCAAGAAACATTTCTGACTATTACCAATGTTGAAAACAGTTGTGCTGCTTCATATCTTTATGGAAACTGAGATACACTTTTTATTTTTCAGGATTCTTTGATGAATAGAAAGTTTAAAAGAACAGCACTTATTTGAAATCTTTTGTAACATTAGAAATGTCTTTACTGTCACTTTTTAATGTGTCTTTGTATACTTTTATATTATATATTTTGTATATACATGGCAGAAATATTAGTAGTATACTAAGTCAGTGAGAAAACAGTACAGCAGCCCTGTGTTGTGTTATGAATTGCATTATGACATGTGTCATAGCACAATGAAATCAAGCTTGCGTAGCCAGAAGCATTTGCGTTCACTTACTTGCATAGAGTATATTTCAGGCCTCAGACTCTCAATAAAAGAAGCTGCGGAGAATAAACAACAGGGGAAGGTGATGCATGACAGCAGGAATGTTTTATTTCAGCGTGATGGATGTTTCTGAAAGACCTCTGACGGAGCTGCCAGTGAAGTTACAAAGGGACAGACAGTGAGGAGATGTCATTTTCTGTTTCCGTGAAGAGAAGCGCTCTTCATCAGACAGTCTATTGCATCTGCAGAGACACCGGCAGCTTTGTTTCACAACCAAGGACTCGGATCTCAAGAGACATTTAAAGGCAAAAAGCTGAACGGAGGATTTAAAAAGCGCGTGTGATGAGTCTGAGCTACAGATGGACATCAAGGACACACACGCGGTGAGAGAGACATAAAAGACAGAAAAAAAGTGTCCCATGATTCTTTTCTCTGGTTTCAAGAGTGTCTGGTGACATTAAGTTTATTGTTCTTTCCAGGACAAGGACGATGCAGCATTCAGTAAATGTGTCTTCAGAGGATCGTACAGAGAGTGTAGAGGTTCCACGTAGGTGGGCCGTATCAACAAAATCACATCCAGTATCACATCATTTTATTTCAGGATAACCATATATATGACAACATAGTGATTTTTTTTTTTTTTTTGCTGGAAATTCATTGGTAAATATATTAAATAACCATGTACTGATGCCTATTTTTACATAATACAGTTAATGAAAGTTACTTCATCTTTATTTTACTGGTCATCTTTTTATTTGGAATTTGCTGGACACAAACCAAAAGATTAGATTGTAGCAAATGAAAGTGTGAAAATTCTAATATTAGTGCATCAGAAAAGCATCATTTCTATGCATTGTGTGATTTTGAACAACAATAAAATATCATCTCGTGAGGTTTTAGGTCTGAAACATGCATATGCAAGTATGTGATTGCAAGAATCTCTAGCTAAACAAGCTCAATTTCAAGTGTAGTTTTAATTTGGTTGATGCATCAAAAGTCATGCTTCAAATCATGATACAATGCAAGTACGTTACATTTTCAGCATTGGATTAATGTAACCACAGTAATGCATGTTCAACAGGAACCTTTGTTTGCAGTTTGTTTACCAAATGTTCACATCTGCATTTATATATAGCAAAAAATAAAAAATAAATAAAAATTCTTACCAAAATATATTTTAAAAATATAAAATTGTAAAATGTAAAATTCACTTCACTAATTTGTGAAGCTCAATTATCTTTTACTGCACATCAGAAATATATTCTTTGGTTTTTCTCATTGTGATGGATGATTAAGGGAATTTGGGCTTTGTTTTCCCTCCTATTTATATTTCTGTGAAACAGGAAGCCATGGCTGGATAATTTAATGTTCATAATCACCCTGGAGTGCTGGGAATATACTTCAGAGATATTTTAATCATAAGAATTTCTAGGGGTACCAATAATTGTGGCCATTGTGTACTCGAGAAAAATATTTATTTCCTAATGTGATTTTCCCCCACTTTCACTTTTTTTTTAATTTTTTTTTTTACTTCAATTAAAGGTTAGACTTTTTTGAAATTTTTGAATGAAAGATCAAATGGATAAACAATGCAGACTTACAGGTGCATCTCAATAAATTAGAATGTCGTGGAAAAGTTCATTTATTTCAGTAATTCAACTCAAATTGTGAAACTCGTGTATTAAATAAATTCAATGCACACAGACTGAAGTAGTTTAAGTCTTTGGTTCTTTTAACTGTGATGATTTTGGCTCACATTTAACAAAAACCCACCAATTCACTATCTCAACAAATTGGAATACTTCATAAGACCAATAAAATAACATTTTTAGTGAATTGTTGGCCTTCTAGAAATTATGTTCATTTACTGTATATGTACTCAATACTTGGTAGGGGCTCCTTTTTCTTTAATTACTGCCTCAATTCGGCGTGGCATGGAGGTGATCAGTTTGTGGCACTGCTGAGGTGGTATGGAAGCCCAGGTTTCTTTGACAGTGGCCTTCAGCTCATCTGCATTTTTTGGTCTCTTGTTTCTCATTTTCCTCTTGACAATACCCCATAGATTCTCTATGTGGTTCAGGTCTGGTGAGTTTGCTGGCCAGTCAAGCACACCAACACCATGGTCATTTAACCAACTTTTGGTGCTTTTGGCAGTGTGGGCAGGTGCCAAATCCAGCTGGAAAATGAAATCAGCATCTTTAAAAAGTTGGTCAGCAGAAGAGCTCATGAAGTGCTCCAAAATTTCTTGGTAAACGGGTGCAGTGACTTTGGTTTTCAAAAAACACAATGGACCAACACCAGCAGATGACATTGCACCCCAAATCATCACAGACTGTGGAAACTTAACACTGGACTTCAAGCAACTTGGGCTATGAGCTTCTCCACCCTTCCTCCAGACTCTAGGACCTTGGTTTCCAAATGAAATACAAAACTTGCTCTCATCTGAAAAGAAGACTTTGGACCACTGGGCAACAGTCCAGTTCTTCTTCTCCTTAGCCCAGGTAAGACGCCTCTGACGTTGTCTGTGGTTCAGGAGTGGCTTAACAAGAGGAATACGACAACTGTAGCCAAATTCCTTGACACGTCTGTGTGTGGTGGCTCTTGATGCCTTGACCCCAGCCTCAGTCCATTCCTTGTGAAGTTCACCCAAATTCTTGAATCAATTTTGCTTGACAATCCTCATAAGGCTGCGGTTCTCTCGGTTGGTTGTGCATCTTTTTCTTCCACACTTTTTCCTTCCACTCAACTTTCTGTTAACATGCTTGGATACAGCACTCTGTGAACAGCCAGCCTCTTTGGCAATGAATGTTTGTGGCTTTCTGTCAGTTTGTGGCTTTCTGTCAGATCAGCAGTCTTCCCCATGATTGTGTAGCCTAGTGAACCAAACTGAGAGACCATTTTGAAGGCTGAGGAAACCTTTGCAGGTGTTTTGAGTTGATTAGCTGATTGGCATGTCACCATATTCTAATTTGTTGAGATAGTGAATTGGTGGGTTTTTGTTAAATGTGAGTCAAAATCATCACAATTAAAAGAACCAAAGACTTAAACTACTTCAGTCTGTGTGCATTGAATTTATTTAATACGCGAGTTTCACAATTTGAGTTGAATTACTGTAATAAATGAACTTTTCCACGACATTCTAATTTATTGAGATGCACCTGTATTTTCACAGCCTTCTTTTATCATATTTACCAAGGGTATGAATAATTTTGAGCACAACTGTATATATATATATATATATATATATATATATATATATATATATATATATATATATATATATATATATATATATATATGGCCAAGCATTCACATGTAGGCCTACATACTTGTTTGAAATATGAATCTGTTCTCATGTGTTTTTGTTAGGAACAAAACACTTGTGTTCAGGTTTCCTCCGGTGAGTAATTAAGCAGCATTCGGCTCTCTTTAACATGAAAATGAAAGCAACATTCAGTCTGCTGAGTAAACTGTTATGAACTTCAATTGCACAACATCCCACTAACTGTTCTCTCTCCACGTTGCTCTTTGTAAATGCACACAATCCCACCGCTGTGTTTTTGTATTGTGTTCCTTTATTAGCAGAAGAAAGCATATTTCAAAGGCTTTCAATAAAGTCACAGTGTCAGGATAAAGAGCACATGTTCAGTCCAGAGAGAAAGTGTTTTCTGTTCGCTTTTTCCCTTTGGGGTCTACAATGAAGAACAACAAGCGCTCAGATGAGTTTTCCCGGCGGGCACATCCTCGCAGTCATTTCTCCCTGCTTTGCCTTTGCCGCTGACCTTGAGTCCTGCTGCGCTTTGAAAAGCTCCTTTATCTGACTGAAAAACGCTGCATTTGGAGATAGTCTCCATGAGGGTGAACTGAAGATAAAAGCTCTTTATTTACACTTTTACCATCTTTATTTGACCCTCTAACTCTAGCACTCTCTTTTCTAATTTTATTTTATCTATCTCCCTTCTTTTTATTTAAAACACACACACTCACACACACACACACACACACTTGACCCTCTATCAATTGCATATTTATTCTCTAACTGCTAGCTTTTCTTAAAAAACTAAAACACTAGCTTTCTTTTCTATATTCTATCTTCTTGTTTAAAAAAAAACAAACAAAAAAAACATTCCTATGTGTACTGCGTTAGGCTAACCGAGACTTGTCATAGCGCTCGCATGTTGTTGCTCTTTTGTTGGTTTTGATTGCTTCTATTGTCCTCATTTGTAAGTCGCTTTGGATAAAAGCGTCTGCTAAATGACTAAATGTAATTTAATATAATGTATCTTTAATACAGACTGTTAAAGGAATAGTTGAGCCAGAAATGGAGATTTCGTGAAATTTTAGATCCATACAAAATGCAAATGTGTTTGTTTCTTCATCAGATTTGGAGAAATGTAGAATTATGTCACTTGCTCAGCAATGGATGCTCTGCAGTGAATGGGTGCTGTCAGAATGAGAGTCCAAACAGCTGATAAAAACATCACAACAATCCACAAGTAATCCACACCCCTCCAGTCCATCAATTAATGTCTTGTGAAGAGAAAAGCTGCGTGTTTGTAAGAAACAAATCCATTATTAAGACGTTTTAACTTTAAACTGTTGCATCCGGCTAAAATATGAATCCATAATATTGCTTCTTTCAGTGAAAATTTCGTCTGGTCTGAATCAGGAGCGAAATCTGCACAGATCAAGCACTGTTTATAAGCCAAAACAGCTCTAAACAAATATGTTGGTGGATTTTGATGTGAGAGGACAATATTTCTCCAAATCTGATGAAGAAACAAGCTCATCTATATCATGGAAGGATTGAGGGTAAGTACATTTTCAGCAAATTTTTGGGTGACCTATTTTTTAAATAAACCTAGAATACTTTTTGTTACATCTTAAATTTGGATTAATTAGCTGAGACTGTTAATTGAACATTCACTTTTTCTAAAAAGGTGAAAATTTTACTTTGGGAATGTGACATTTCCTAGTTAAAATATAACAAAAAATCTCAAAAGAAGTTGAAAATGAACATCATCTGGTTGCTTTGTCAAATTTGATAATTGTGTGCCTTTTTTTTTTCAAGACAGTTTTGAGCAAGTTTCATCCTGATGAAATCTTTCTTCCCTTTGCATTCACTCTATTTCTTAAACTTCTAGCTCTTGAGCTTTTTGGCAGTTCGTGTGAAAATCGCATCATGATTTTGTGTGTGAACACAGGTCCTGTGTTCAAAGATTTTGCCACCTTTATTCATCACCTCTCGTTTTGTGTGTTTTCCTCTCGGCTAAAGGCGAAAATCCACTCAAAGAGTTCCTCCTGCTGCTGTCGGAGGCCTTTCTTTGTCTCTCAAGGTTATCAAACACTCATACGGGAGGAGAGGTGCTCTGGGTTAAAAGGACAGCAGACAGAAGCTGACCAAACATCTCTGGGTCAGAGAGGAACTGACGAGAAGCACTTCCACAGAAAGTTGAAGGACGTGTCGAGGTTTTCAGATTAAACAAATGTGGAGGATTTGCTGTTCTTACACACAATATTTTGCCAGTGTAATTGGATTAGATATGCAGATTTTATTGATCCGATGAAACTGCATTTAGGCATCTTAAGGCAAGACGTCACAGATGAATTTGGTAAGTAATAGATATCACCATACTTCCCTAGTTAATTAATCACAGTAAGACTTTAAAGTTTTTGCTATCTCTAAATATGCAAATAAGGCATTATCTAATTATAAATGCACTAATTTGTTTAAATTTCCAGAAATCTGCACATTGGATAAGGTCAGTTTTGTTTTGATTGATTTTGTTGACATATTAAAGGTTTTTACACAGTGACTTTTGAATTTCTCTTTTCATCTCTCCATAAAAACTGTAAAATACTGTAAACAGCCAAAAATAAACTACATTTTCACTATGTTTTTAGGAATACAATGATATATAAACCAGGCGAATGATATATGAACAGAACCCTCTGTATAAACCTTCAGAATATAAAGTGTATGTAAGTGCTGCTGAAGTGGAGATTTCTGGCTCATTTTGAGAAAACATCTTTAAAGATAGCTACGTATTTTAACTGAAATTTATGTATGCAAATAGATAATGTGTAATAAAATAAACACTTAAACGTGTATTTAGGATGTTTTCTTTCGACTAGTCTGAAGGAAGACATGTTACAAAAGTGAAATAGACCAAAATCTCCAAATTGTCAAAGTCAAAGTAAATCAAAACTATTTATCTTATTAATACACATTTCTGGTCACCATGGGTTTATTTCAGTAATTATGTTATTGATTAATGAGTTTATATTGATTTGAGGTGAAATTATATTATTATATGAGAGGAAAGATAGTGTGGAGTGATTTGAAAAGCCCATGCTAGCTAATGCTACAGTTTAGCGTCATTATATACAAATATTTGACCAAAGAATTTTGACCAATCAGAATCAAGAGGATAGTGTGGGCTATATCAAAGACTATAGAAAAACAAAGACAGTTCACTCCTATATTTATGAATGGGAGAAAGTGCAACGCGCAATATGGCGGGATAGTCCCGACTTCTAAATGATTGCGTCACTGTACCAAGTATTGAGTACATATACAGTAAATGAACATACTTTCCAGAAGGCCAACAATTCACTAAAAATATATATTTTTTTTAATTTATTTGTTATTGGTCTTATGAAGTATTCTAATTTTTTGAGATAGTGAATTGGTGGGTTTTTGTTAAATGTGAGCTAAAATCATCACAATTAAAAGAACCAAAGACTTAAACTACTTCAGTCTGTGTGCACTGAATTTATTTAATACACGAGTTTCACAATTTGAGTTGAATTACTGAAATAAATGAACTTTTCCACGACATTCTAATTTATTGAGATGCACCTGTAGGACTTGGTCTTGTCTGAGCTGCCCGGAGGCGTTGCAAATATGGCAGCCAAGTGAACGGACTTTCCTTAAAAGGGACTTTGGCTATATATACTGATATACATCATCTTTATACATAATATATAAAATGTATATTAAATAAATATTAAAAGCTAAACAAATCGTGTGTATTTCCATATTAGCGTCATTTTAAAGTTTAGGCTATTGAGCTGTTGCTACCATCTGTCCATTAATGCGGTGTTGTGGGACATTCTAAAATGCTTATTAATGAATCATACTATGTACAGACAAGAAGCTATGAGCCAATAATATGAATGCAATGCGTTTAATTATGATTTAAGCATTTTCCTTATAACGGTTTTCTATGGGAGGAAGACGCTTAACGTGTAATTAAACGCGTTGCATTCTTATTCTGCACTCATCTGCTTGTCTGTAAATAGTATGCTTTATTAATAATGTGATTACTGAGTTTGATCTTTTTAAAACACCATTTTAATGAATTAAGCCACGTTAAGCGTTTTTCACATTAAGCGTTTTTAGAATGTCCCAGAGTTGTGTGTTTACTGTGACATTGCACTTGAAATAATGGTGTCAAATAAAGTTTTTCTCACTGCATATGAATCCAGAGAATTGGAAACTCAAAACATTAGCAGTCTGGCAACTACTGCCGTCAAACATCAGACTTTTAGAATAACAAAGGAGGAGACGCGTCTTTTCAAACTCCTGCACATCACACTTGAGAAACAGCCAGCTGACAGACTGACTTTGAGTAGAGGTCACTTTTTAAAAGTTTGTCTGAGGGATTTCAGCAAAGCTCACTTTTTTTTTTTTTTTTCGCCCTGTCCCGCAGGAAACCCCAGAGGCTGGCGCAGTGTCGGGGTTAGGATACACCCCAGTGCTTTATATTAATGGTGACTTTGGAGCTCCTAATGCCGATTCTCAGGGTTACAGCCCCCCGGGCGCACACTGAGCGGAATACGGAAAGAGAGATGGGAGATCGAGGCGGTAAAAAATCCATTTCCCCCCACCGTCTGCCCTTCCTGGTCACCAGGGTCCCTCTCACTCTCTCTCACTCAAGGTGAACCGAGCACGGGGTCAGTCAGCACTGACCCCGTCACTAATGATTTCAAATGATGGTCTCACACTGGAAACGATAACGACATCACCTCTGTCTCTCTCTATCGATCAGAGAGAGCACCTTTTTTCATCGGCAGGTTGCCATGACGCCCGCTGGGAGAAAAAACAAGCGCGCTGCCTGTGATCAAGGGTCTCGAACACCCCCTGCCTGCGCACAGGGCACCATTCATTAAACGCCGCGCTCTCCGTTACCGAGCTTTCTATTATCACTTTGATGACATTAGCTGGAGGAACGTCCTGCCAATATATCCTCCAGCGCTGGTCACTCGGAGATGGGTTTGCTTTGAAAAATGGCTGCATTTCATGTGGCTTTTAAAAGCAAAGTTCACTCCAGTCAGCGAGAGGGAGAATGCCACTGTAACTTTGGGTGGGTTTTTGTTTATTTGTTTATTTAGTAATAAAGTTTGGCCTTCATTTATGCCAAATATGAGCAGAATGAATTTCTCCGTTAAAACGTTTTTTTTTTTTTTTTTTTTTTTAACTGTATTGCTTTCCTAGCCTAGAAAACAAAGAATAGTTCCTCTAACGTTAGTTTTTGGTTCCCGTTTGGTTATTTCTTTTGGAAACCAAAAAGTAACGTTCTGAGAACATTAGAATAACATTAGGGGAACGTTCTACAAACAAAAAAAACTAACGTTCTGGGAACATTAAGAAAACTTTATTGGCTAACCATAAAATAAAAACCTTAAAAAATAATGTTCTGAGAACCAAAAACTAACGTTCTGGGACTCAAAAATTGTTACCTGGGAAGGCTACTTTTTATATACAAACAATTGACAAAGAAATTAATTGGTACATGTCATAGTTTGATGAATTCTCTTTTTAATTAAGCAATACTGCATGATATCGTGTTCCTTGTGGTGTCTGAAAATTTCACACGCTTGCCGCAAAGTAAGAAGTTCTCATGCATGCACATAATCTAAAATAAATCACCTGAGTTGTGAGCTTGCGGTGTGAATTAAATGTGATGATAAAAACACCATATACAACAAAACAATGGTAAGAAAAAATGTTTTTGAGTAGTTGCGACTGCATGCAAAAACAAACACGAATGCAGCACGATCTAGTGAGTGCAGTTCATGAACAAATGATTCCTATGAACTGATTCTTGTGAGTGAATCAAATATACAGTGCAAGCAGCCTAGACTGATTCACAAATAAATGACTATTATGAATCGATTCTAGTGATCGAATCAAGTACATACGTACCGCGCAAACTAATGACTCAGATCTCTTGAGGAATCGTTCAAAAAGATCGGATTGCTTTGGTATGACGACTTCTTCATTTCAAACTCACAATATATGTTTATAACACACTGAAGGTGACGTTTTGTATAAACATTTTTGATGAGATTTTCGTACACTACAATCGGACGAGTGGACAATCAGCGTCAGGTGTACAAGACTATGACGTACAACACCTATCGCCAGCCAAGCACAAAACTAATCACTGACATGGTAATCTTATTTTAGCTCTTTTATATTTCGAGTCTTTTATATTTCGACTGAAGCCACAGCCGTAGATCAGTCCAGCAAACTCAGTACAGGCTACTCTTATCTCGACGCATTTGTGTTTGGTAGTAGTAGCCTCGAACTCATTTTTCATAGCATGCAAATTGGGAAGCATCATCTGCCTGTGTAAACTCTCGTAGTGCTCACTCGACTAGTAATAATGCTGTTTTAATGACAGATGTGAAGCAGGTGTTGTAGTAGTTGTTATGGAAACTGATTAAACTTCATACAGCCCAGCTAATATTAGTAGATTTAGCAAAACGTGATTCGGTCGATGGGAGAAGAACTTCAGTTGTCATTTATAAGCAATTTATTGTTTTTGTTTTTAAATAATTTTTATTTTGGGATTTTGTCTTTATTGAGTGTTGACATACACTAGAATTATATAGCCCATGATGTGCTACAGCTCTGAATGGTTTTTGACATGTTTCAGCAGACACTGCTAACCATAATAAGAAATTTATTGAATAGTATTGAACAGTAAATCTCCTGAAAATTGTGCACTGTGTTCATATTTCACTCTAAAATAAAAGAAAGAAATCATGTTTTAAATAATGTTTTAAATAAATTAAATCTCATAATTGTATGCCATATGACGAATATGTTTTAATTAAGATTTACCAAATATGTTTAAAGGAAAAAAAGCTTGTTTTTAGTGCCTTTAAGATTTTTATTATCGCCCTATAGTTGTTGTTTTTTTGAATTATATATATATATATATATATATATATATATATATATATATATATATAATTATTATTACTAAACACTAACTTTTATTATTGAATTGTGTCTGGAATTTTGAGGCTGTAATTTCATTATTCTCAATATTCTCAATGTTGATCCTGTCAGGAATGTCTTGTGTGTCTTGTGTTTCCCTTCCTCTTGTATGCCCATATTTGGTTAGTTTCCTGTTCCTGTGATTATTAGTTAATTATGTTCCAGTTGTGTGTGTTTAATTATCTAGTTACGTCGTGTACTTACAGTGTATCCTGCCCTGTGTTTCCTGTCGAGTATTAAATGCCATTGCTGTCTGTCGTGTGTGTGTTTCCAGCCTGTGATGTACTTCCCTGTTTGATTTCATTAAAGACTTTAGTTGGATTATTCACGTCTCCCCGTTCCTGGTCTATGTCTCCCCGTGAGAATCGTGACAGAATACTCGACCTAAACAGAAGTAAACGGCGCTCCCTTTTCCCGTGTTTTGTTTCCATTTTTTGAAGAGTTTTTGTTTGGTTTTGTCTCCTGCCGTGATGGCAAGTCCGCCGTTCACCCAAGCCCGCTGCCGTTCGCGGCTCAGTCAGGGCTGATGTTCGTGGCTCAGTCAAGGCTGCAAAGGTTCGCGGCTCACTCCAGGCTGCCGTTCGCGGCGAAGTCAAGGCCAATGTTCGCAGCTCCCTCAAGCTCGCCGCCGTTCACGGTTTATTCAAGGCCGCCGCCCGTGGCGAAGTCAAGGCCGCTGTTCGCGGCTCGCTAAAGGCTGCCGTCCACGGTGAAGTTATGCACGTCGCCGTCCGCGGCTCATGCAACCCCGCCGGCTGCTGCTCCCGCCTCGGCGCTCCTGGACACGGAGCTGCCCCCGGGGTTCGCAGCTCCACTCCTCTCTCCAGTACCTGCACCTCGAACGCACCTGCCACAGCGCCCTCCAGTGCCCGCACCTCGAACATGCCTGCCAGAGTGCCCTCCAGTGCCTGTCCCAAGTCAGGTCATGTCCCCTGTAGTCTTGTCCAGTCCTCCGAAGCCCATTTGAGTCGGTCTTGTCAGAGTGCTGTTCAGCCCCAATCATGCCCAGAATGGTCCTCGGACTGCGAGCCTAGCCCTATCCCCAATAGCATCATGTTCCGGAGGATAACATGATCTCCAGTCCAGCCCAGGAAAGACTCCAGATTCCCCGTTATGCCCAGAGAGGGCCCCTGACCTCCAGTTAAGCCTCGTAAGTTCCTCCAAGTATTTTTTTTTTTATTTTTTGGGAGGGTATATGTCTCTTGCCGTAGTGGCCGGGGCTGGGGCCATGGCCTCCTGAGCTCCCTGCACCGCCATGGCCTCCTGAGCTCCCTGCACCGCCATGGCCTCCTGAGCTCCCTGCACCGCCATGGCCCTCCTGAACTCCCTGACGTGCCGTGGGTGCTGCCCTGGAGGCCATCTGTCCTGTGTTTGTGTTCCTGTTCCTGGAGACCTCCATAGCGCATAATCCAGATCCTCATGAGTTCGTTATTACTGTATAATATTTAAAAATAATACTTTACCGTTACTTAAAATTGCTTAATTCAGTGTATTTTAAAATTTAAAATCTGGAAAAAAATGTTGCATTTTGGTTATGATAATTTGGGGGTAAAATGTGTTTAGTTGTCATTCAAATAATATTGCAGTGTGATTTTTAACAAAGAATTCTCAGATTTTAGGGTATGCATATGACATGGACATGTTTTTGACAAGTTCCATGAGAGTCAGTGGTGTGAATGTAATTCTGTTTGCCAGTCATTCCTGTTAGTCTGTGCCAGCAACTCAATGGTGGAGCACGACAATGCATGACCATGAAATTCAATTCACACCGCATGTGCTCAGACGGCTGTGATCAAGTCAAGCACTCTGCCGTTCGGTTCAGACGCCTTCTGAAGAGAGGAAAGATCACTGTAACTCACCTGCTCTGAAAACACACCATTATGCCTGACAGCTTCGATTACATGACTCACAGTCCACACAAAATGAAGCTGCGTGTGTGAGGGAGAGAAACGCATTGGCAGTCTATCAGCATCCATCTAGTGTAGACAATCAGCATAAAGTCTAGTCAGTTTCCAGCTTATTTTGGTCAAAACAAACTGTAAATAAAACAAATTTTAGTTGGTTGTTGTTTACTTGATTGATATTCTGACGGCTTTTATTTCTCATATGCCTACTAGTGTTTGTCTGGCAGCATCTTCTGTTCAAAAAGGTGTAAAAACACACGAACTTTGGATGCATGTGACTTTCCATGATGACCATGTGACCTTTCAGCTCATTATTGTAAAGGCTGCAACAGACACTGATGTAAATAAACACAAAATCACATGGTTTCCATGGATATGTAAGGCCCTATGAAATCCATTGAACGTTTCCCAAAGTCTGCTTTATTTTTTCCAAGTTCTGCATTCTGTATCTGTATTCAGGTTGTAGAAACACCACAAGCATCACGTGTGCTTGAGTTTGTGTTGATGAAAATGCCGACATGTAGAACATGCAGACTTCATATTTAAATGCCATTTGTGTGTGGTTAAATATTCACAGACACCAAAATTTGCCAAGTTCCATGAAATTCTGCTTCATACAGTTACATTTTTATGACTGGATTCTGTGATTCCATTCTACGTTTTCTGCATTGCAGTAATCATAGACAGCTAGGATTTAATATGGATTGTTGTGATTTCTCACATCATTTTTTCTCTGTCTCACTCTAGTCTCAGATTGCTTTTATATGTATGGAAGCCCATTTCTGCAAAAAAAGTCGAAATTATGACATAAAAATTAAAAATTGAGATGATAACGTGAAATTATGACTTTAAAAGTTGAAAATATGACATGAGTCAAGAATAAGTGATAATTATGAGATGAAAAAAATTCTAAATTATGATATAGTCATTTGAGCCTTTTATGTCCCATAATTTTGAATTAGTATGTCATAATTTAGACTATTAAAGTTATAATTTCATTTTTTATCATAGTATGTAATAATTATGACTTAAAGTTAGTATGTTATAACTTTTACTTTTCATCTTATAGTTAAGATTTTTAAAGTCAAAATTATGAAATAGCTTTTTATCTCATAATTTTGACTTTAAGTATGTAATAATTATGACTTATCAAAGCACATTTTTTTCTTACTTGGTGGACTTTAAAATGTTAAATTATGACATTATTTTATATATATGTTTATCTCATAATTTTGACTTTTTATCTCATAATTTTTACTTTATTTCATAATTTTGACTTAGTATGTCATAATTTCAACTTTTAAAATCAGATTCAACTTCTCATATTTGACTTTTTTTTTTTTTACATAATTTTGACTTTTTATCTCATAATTATGACTTAGTATGTCATAATTTCATCTTTTGAAAGGCAATTTTGACTTATCTCATATTTGACTTTTCATAATTTTAACTTACTCATTATTATGACTTTGTATGTTGTAATTTCAACTTTTAAAGTCAGTTTCGACTTTTTATCTCATAATTATGACTTTATCTCATAATTGATTTAGTATGTCATAATTTCAACTTTGAAAGTCAATTTACACTTTTTATCTCATAATTATGACTTACCAAAGCACTTTTTTCCCCCTTATTTGTTGGACTTATTTGGTGGATTTGGTGAAGTTCAAATTATGACATTATTATATATTATTGTTATCTTATAATAACTTTTTTATGTCATAATTTAGACTTTTTAATCTCAAAATTATGACTTAGTATGTCACTTCAACTTTCAAGTCAATTTTGACATTTCATCTCATAATTTTGAGTTTTCATGCCATAATTTTGACTTTATCCCATAATTATGACTTAGTATGTGATAATTTCAACTTTTAAAGGGGATTTTGACATCTCATAATTGGCTTTTTTGCCATAATTGGGACTTTATCTCATTATTATGATTTAGTATGTTGTAATTTTAACTTTTAAAGCCAATTTAAGCTTTATCTCATAATTATGACTCAATATGTCATAATTTCAACTGTTAAAAGTCAATTTCAAATTTTATCTCATAATTATGACTTACCCAAGCACGATTTTTTTCTTACATGGTGGAAATGGGCTTATGAAAGTGCGTATGAGTTCTCAAAGCTAACAGAGAGAAATTGGCACTAGGTTTGGGTTGAAACCATTCCTCTGATGTGACTCAGACTGTGACTGTGATTCCTCTCACAGCTCACAGGGAAAATCTCCGGCTCTGTTTCGGAAACTTCAGCGTCCAGGTATTGTTTGAGCGGCGTTTCGACAGGTGCTGTTGAATATTCATCCACTGAAAGGTTTTTCTGCCCGCAATCAAGCTCAATATGCTGTAGTCCCGCGTCTGTCAATCACAGACGCCCCAAATGAGCCGCGCCGCTCGCTGGTCATGAAAATTCATAAAATGCTGAGACTGTTCCTCACCCCATTCTGCTGAAGGGCAGAGGGGATTTGGACGTGTGTGTGCGTGTGCGTCTGCAGATTCTCCTGGTTTATGGTTCAGATTAATTTCAATGAGGTCACACACTAGTGTTTCCTTCAGGATTCAGCTTTTGCAGCAGAACTTTTGTTTAAACCTGGCTAAACAATAACGATACTATTTTCCCCTAACATATTATCTTTTTTTTTTTTTATGTTTTTTTATGTTTTTTTACATATGATTTACAAGTGCTCAATTCAGATAAAATATATACACTACTGGTCAAAAGTCTGGACTAATTAAGGAATAAATAAGTCTCTTATGCTCCCAGAGGCTGCATTTATTTGATCAGAAATGCAATAAAAAATTGTGAAATATTTTTACAATTTAAAATAACTTTTCTATGTGAATATATTGTAAAATGTAATTTATTACTGTAATCAAAGCTGAATTTCCAGCATCATTACTTCAGTCTTCAGTGTCACATGATCCTTCAGAAATCATTCTAATATGCTGATTTGCTGCTCAAGAAACATTTATTGTTATCAATGTTAAAACAGTTGTGTGGCTTCATATTTTTGTGGAAACTGTGATATATTTTATTTTACAGAATTCTTTGATGAATAGAAAGTTTAAAAGAACAGCCTTTTTTCAGTTTTCACCAATTTAATGCATCCTTGATTAATCAAAGTTTTTTTTTTCCTCTGCAAACTTTTGAATAGCAGTGTATCACAGTTTCCACAAAAATATGAAGCAGCACAACTGTTTTGTTTTCAACACTGATAATCCGAAATGTTTCTTGAGCAGCAAATCAGCATATCAGAATGATTTCTGAAGGATCATGTGACAAGACTGGAGTAATGATGATATATATATATATATATATATATATATATATATATATATATATATATATATATATATATATATACACGCACTTATATAAGTGGTGCAATGCTGCAGCTGAATAGAGCATCCTGTGACACAGCCACATACACACACACACACTGAGGCTGTGAGGACAGTTGATCATTTATTTGCTGTCCTCTGATATCTGTTATCTCTTGTTCACCTTGTCCGCTCCTGTCTGAACCTGCTCGCTCGACACGTCTGACCTCAGATCAGACTTTATCAGAGATCACACTGTTCCCTCTCTGTCTGTCTGTTAGTCTCTCATTCTCAGCCGTTTCAAGACTCTCAGATCCTCTCAGACAAAAAGGTACAAAAGCCGTCACTGTGGCAGTATCCTTTCAAACTGTAAACTTTTTTGTACCTTATTTACCCCTAGTATCTTACCTTAGTATCTAAAATGTACATATTAGTACCTAATCGGTATATTAGTAGCTTTTGAGAAGCCCCAGTGAGCTTTTGTACTTGTTTTTCTGAGAGTTAATTTGGTTTATTTTTGCTGCTTCTGACAGGCAAATGTGTTCATAACAGCATCTTTGTTTGCGTTCTTTGTTGTCTTAATTTATGTCATTTATAATTGATTTTTGGTAGTTTTCAGAGTCTGTTCTCATAATTGTTGTCATTTGTAATTAAATTCTTAGCACCTGAATATGTGCATAGTTTGTTTTTGCACCAGTTTGTTTTTGATTAAAAATGTAAGGCAGCAATTAAACTCACATTGTACTTCTTAATTTTGTAGTGCTTTCAAACAACCTAAGATTTTATTAATTTCTATAAATCACGCTTTTTAAAATTCCTTCATATATCCAGGTTTTCCAAGACTTTGGAAACCCTGGATATTAAATAACATTGGTAGTTGTTTAGGGAACATAATAAGAAATATGATGTCTGTCTGTAAAGTTTACATTTTGATTCCTGTTTTAGCCTATTTTTTTAAAGCTGGTTTAGTTTATTTGAAATAATTTGAAGCTATTTTGTGAACCCCTTTGAAGTTGCTGAGGCCCCATAAGAACATAACTTTTTTTTTTTTTTTTTTTTTTTTTTTTTTTTTTAAGTTAAATAAAAGAAAATAAAAAAGTGAACTTATTTTATTTCAGCTAGCAACATTTCTTATTTTTGCTTACTTTTAGTTGAAAGACTAAAATTACTAAAACTAGATAAACAAAAATTAAAAGTAAAAAAATAAATAAATAAATAAAATAAAACACTGTATAATGTGTGTATGCCAAAGACTTATCATAAAACAAATTATTTAATATATATATATATATATATATATATATATATATATATATATATATAATATTATTTATCAATTAAATGTTTAGCAGTTTAATATCAGTTAATTTATTAATTTCTTTGAATTAAACTTTTTATCAATTTTTAAAATAAAAAATTAATACTACTAACAATAATTAATAAATTGAATAATAACTAACAATAAATAAATAAATAAATCTTCAACTAAAATTAAAATGAAAACAAAAAAGATGTGCCATCTGAGAAACTGGCATTGATGAATAGGAATGCAAATGGACAGCTAGATAAAAATGCAATAGATGGTTTATGACCAGATCTGAAAATGAATCATTCTTGAATTTCATTTGAGACGGTTAGCATTAAAGGGGACCTATTATGCAAAAATCACTTTTTAAGGTGTTTGAACACAGTTGTGTGGCCGCAGTGTGTGAAAACAACCAGCCTATAATGTTAAAAATCCACCAACTCATTTTTTTATAAAACCAATAAATCATGAACAGTCTCTCCAAACGAGCTGTTTCAGATTCTCCCTCTGTTAACGTCACCGAGGGGAAAAAGTCGCGCCCATTTGTGACGCTCTCTGCCCTATTAGCATAAACACTGCCCTGAGTGAGAAGCTGCGGTCCGCCATTACTGGAGTTATATACAATGTCAGCGCCCAAGAGGCTTTACAAGTGTTGTGTTTTGGGATGCACTAATGAACATAGGAGTTGCCATAATCTCCCCTCATCTGAGCCGAGGACACTGTGGTTAAAGCTAAATATATATATTGAGCTAAAACTTCACATATACGCTTTGGGGACATCAGAGACTTATTTTACATCTTGTAAAAAGGGGCATAATAGGTCCCCTTTAATAAATGACATATGTTTGAGCACACTTATATATTCCACTTTGTTAGAGTTTCGTCTGATTTCAGATTTACTTTGTTCTCTAAAATGGTCAACACACTGCTGACACGAAGCGTAAGTGTGTTTAATATCAGCTGTCAGAGTGTTAAAGAGCGTCTGGCCATGTTTCTGTGCCTCCATCAGTGAGATGAGAGATGAGAGACGAGAGCGGCTAAAGTGTCGTTACTGAGATCCAGCATCTCTGGCTGCAGATCTGACAAACAGAGCGCTTGTTTGAGTCTGTTTCCTAACGAACGCGTCTGTAATTAGTGTCTGTGATCACTTGTCTGTTTCTCACACGTCCACAGACACGGGACGCCGCTGGTGTTACACTGAGTGTGTTTACATGGACAACACACCCATGATAGCTTTTAAGAATCAGCTCATTTACAGTCATGCATTTAGCAGACACTTCTGTCCAAAATCAAGCTGCAGGGCAGTAATTTGTGTGTACAGGCAAGTTTGATTAAACTGGGTTGACCTTACTTAGTAAAATAACACTGTTTAAGGTTTTTACAAGACAAGGTTATTAAGAAAAACTGGTGTAAAATTGTGCATTTTCACTCTAGCAATGTACCTTTCTAAACTGTCAATGGGGTGTAGTTATCATAATACAAGTAATATAGGATTTTTTTTGTCATTATTATTATTATTATTATTATTATTATTATTATTATTATTATTATTATTATTATTTTGGTTGTTGTTGTTAATAATAATAATATGTTTGTTTAAATTAAAATTATTATACAGGTTCAGTAGATCTATTTAAATGACTTAAAAGACAACAATGATCAATAATTAATTTTATTAATTACAACTGAATTAATAATTACAAATTATAAAACAAGTATCAATTATTAATGTATTATTTAGAATTGATTTATTTTTTATTGTTTATATTATTGTTTATAATTATTATTATTATTATTATTATTATTATTAAATTATAATTATTAAACAAGTCTTATAGGTCAGAAAGCGATTTTACTAATTTGAATGGCTTATTATTACTATTAATGCAACAGAAATGAGATAAAAGACACCAGTGATATTATTAATTACACTAATTTAGTTCAGTTTTATTAATTATTATTATAATTATTTCTTTTAATTGTTATATAAATTAAAAATATTTTAAAATAATTAAATCTTAAATTAAGTACATAAATCATATAATTTACTATTATTATTATTATTATTATTATTATTATTATTATTATTATTATTTAAATTATAATTATTAGACAAGTCCAATAGGTTGGAGAGTGATTTCATTAATTTCAGTGACTTTATACTAGTTCTGGGCAAAGATTAATAGCAATTAATCGCATCCAAAATAAAAGTTTTTGTTCACATAATATATGTGTGTGTACTGTGTATATTTATGATGTATATGTAATAAATACACAAACGTGCTTGTATATATTTAAGAAAAATATGTTGTTTATAAATATATAAATATATAATATAAATTATATGAATATAAATATTTACATGTAAATACATGTAAATATTTTCAAAATATATACTCTATATGTGTGCAGTTATATATACATAATAAATATACACAGTTAACAAACATATATTATGTAAACAAAAACTTTTATTTTGGATGCGATTAATCATGATTAATCGTGATTAATCATTTCACAGCGCTACTTTATACTTTTATAAATGCAACAGAAATAAAAGACAATATAAAAGACACCAAAGATCAATAATTAATATTATTAATTACATAGAATTAATTCAATTTTATCAATTATTAATGTATTCAATAGACGTGCTGTCACATGTCTGTTTTTTGTCTTCCCTGTGACCTAGTTTTCCTTTAGTTTCCCTAATTAGCCCCACACCTGTTTCTGTTTCAGCCCTGATTGCGTTCAGTATTTAAAGCCTGTGTTCTCCCCTCTTCCTTTGTCTGCTATCGTTTCATTTATGTTTGGTTGTGCCCGTTTCCTCCAGTGTATTATTAAAAGAACTCTTTTGGATTGTACTCCTTCGACGTGCGCTTCGTTTCTCACACCAGACCGTTACAGAATAGCAGACCCTCAACATAAGTAATTTAGTGGCATTTTTTGTTCTGGTTGTTTTTTGTTTTTTTTCCCCCCTCCTCCTCCTGGAATGGATATCCCAGCCGTCCAACTCCTGTGCTTGGAGCAACAGGACCGTTCGCTGGAGGACCATACCAGGTACTTTTTAGATCTGGCGTGCCTTACACACTTCCCGGACCGCTCGCTCTGCGTATTCTACATCACCAGCCTGAGCGAGCAATATAAGGCACACCTGCCAGTGAACGGTCCCGAGGAGGATTTCGCCGCTTTCGTGGAGTGGGTGCTGGAGAGAAATGGACTGTATTTCTCCATCTGCCCCGCAGAGGAGGATATCTCCAGCCCTACTCCCGAACCAGAGACCAGTCAGCCATCATCCTGCTACACGGAGCTACTGCCTGATCCCACTGCAGATGGAGAGCCGGAACCCGCCACGACTGTGCCGATCATCGCCACGGAGCCTGAGCCACAATCATCGTCTGACCAAGTGCGTGAGCCGGCAACATCACCCGTCCCTGAGGGAGTTTTGGTGGTGTTCGAGGGCTTGGAGGGAAGCCCCGCCCACACTCCCGCGACTAAGGGTGAGCTGCATCTGGTTTCTGGGAACCATATTGAGGAACTAATGGACATCCTCATAGACTGGTTTGGGGAGGCATTACCCAGTGCTCCTGAGTCTCCTGCGTCTCTGCTGGTTCTGTCCAGCCCTGAATCTCCTGCGTCTCCGCTGGTTCCGTCCAGCCCTGAATCTCCTGCGTCTCCACTGGTTCCACCCAGCTCATGTACTCCTGTATTCCCTCCCAGCCTCCCTCTCCCGCCTCTTCTCAAACCAGCCAGTTCCTCAGCTCCATCTCCGCTGGTGCCTGTCAGTCCCTCAGCTCACCCTCAGTCAGCGCCAGCTGGGAGCTCTGATCCACCGCCTTGGGACTTCCAGCCTCCAGCTCCGCCCAGGCATGAGGTTCCCCTGTCTCCACCTCCAGCCTCCGAGCCCTGGACTCCACATCGGTCCTTCGACCCATCAGCTCCGCCTTGGCTCCTAGCTCCCTCATCTCCACCGTGGCCCGTCATCCCACTGGCTCCACCGGGCTCCCTCGTCCCTCCGGCTCTGTCTTGGTCAGTCGTCGACCATCCGCCGTCTCGGGACTCCACTCCTCTGGCTTCGCCTCGTCACTCCATCCCTCCGGCTCTGTCAGACTCCTTCTTCTCTTTGGCTCCACCTGCATCCTCAGTCGCACAGGCTCCACCACAGTCTTCCGGACCCCTGCCTCCGCCTCGGTCGCTTGAGCCTTCAGCTCCGCCTAGGCCCTCCGGAGCCTCAGTGTCGCCCTGGCTTTCTGTCTGCTCGGCTCCATCCTGGGCTCCTCGTCCATCGGCTCAGTCTATGTCAGTCGGCCCCCTTGTGTTGTCGGCCCCTTCTCCACCATGGCTCCTCCCGCCGTCGACTCCACCGTCGGCCGCTATCCTGGCTGGCCTCTGGATTTCCACCTGGCTCCTCCTGCTCCGGGCTCCTCCCTGGCTCCTCCCACCCTCCACTCCTCCATGGACTTATTTTTTAGACTCGTTTTGTTTCAGCTCCGTTCCAGTTGCCAGTCCCTCACCTGCTCCATACCCGCCTCCTGAACCCCCACCCTCCCTCCTCTGTTGGAATATATTACGGCGCAGGGACGCGTCTTTCCGGGAGTGGGCGAACTGTCACATGTCTGTTTTCTGTCTTCCCTGTGACCTAGTTTTCCTTTAGTTTCCCTAATTAGTCCCACACCTGTTTCTGTTTCAGCCTTGATTGCATTCAGTATTTAAAGCCTGTGTTCTCCCCTCTTCCTTTGTCTGCTATTGTTTCAGTTATGTTTGGTTGTGCCCGTTTCCTCCAGTGTATTATTAAAAGAACTCTTTTGGATTATACTCCTTCGTCGTGTGCTTTGTTTCTCACACCAGACAGTTACACGTGCAGGCAGTTAATATTTAATGTGTAGACACACTCTAATCTTCACAGACAGACGTGAACTACAACAGACTGATCTGATCCCCGCAGACTGACAGAAAGTGCTGTAAACATTCAGACAGATCAGAGCATCAGAGCTCTCAGCTCGCGTTCAGACATTAACGCCTGAAATAGACATCTGAAGAGGGAAATCTGTCCTAATGGACCGCTGGACCACAGGCTTTTAAACCTCTCTCTCACCAGCCGGTGAAAGCCAAGAAAACCAGCGCAAAATGAGCCCGGGATGGAAAGAGACTAAATGAGGGAGGCGAGAGTGTTTGCAGAAAGAGCTGTCCATTTCTGCAGCCAACTGAAACTAAAACTCAAACTGAAATAAGAACTATATAGATATTTAAAAATAAATAAATAAATAAAAATGACCAAAACACAACAAAATTACTAAATCTATAAGTGAAATTAAAATGTTTAAAAATTGTTAAAATGTTAAAATTGAAATATAAAAATATTCAAAATATTAACTATAATATATAAATTCAAAATACTAACTATAACAGTATATCAATGACACTAAACTAATACTGGAGAGCTGATCTTTACTCAGATATTCATGAGAAAATCTCAGTACAGGTCTCTCCTCGTGTGTTGTACATTATTTATACACTATTATAATATTAATAGTATTAATATACTATTAGAATCTTTATTTTCATTTAGTTTTTAATTCTACTTAAAGTTTTATTAATTTTTTGTTGTGTTTTTGTCATTTTTATTAGCTTATAGTTTTATTTTTTTTAAATGTTCTCATCATTTTTTAGTTTACTATTACCTGTATTTATATACTATTAATAATTATTAATAGTATCATTCGTATATTATTATAGTTTTTATTAATATTTTGAATTCCATTTTAATTTTTTGTTCAAGTTTTAGTTAAATTGTTAGGTGATTAGTTTTTTTTAGTAGTGTACTATTATTTATATGCTTTTATAATATTCATTAATAGTATCATCGATATACTAATTATTATTATTATTATTATTATTGTTATTATTATTATTATTATTATTATTATTATTATTTTGTATTTTCCATTGTTTTCTTGGTTTTATTAATTTATTAATTTTCTAGGTTTTATTAGTTTTATTATTCAATAATTGTCATTTTTATTCATTTCTGTCTATTTCATATTTCATTCATACTTCATACATAATGAGAAATATTTCATTGTAAAATGATGATTTTTCAAAGTTGTAAATAAAACCAAGATAACTGAAGAATGTTTTATAAGAAAACACTATTTCAGATTTTCTTCTTCAAAACTCAATTTGTCGAAACTTGCCATCACTTTGAGATTGTTTTCACTAGCAATTTCTGAGTAAAAATTTAGTGATTAACGTGATTAACAGTAAATAACCAGATACAAATAATCTTGCATGTTTTGAGAGGAAGCGTGGAGTAGGGGTTGCACAGACTAATCGACTAGTCGACTAGTCGACTTTAATGCTCTGCCATGACGCTTTAAGCTTGACGTCGACTAGTCTCTGGTCCTATAGAGGGCGCAAGAGTATAAGAAATCTCTGAAGGACTTCCACATTTACACTCTGTTTCCAAACAGTTAAAATGACAAATAAATGCATACTCTGAAAGTGCTCCACAAGACATGTGTGATTATATTACTGGATGCTCGAAATTTAACGGGAGAATGCACGTTTTAAACAGCTTATAGTACAGGTCAGTTAATTGCCGTTCTACTATAATGCGCTGCTAGGCTTCAGACAGTAGTGCTTACATCAGATCGCGCGTGCACCGAATCGTTCAGCGCGGAAAGGTATTGTCAACACTGTTCTGTGATTTCTCAATAAAATAGCTTTGAAACTGAAAAGTTCAACCATATATTTCTTAATAACTAAATCTCACAGCTTCACTACTAGTAGAGAGTCGCTGCCAGGTAGAATTAATTCACACGCAATCGCTCTCACTAATGCATTCATATGAATGTAATCTTTACTGTGCTACTTTATCTGTATCTGATTTAGAACGAGCAGAAATCTGTGAAAAATATAACGACCCAAAGACAAAAGAACTGATAAAAATGAGCAATAGCCATGTGGGCAGCACTGTGTCATATGCCATAGCTGTACACAAGGTGTTAGTCACAGCTCCAGACTTATTTGTTCATTAATGACGTCATCAGCGACTAGTCGACTTCGACTCGACTTTCATCACATAAAAGTCGACTTTAAACAATCAGAAGTCGTTCAACCCCTAGCGTGGAGTGATTTTGCAGCTGGAGTTTTGAGTGAGGAGCTTTTTAACCCTCTATGGTACCATGTTGTCTCCAGACAACATACCCTATTTTAGGGTTTTTTAATAAAATGAGACACCCATTTAATTGATAAATGCTATCTCAGGGTAGTAGAACTCAAACACTAATCAATGAAAATGCAAAAAAGTGGTCACATGACCCACAGGGGTCCATTTTGCTTCCACTTTCAAGACATGCACATGTCACATGACTCCATATTTTCTCCAATGAAATGTGCATTTATCATCAATTTTTATCCACCTTCATTGGTAAGTAAAGAAGTATTTTCAAAAACTTTACATTATATATATATATATATATAATCAAAAGTGTAATAGGAAATTACAAAAAAAAAAAAAAACTTCATGTTGCCTCAAGGCAACATTGTACCGTAATGGAATCGCGTGAGGCCATGCAGGCTAACTAGGTTATAATACAAGTATATGATATTTAAGGAAAAGAGTTAGAATTATCTAAATGTATTTGCATTTTTCTATATCTGCACATATTATGATTTTTCTGTTGAGAGCAATTGCTTTCTCAGCTTTCACAAGAAGTGAGGTGTCATTAGTAAGAAAGGAGATTTTACATGCATGTGCTTGTGTGTATATGTGCATGCTTGTAAGGATAAGGTGCGTATTAGGATAAGGTTATGATGGTTTTTATTTTTTTATCTTGAAACAACACTGATTGTAATGTTTTGATAGGATAACTGATATAATGGTTTGGTTATACTTGTGATCCACGATGGTACAATGTTGCCTGAGAGCAACAGCTGGATATGAAATGTTACTTTTTATTAAATATGAGATGTGCAATACATTAAAAACTAGATAAATCTGTCTGTTCAAGTGTTTGGTTAAAGAAATTGATATATTTCTTTTTTCTGCATGAAAATGTCAAATGTGTCCGTTTGTGGTACAATGTTGCCTTGAGGCAACAAACTTTTAAAATTACATAAATAAAATATATATATATATATATATATATAAATGTTTATTGATATTGTTATAGTGTCCAATTTTAAGCAGGAATCACAAATAATTTTTTTCCTCATTGATATCACATTGCGTACCATAGAGGGTTAAGAAGTCAAGAAACATGAGAATGATGTGCTGAACTGCAGAACAACCATCTCTGTGTGTGTGTGTGTGTGTGTGAGTGTGTGAGACAGACAGACGTTAGCTGCAGGGCACATCCAGTGTTCCTCAGCGAGAGAGACAGTCGACAGTTTCACAGCTTCCTGCCTGAGGCCTCGCCAGAGTCTCGTCACTAATTACTTCCCATGTCACTCTACGACACGTCAACCTCCACCGACTTAACCCAGCCTGAACCAACCTAAACCAGCCACAACCAATTCAAGCCTGCCTGAATCCACTTCCAGCACTCTCAACCAAACACAATGGCGAGCCTCATTTGTTTTTTCTTGCAGTTTTTTATTTTAATTTTAATTAAAAGTTTATGTACAGTTTAAATATTTTTAGTAGTGTGATTTTGCCATTTTATTCATTTTATTTGTTTTACATTTTTTTTTATGATTTAGCTTTAATTTATATTTATTTCTGTTTTAGAATGCTCCATATTTCTTTCTTTTTTTTTTCCAGGTAGTTGCCAAGTTGGTAAGTTTTTTAAGTTTACGCTTTTCTTCTAATATTTCTAAATAAAATTTCTAAGTAATTTTTTATATTACTATTTTTTTCTAATTATTTTAATTAATAATTTTAAATAAATAAAATAAAATAAAATTTTACATTTTAATTATAATAAGCTTTTATTTTTATATTTTTCCCTTTTTTACAATTTAAGTTTTATTAATTTTATATTGTGAATTTTACAATTTTTATGATATTTTTAATATATATTTCTATTTCTATTTATATATTTATTAATACATTATATTTATTTTAGTTTTAGTTAATTTAGTACGTTTATGTTTATATTATGTTAAGTTTATTTCAAGTTTATTTGTTTATTTATTCATTTTAGCATTTCAATTAATGAATTTTTTAATAGGTCTTGTTTTAGTTAAAGTTACAATGAAATCAAAACTGACAAATCTTTTTTTTTTAGTATATTTGTTTATTATATTTATTATATATATTTTTTATTATTATATTGCAGTGTTTCCCACCATACATTTTTCTGTCGTTCTCACTTTAGAAGCCATTTCATTAGAATATTTCCATTTCACGTTGCCCTTAACAAAAAACAACAGTTTCAACACTTCGTTGATTAATCTAAACCAGAACGAAACCAGCCTAAACTGAACTACATGTTCTTTTTTTTCACGTTCGTTCACCCAGAAATAAACATCCTGTTATCATTTACTCATTCCAAACCAGTACAACTTACTTTCCTCTGTGCAACACAAAAGAAGATATTTTGAGTAATGTCCCAGCGTTTCTTGTTCATACAGTGTAAGTCAATGGGGTCCAAAGTTGTTTCGCTCCCAACATTCTTCAAAGTATCTTCTTTGAGATTTGTATGATGACATCACAGTTATCGACTCATCCACCTTCTATGTGTTTATGTTGACATCTGGGTCACAGGTTAAACTCTGTTTTGCCTTATTGTTGCGAGATTGATCTTCAATCTGTCATCGGGCCTCTCGTTCATCATGCAGATGCATTGTGGGTAATTTAATAAAGGCGAACGGGGCGGCAGAATGATTCCAATAAAGCACTGCGCCAAATATCCACGTGTTTATGTCACAGATCAGAATCGGCTGACGAGTCTGTCTGGGTTTATTTCCGTCTGGTTTACTAACGTGTGTGTGTGTGTGTGTGTGTGTGTGTGTGTGTGTTTTCTCACTGTGTTCTTGCCGCAAGCTGGCGGACTCGGCTGAGAAAGAGGTGAATGCCAAGCGTGTGTGTTTGTAGACATGCATATGTTTGTGCAGGTGTGTGTGTGTGTGTGTGTGTGTGTGTGAATGGATGGGTCCCTCAGGGATCTCCAGCCAATGAATCACGGGTTACTTCATTGTTCTCGGATCATAACACACCTCTAATTGGCAATTCCTCTTTTTAATTGAATTTGAAGCCGTTTAGGATGATAACATGGTTGTGTGTGTGTGTGCGATCGGGAATCTCACATCCTCTTTTGCACTGGTTTATCTCTCTTTTATTGTCATTTACTCTGTTTTTCTCTGTGCTGTTACTTTATGAAGTGATCAGATGCATGATTTTCACCTGCTGGACGATAAAACAGGTGGAAAAATTCATGCAGACAGAGATGTTCAAATACTATTCAAATATTCAGAAATTAATACTTTTGTTCATTAATGATGCTTTAAATTGATCAAAAGTGATAGGAAAGACACTTATAATGTTACAAAATATATCTATTTCAAATAATGCTGTTCTATTGAACTTTCTATTCATCAAATAATTCTGAAAAATTCAAATTTTCAAGGTTTTCACAAAAATATAAAGCAGCACAACTGTTTTCAACTGATAATAATCAGAAGAGTTTCTTGAGCAGTAAATCAGCATATTAGAATGATTTCTGAAGGATCATGTGACACTGAAGACTGGAGTAATGATGCTTAAAATTCAGCTTCGCATCGCAGGAGTAAATTACATTTTACAATATATTCACATAGAAAACAGTTATTTTAAATAGCAATAATATTTCACAATATCACTGATTTTACTGTATTTATAATCAAGTAAACACAGCCTTGTGAGCAGAAGAGACTTCTGTCAAAATCGTTAAAAAAATCTTACTGACCCCAAACTTTTGAAAGGTAGTGTGTGTATATATTGAATCTTTTTCAGTAAATTTCCGGACCAGAACTATTTGTTTCATAATGTGTGACTGTATCACCTCAAACACAAACACTAACGTTCACTGATCTATTTGACGTGAGATAATCTTTCTCTTCATCTACACACACGCTCCCTCTCATGGAGCGACAGACCAATCATTCTCTCTCTCTCTCTCTCTCTCTCTCTCTCTCTGTGTGTGTCTCTCCTTCTTTTCTCTCATTCTCCCACACACGCTCTCTCATTCCCGTGCTGTCCTTGTTTCCAGACTGCCGTGTGTTTCCTGCAGCTCTTCATCAGAGGAAGAGGAGGAGGGAGATACACCGCGGACGACTTCAGTGAGGAGATTACACCCCTCCCACACACACACTGTGAGTAGAGGAACCTCTTCATCTCACACACACACACACACATACTGACCGCTGGCTGAATCTGAACACTGCTAGATTTCTGTTTGAGTGTTTGTAGAGCTTATTCCAGGAGGAAAACGCTATTGCTCAAAGGTTTCTCTTTCAAGGATCAGGAGCTTCAGTTGTCATCCAGTAAGAGTCTAGAGCTGTAAAATGAATGTGGAGAGAAGCTTGGTTTATTTGATGAGAAATGTTTGAGTTCATATTGAGATCTCTGACTTGATTGCAGACTTCTTGGCACAGTTTGAGATCTCTTCTGAAGCTTTAGAGGAGACACGTGTGAGATTACTGGGGTCTTTTTGTCAGGAGAAACAGCTGAGAAACAGGAGACTTCAACAAAAGTCTCCATTCAATCTCGTTGAATCTATGAGAAACATATGAGACTTTAAAGAGATATAATTTGTGTGTTGTTGTATTTTTCTTTCTGCACTTTGGGTGTTTCTGGATTTTATGGGGAGGAATCACCAATCAGAGGAAGGTTTTATAGTTCAGGACATTTAATGGAGTTCTTTGCTATGTCTCAGTATTTTCTCAGTATTTTCTTTTCTTAGTTTCAAATAAATCTGTCAGCTCTGGTTGTTTGACCTTGAGAATTTGATGAGAAATGTTTGAATTATATTGTGGTCTCTGACTTTTGATTGCAGACTTTGGTATCTTGGTAAATCTGAGCACAGTTTGAGACATTATTGAGATCTCTTCTGAAACTCTAGAGGAGACACGTGAGATTACTGGGGTCATTTGAAAAGCAATTTCTGATAATGAAATGTTTAATTTGATAAGAAATGTTCACACTGAGATCTTTGATGACAGACTTTGGTATCTTGGCAAATCTGACCACAGTTTGGGCATTATTGAGAAACTCTAGAGGAGACATGAGATTACTTGGGTGTTTTTCTCAAGAGAAACGTTTGAGAAACAGGAGATTCAGCAAAAGTCTTCATTAAATCTCATTGAAATGTAGGAGAAACAAAATCTTAGACATTGAGACATCTTTGAGACATTGTTAAAACTTTAGTGGAGACACCTGTGAGATTACTGGGCCCTTTTTGTCAGGAGGAACATCTCATGAGCAGTATAGCTTTGCTGAAGTCTCAATTTAATCTCATTGAAACTTAGAAGAATAAATTGAGACATTAATGAGATCTCATTTGTGATTTTTTCACAAATGTTTCTGGATCTAATGATGAAAGATCAGCAATCAGAGTAAAGTTTTAATTTTTCATTTTAAGTTTTAATTTTTGTCAAAAGAAACATCTGAGAAGCAGAAGACTTTTGCTTAAGTCTCAATTTACCCTCACTGAAATCTAGGAGAAACAACTGAGTCATTGAAGAGATCTACTTTGTTATTTTTCTTTCTAGTTTAAGTCTTGCTGGTCATGCTGAGAGACCAGCAATTATTGTTCAGTTCTCAGTTATGTCTCAGTTTTTTCTCAGACGATTCTCTTAAAATCTTTTGGGAGAAAGAAAATGTGGATAGCCACCAGATGATTTTATCTTGAAAGAATTTGATGAGAAATGTTTGAGTGCACACCGAGATCTATGACTTTTGATGACTGACTTTGGTATATGAGCATAGTTTGAGACATGGTTGAGATCTTTTCGGAAACTCTAGAGTAGATTACTGGGGTCTTTTTGTCAGGAGAAACATCTGAGAAGCAGGTGACTTCAGCAAACGTCTCCATTTAATCTCATTAAAATGTAAGAGATACAGTTGAGACATTAATGAGATCTCATTTGTGATTTTTCTTTTTAGCTTGAGTGTTTCTGGAACTTATGTTGCAAGACAGTGATCAGAGGAACATTTTATTACTCAGTTATGTCTCAGTATCAGCTCAGATATTTCTTTTTGACTTTGGTGTCTTGCAAATCTGAGCACAGTTTGAGACATTGTTGAGATCCCTAATGAAACTCTAGAGAAGACGTGTGAGATTATTTGAGTCTTTTTGTCAGGAGATACATCTGAGAAGCAGGTGACTTCAGCGAACTTCTCCGTTGAGTGTTTCTTGTGCTTATGTTGCAAGACAGTGATCAGAGGAATAATTTATTGCTCAGTTATGTCTCAGTATCAGCTCAGATGTTTTTCCTAAAATCTGTTGTGAAAAAGAACATTTTGTTGACTGACTTTGGACATTGTTGACATCTCTTTTGAAGCTCTAGAGTGGATGACTGGGGTCTTTTGTCAGGAGAATCATCTGAGAAGTAGAAAATTTTTTACTGAAGTCTCAATTTAATCTCACTGAAATCTAGGAGAAACAATTGAAACATTACAGATCTAATTAGTGAGTTTTCTTTCTATTTTGAGTGTTTCTGGAGATCATATTGCAAGACAGTGATCAGAGGAATGATTTATTGCTCAGTTATGTCTCTGTATCAGCTCAGATGTTTTTCCTAAAATCTGTTGGGAGAAAGAAAATTTTGATGACTGATCTTTTTGCCAGGAGAATCATCTGAGAAGCAGGAGTCTTCAGCAAAATCTCAATTTAATCTTTTTTTTTTTTTTTTTTTTTGCTGTTTTCTTTCCATTTTGAGTGTTTCTGCAGCTTACGATGAGAGATCAGTGATCAGTTTCATTGCTCAGTTCTTCTCAGATGTTTCTCCAAAAATCTGTTGGAGAAAGAAAATATATGTCGCACCCAGTTTATTTCATCTTGGGAGATTTTGATGAGAAATATTTGGGTTCATATTGAGATTTCAGTTTCCAGTTGTTTCCCATTTCATCCCTTTGCCGTTTGGAAGAAACACATGAGATCTAATTTGTGATTTGTCAGGATGTTTCAGCGCTTCATCTCTAGCAAGCTCAGGATGTGATGAAGCGGTTTTCCTCTTCGCTTTTATCTCTGTCTGGTGAAAGCCGTGAGTTTGCTGAATATCTGCTGACCTGTTCACCGCCGGAGCTCGTGTTTCAGAAATGTGAAGCGCCTGTTCGCTGAGCCTGTGAGATGCTCCATCCGTCAATCTCTGTGTTTGTCTCTCAGACAGATTGCCGCGTCTCTGGAGGATAGTTGTAGTGTATTAAAGCGCTCCGTGCTGCTTTACACACCATCTGCTTCAACGGCACGAGAAATTCACAGAGAAACAGAAAGCAGAAACAAGAAATTCTGAGAGAAAACATTAAATCGTTCAATGATTATGCACCGTTTAAAACATACAGTGATGAAACGCAAAGGTATGACCTTTATTGGGTTTATTTTTAGACCGTTCATTAGCAGGAATCATCTGAACATCTCATTACGGTGAAGCTTAATGACTGTTTCCAACGGCTCAGCCAGTGACAGACTTAATTTTTTGTTTGATGTGAAGAGAAGGAGAGGAGGGGAGATAAAGTGAGACAAGAGAGGAGATGAGATCCATCAAGTTCATGATTTCTCCGTCTCTCATGCAGGTGGTTGGGCTGCTTATGGAAATATCAGGTGAAATTAAATTAGTCCTCTGGTAGGTATATTAATAAAGTTCTCATCACAGAGGGGTGAGATGGTCTTGGTGCTGGAGTGAATGTTTCCTTCACAGTTTTATAAAGCTGCACACACACACAGAGTGTAATTGATTATTAGCTGAACCCGAGCAGCGTTCAGTGTAAATGTACCGCTATGATTCTCTCAGGCCACTGTACTCGGAGACAGTACAGTCAAGCAGGGGATTATGGGAAAAATTTACTGATGGTTCTGCTGACATCACGCTAGACAGCGGAGCTGCTGTTTTTACTGATGGAAGAGTTTGAAAACAAAATAATTTCTTGTTTAGGAATCTTAGTTCTTTATGGTCTTTCTCTCTTTGAAGATCTTTGAGTCCTTCAGATTTATCATTACACTGTCAATATTTAATGTTGTATATTTATTATAATATATATATATATATATATATATATATATATATATCAGTATATATATTATATCAGTATTTATTTAATTATTTATTTTTTAATAGTTGATTATTTTATTTACATTATAATTTAATTTGATCAGCATTTGTTTTTTTATTTACTGATAAATTTATTTCACTTCAAGTAATGAAGTAGCAAGTTGTCTTAACAAGTATAAATTAATTTAATTTAAATCATAAATAATTAAAATTATAAATCAAATGCTTAATTTAATCAGTAGTTATAATTAAATGGTATGTATGTGTTCATTTGTTATTTCCTTCACATTAGTTAATAAAGCAACAGGTGTCTTACCAAATGTAATTTAATTTTATTTAAATGATAAATGATTTAAGTTGTATATATTTAAGCTGCAAGGTTTTGAATTTAATCAGCGTTGTTTATTTTCTTTATTTATTTATTTATTTATTTATTTATTTATTTTATTTAATTTTACCTCAGGTAATGAAGCAGCAGATTGTCTTAAGTGTAATTTAATTTAAAGTATTATTGTTTTACCATTTAAATTGTTTATTTTAATCTTTCTTTCTTTCTTTCTTTCTTTAGTGTTCATTCATGTTATTTCCTTCTCTTTAGTTCATGAAAAGGCATGTTGTCTTAACAGGTGTCATTTAATTTGATTTAAATTATAAAATATTTAAATGGTAAATAATTTAAAATTTAATCTGTATTTTGAATTAAATTTAATTAATTAATGTATTAATTTATTTATATTTCCTTTAGTTCTGTGAATAACGCAGCAGGTTGACTTAACTGTAAACTCAAAACAGATTGTTATTCATTTTTGATGTGAATCAGATAATGTACAGTGGACTTGATTTCATCCATCTGAATTAGACTAAATTGTGAAAAGTAATGCAACATTACTGGTTAATATTGTTTTGTTCCACCTATGTGGCCTTGGTGACATCAAGAAGAGAATGTTTCAGTGGAAATTACTACATTTAGATGAAAAATAATAAAAAAAAAAAAAAAAAACCTCATTAGAATAATATGCACCAAAGACTTGATTAGGAAAATGGTGTTAATTTAACTGTGTAACGTAAAATGTTTTACTGCATGACTCTCTGGCATACTGGATTCTGATTGGTCAGTCTGCTGTCTCTAATTTAGTTTAGACTGTAGAGTTAAACAAAATTTTGTCAACACATCTGCTAGTTGTTAGCGTCACAGTGTTTTTTTCTCTGGCATGTTAATAACTGCGACTGGATCGAGGTATCTGTCAATTCCCATTTGACGCAGAATAACTGTTGAGTTATTAAATTCATAAATGTCTATAGGAATCGGAGGTTTCTCCAGAGATAAAAGCAGCAGAGAGAGAGTTTCAGCTGTCAGTGAATGCGCTCATCACCGACGCCGCAGGAAATGAGATCAGTGCCTCTTCCTGACAGCAGCGTTTTAAAAACACAGACACGCCATCATTACATTCCCCTCCGACACGCAGTATTACTGACTGCAGAAAGAGACTCCATCGCCATGTGTTTACATGTTCACAGCTGGAAAACCTGAATTACACAGTATACACCTCATTGTATCTAATGATGAAAATGTAAAACTTTTTTTAACATTAATTTTTAATTAATCAATTTTTTTATTAATTTTAATTAGCATTCATTCATTCAGTATCATTTTATATTCATTTGATTTATTTTAATATTAGTATTAATATTCGTATTATTACATCAGTAATCAATGTGAACATTTATATTACTATTAATATCAGTATTAATAATTATTCATTCCTTATTTTGTAGTAAAATTATTTTTATTAATATTAATAACATTATTAGTATTAATACAGTAACAATTTATAACAATTGTGATATGGATATTAATATTGATTATTTATTTTTTTATTGCAATTAATATAATTAATTTATATTAATATTGGTGTTAATATTAAAAAGTATTCACTTTTTATTTTATATTAATATAATTTTAGTAATATTAACATCAATATTATTATTAATATTAGTATTAATGCAGTAATATTAGTATTTTATTACATTTATTAAATGTAATACTTTTTAATTGAATTTAATCAATTTTATTACTTTTATTAAAATAGTATTTAAAAATTTGAATATTTAATTGCTATTAATAGCAATATTAGCATTAATATAATAACATTCAATATCAGTAGTGATATTAGAAATATTGGTAATAATATTAATATTATTTTATAATGTTTTAACATTTCATTGATATTAATAACAATATTAGTATTGCTGCTATTTTTACAGTAACATTGATATTAATAGCAATATTAGTATTACTGCTTTTATTAAGTAACAGTTAATAATATTAATATTCATGCATTCAATTGATAATTCATTTATTGCTTATTTATTTTATGGTTGATTAATAGCATTTGTATTGTAATATAATGTGATCATTTTGACAATATAATCAGCAATTGTATTAATAGCAATATTAGTATTAATACAGCAACAGTATTTTTATCGTTAATATTAATGATATCAGAATTAATAATAATATTGATTAATTTCTTGTTTTTATATTCATATTTTTATTAATATTAATAGCAATATTAGTATTAATACAGGAACAATATTGATAGTGATATTATAAATATTATAATAATATTTATATTAATAGCAATGTTAGAAATTGTTTTAGTTTTAATACAGTAACCATAAATAATACTGATATCCACGTATTCAAACAAATATTAATTTATTGTTTGGTTGATTGATTAATGGATGGAGTGTGAGTTGATTGGTAGATTTATTGGTTAATAAATGAACGAATGATGGTTAATTGATCAGTCATTTAGTGTCTATTTATTGGTTTATAAGTGGTTTGTTGATGATTGATTGATTGATTGATTGATTGATTGATTGATTGTTTGCTTGTTTGATTCATGTATGAATGCATGTTTTATTTGTTGATTAACCAATGAATCAATGCATTTGATTGACAGCTTACCTTAGTGCAGTTACAGATCCTGATTATACTGAGCGAGTGCTGAAGAAATCATTGTCTGAATCTGATTTCATGAATGTCAGACCTCTCTGATCTCTGAAGAGCTTTGGGAAAATCCGATTCAGCGCTAATAGAAATAAGGCAGGTATGTGCAGTGCTGCTGGAGAAGCGGCTCTCATCCACCCATTGTTTGCTAATTAGTCATTTGGCAGCACCTCTTTGTGTGTTTTTTTGAGTTGGCGGTTCATCTGTCCCTCAGCGAGCAGGTGTGCATTAATCTCATGCTGAGCCTCATCCTCTGATGGTTTGCTGTGATTTCAGCAGCGTTTAGTCATTGACTGCACTTAATCTGCCGCTAAGAGTCGTCCCGCTGGACTCATTCCTGTGCAAACCAATCAAAGTCCTGAACTAACAAACCTGTACACTGACTGACGTCTTCATATGGCCTGCTCATTCACAGATCACTTTAATCCAGTTCACCTCTGTCTGGAGAACAGGCCTCTCAGAAGAGCATTTGATTACTCAGCCATTGCTCAGATGATTGAATGGCTCTCAGTTATATTGCAACTTGAAAAACTTAGATGTTGCTCAGGGGTTAATTTACAGTAAATGTTAAAAAATAGTTTAAATTAAAAAAATGTAACAAATATTTAAATGTTATTTTGTTTTGTTTTTTTTATTTGTATTTATTTTATTTATTGTATTTATTATATAATTGTATATATTTTTATTGTTATTAAATTATCTTGGTTATGCCATTTACAGTAAGAATCAACTCTTTATATTTAAATGCTATTTTTTATTTTATTTTATGTATTATTTTTATTTGTTTTATTTTGTTTTTTTATTTATAAAAACTTACTCGTAAAATAAAGATAAAAATGTTAAAATCAGAAATAAAAAATAAAATATAAAAAACAAAATTATTAAAAATGTGCTTATTCATTGCTTAGAAGATTTAATGATTTAATTTTATTTATAATTTATTGTTATAATTTATTTATAGTAAGTATCAACTTTGTCTCAGATGTTGATCAGGTGTTAAATAATAAATAAAATAAAACAAATATTTACATTTTTCATTTTTTACTTTATGTATCTTTATTTTAGGTTGACTTAATTAATTAATAATTTAATTATTAATTTATTTATTATTTTGTTTTTGTTTTATATTTGATGTTTTATATTACATATATATTCAAAAAAGAAAAGAAAAATAAAATATTAAAAAGAATTCTATTAAATATTTGCTTATTCATTTCTTAGAATATTTAATGGTTCTCATTTAAATATCAACTTCTTGTCACAGATGTTGCTCAGATGTTAATAAAACATTTTTTTTATTTTTGTTTACTATTTTTTAATTAATAAAAATAAGAAGAAATAGACACAAATGAGCAACTAGTCATCCTCCAGTAAGAATCTAGAGCTGTAAAATGAAAGTGGAGCACCTCAGACCATTTGACGAGAAATATTTGAGTTCACATTGAGTCTTTTGATAGCAGATTTCATTATCTTGTCAGATCTGAGCGCAGTTTGAGACGTTACTGAGATCTCTTCTGAAACTCTAGAGCTGCGGTCTTTCTGAGAAGAGTCATCTGAGAAATAGACAGGAGTCTCTGTTTGATCGAGGTGTTGTTGAGATCTCATCTGTGATGTTTCTTCCTGTGGGCATCCAGGATCAGGCTCTGAAGCAGGGGTTTGTGGGTAAACAGTGATGGGAGGATTTATCTGTGATTGTTACAGTCGCTGATGTGCGGCGTGATCAATAGTGTATCCTGTGTGTGTGAATCGGCTGAAGAAACGAGGAGGACAAGACAATTACCTGCCAATCCACCACTGGAGACACATCCATTACGCAGACGACCTTCATCTGACAGTCATGTGACCTCTCTGTCTTCATAACGCTCTGTGCTTTGTGTGTTTGTGTCCGTTTCTCACTCTCACCGTTTAGTTTTGAGCCTGAGTAAGATTTTTTATTCCTGACACTGTTTTTTTGTCCAGCGTGTGTGTGTATGTATGTGTATATTACATATATATATATATATATATATATATATATATATATATATATATATATATATATATACATATATATATATATATATATATATATATATATATATATATATATATATAATATATATATATGTATGTATGTGTGTGTGTGTCTCCAGTGGCGCATTGGCAGGTAATTGTCTTTTCCTCCTCGTTTCTTCAGCCGATTCTCTCTCTCTCTCTCTCTCTCTCTCTCTCTCTCTCTCACACACACACACACACACACACACACACAGCCCTTACGAAAAAGAAGTTTATTCAAGTGTGCTATTAGTATACTTCTTTTAAACTAAAAATAGGAAAGTATACTTTTAGTCTACTTTTTATGTACTTCTCAGAAATATACTTACAATGTAATTTAAGTATACTTGACTTATACTTAGAAAAAGTCTAAATATATCTGAGCTATACTTGTGCTCCTAGAATCCGTGTTTTCATTGTTATATGGTAGGGGGTGCTAGTACACATCTTCTGTACAGAATTTCCAAAAAACAAAAAAACACAAGTGAAGAAGAAACTGAAACAACAGATGCTTTCACAGGATTATCAGACATAAAACAGCATCAAAACTGTGTAACGTTATAGAATAAAATGTTGACCAATGAAGAGGTAATAATGACTGTCAAGCTTTGGGGTGTTGATCGACTCCGTCTACATTTTGATTATCATTCTGAATCCAATTCATAGTCTTTTTTCAGCTTTTTGTTCAAAATGTTGTTTATTTATTTTTGTATTTATGAAACTTATCCACATTCAAGTTTAAAAACAAGAATGCACGAAACTATAATAAAATGTTTTTGTTTGCAAGCAGAGACCCAGTTCTTTCTTTTGATGTTTTGTATGTTCAGATATTCATATAACAAAATATATACAAATTAATAAATAGGGACATAGTAGTATACTTAAAGTATGATGTAAAGTTCACTTAAATAAACTAGTAGTTTACTGAGACTATACTTCAAAGTATACTAAAAATGCTACTACAAGTATTTAACTAGTAAACTATCAGTATACCTATAAGTTCACTTTTAGTATAGTTGCAGTACAAGCTAAAAACTTTGATGTAAACTAGTTGTGTACTCAAAGTTTACTACTGGTATACTTAACGTATACTTAAAAGTATATTTTATATACGAGAAAGTGGGCCAATTTAGTCCCAAGGAGTATTGAAATAGTACACTTATGAGTCTACTACTAGTACACTGATATTTGTGTACTTACCACATAAAGTATACTTAAAAATATACTTGAACTTTACTTAAGTATACTTAATAAAATAAACTTGAAGTATACTACTTTTTGGTAAGGGGAGTTAAAAGTTAGCCTCCAATTTACACAAAGGGAGGTGGATGATTTAAAAGCGTCAAGTGTAAGTTTGTTGTCGAATTGTAAATCAAATGAAGACGACATACATAAACTGGCGGAATCGATGTTGGTGATAGATGGGAAAATGGACTTTTTAGATGCCCAGACCAGACGTCAGAATGTGATCATTGATGGAATTCTTGAAGCTGAGAATGAAAAGGGGTCAGACTCAGAAGAGAAAGTGCTGGCTCTTTTTAAGGATAAATTGGATCTGGACCCACTCACCATCGGGATACAGAAGGTTCAATGAGTTGGAAAAGCTCTTAAAGGAAAGGATGAAATCCGGAGTCGGCCTCACCCAATAATGGTGTCGTTTTTAAGAATCAAGGACAGAGACTGAGTGATGGCCAACGCGAGAAAGCTGAAGGGTTCGAATATTTTTATAAATGAGGACTATCCTGAATCGGTTCGAAAGAGGAGAAAGGAACTGATTGCTAAAATGAAAGCTGCAAGAGAAAGAGGGGACATTGCTTTCTTAAGGTACGATAAACTCATTGTTCATAAAAGGCAAGCAAAGGAGAACATGTGAGGATTTGACAAGGATCAAGGTGTGATGTGATATGTTATATATTGGATGTCTATTGCCGTTTTATTGCCAAAAAAAAATTGTAAAGTTCGCTCATTTGAATATTTGCAGTTTGAGGAACAAAGTACATGAAGTTGCTGATTTGTTGCTGTCAAACACAATATTGTTGCTTTATCTGAAACTCATTAGAATGAGATATTTGATGATAATGCTGTGTCTATAAGTGGATATAATTTATATAGAAGGGATAGAAATAAGTACGGTGGAGGTGTTGCCTTTTATGTGCAGAATCATATTTCTGTAAAAGTAAGGGATGATATTATGTGTAATGAAGTGGAGGTTCTATGGCTGCAGGTTAATTTACCTCATGTCAAGCCAATTTTAGTAGGATGTTGTTATAGACCACCAGGTTCAAATCATAAATATTTAGAAGACATGGGTGAGATGCTGAATAAAGTATTGTGAATTTAATATAAAAGTTGTTTTTTAGGTGATCTTAATACTAATTGGTTAGTACATGAGTGCTTTTTAAAGAATCAATTGGAAAATATAATAGACGCATGTGGATTGAAACAGATGGTTAGACAACCTACAAGAATAAGCATAAATAATAAGGGCGAGTTCATATCATCTTGTATAGATCATATTTACTTGAGCAATGAAGATTTGTATACGACAGTGATATCAGTCCAAGTAGGTTGTAGTGATCACAATATAGTTGTGATTACAAGGAAAAACAAAAAATCCAAAACTAAGCAAAGAATTGTGTATAAAAGGTCATAGAGGAGGTTTTCCCAGGAAGCTTTTTTGAGGGATATTGGTAATATAAAGTGGTCAGAGATTTATGATATAGAAGAACCAAACGATGCACTTGAATTATTTATTAGAAAATATCAGCCAGTTGTTGATAATCATGCGCCGGTCAAGAAATTAATTACAAAGGATTGTAGAGCATCCTGGATTGATAGTGAATTAAAGGATTATATGTGACCCTGGACCACAAAACCAGTCTTAAGTCGCTGGGGTATATTTGACTTATGACTAATGGGGATCCAAAAAAAAATAAAAAATAAAAAATAAATAATAATAATAATATTATATATATATATATATATATATATATATATATATATATATATATATATATATATTTATTATTATTATTATTTATTTATTTATTTATTTATTTATTTATTTTTTGGATCCCCATTAGTCTTCCTGGGGTCCCCAACACTTAACATTCATACAATTTATAATTTATTAATTTAATTTATTGAGATGCACATATATATATATATATAGGTGCATCTCAATAAATTAGAATGTCGTGGAAAAGTTAAATCATCACAGACTGTGGAAACTTAACGCTGGACTTCAAGCAACTTGGGCTATGAGCTTCTCCACCCTTCCTCCAGACTCTAGGACCTTGGTTTCCAAATAAAATACAAAACATGCTCTCATCTGAAAAGAGGACTTTGAACCACTGGGCAACAGTCCAGTTCTTATTCTCCTTAGCCCAGGTAAGACGCCTCTGACGTTGTCTGTGGTTCAGGAGTGGCTTAACAAGAGGAATACGACAACTGTAGCCAAATTCCTTGACACGTCTGTGTGTGGTGGCTCATGATGCCTTGACCCCAGCCTCAGTCCATTCCTTGTGAAGTTCACCCAAATTCTTGAATCGATTTTGCTTGACAATCCTCATAAGGCTGCGGTTCTCTCGGTTGGTTGTGCATCTTTTTCTTCCACACTTTTTCCTTCCACTCAACTTTCTGTTAACATGCTTGGATACAGCACTCTGTGAACAGCCAGCTTCTTTGGCAATGAATGTTTGTGGCTTACCCTCCTTGTGAAGGGTGTCAATGATTGTCTTCTGGACAACTGTCAGATCAGCAGTCTTCCCCATGATTGTGTAGCCTAGTGAACCAAACTGAGAGACCATTTTGAAGTCTCAGAACACCTTTGCAGGTGTTTTGAGTTGATTAGCTGATTGGCATGTCACCATATTCTAATTTGTTGAGCTAGTGAATTGGTGGGTTTTTGTTAAATGTGAGCCAAAATCATCTCAATTAAAAGAACCAAAGACTTAAACTACTTCAGTCTGTTTGCACTGAATTTATTTAATACACGAGTTTCACAATTTGAGTTGAATTACTGAAATAAATGAACTTTTCCACGACATTCTAATTTATTGAGATCCACCTGTATATAGATAGATAGAATGATAGACTGATAGAACGATAGATATAATGATAGAGCGAAAGATAGAATGATAGACTGATAGATAGATAGATAGATAGATAGATAGATAGATAGATAGATAGATAGATAGATAGATAGATAGATAGATAGATCTTTAGCTCGTTTTTGAAGTAGTAGTTTATCTAGTAATAGTGTAACTACTACAAATTGTGTCACAGTTGTAGCAGTTTAAAAGCAGTTCAGCTTCAGCAGCACTCACTGACAGTGAGACAGACAGAGGGAAAGAGCCAGAGACAAGGAGAGGAAAACCCACAAGGCTTTCCTCGGTTGACACTGTGGAAATGATGCATCACAGTTTTCTCACACCTTATGCTGCGCTGAATCTGTTGTCTTATTCACGAGCGCCAGCCCACAGTCAGATCAGAAACACGCAGCGGGACTCCAGAGAGACAGACGGGCGGTTTCCTCTGACAGCGTCTCAGCAGGCCTACATATCCGAGCGTAAAGATCACATCTGAAGCCCGAGCCTCCATCATGTCGCGGGAATCTCTGACGCGCCTCAGCGCTTATGCAGCATATTGCTGGGTGCAACCCTCGCGGGGGAAGAGAGTCGCGGCGCCTCCTGAACTCCTCTAATGCAGCGCGCCGTCCCACGACGCACCGTGTTCGCCTTTTGGAGAGAAAATGGATTGCGCCTGAAGGGGAATGTGACCTAGCTCAGATATCATCGGCACATCTCAGCGGTGGGAAGATTGCATCTGCCTCTGAACCACTCACACCGCATACAAATATCTGGCGATGAGAGAATGAGATACTCATTCACGATTACTCACCGTCATGTCAGTCCAAACCTGTATGAATGCCTTTCCTCTTTGGACAGAGACTATATGCAACAAAAATGGATGGTGATCAGATAAAATAAGCATCATCAAGTAGTCTATGAATCTTATGCACTGTATTGCAAGTCTTCTGAAGTCATATGATAGGTTTAAATGAAGGACAGACCAGCAATTTATGCACTTCTGCTCACCAAGGCTGCATTTATTTAATTAAAAGTACAATAAAAATAGAAAATTGTGAATTATTATTACAGTTAAAAAAAACTGTTTTCTATGTGAATATATTGTAAAATATAATTTATTCCTGTGATCAAAGCTGAATTTTCTGCATCATTACTCCAGTCTTCAGTGTCACATGATGCTTCAGAAATCATTCTAATATGCTGATTTGCTGCTCAAGAAACATTTCTGATTATTATCAATGATGAAAACAGTTGTGCTGCTTCATAATTTTGTGGAAACTGTGATTTATTTATTTACTTTTTTTCAGGATTCTTTGACGAATAGAAAGTTGAAAAGAACAGTGTTTATTTGAAATGGGATCTTTTGTAACATTATAAATGTCTTTATTGTCACTTTTGATGCATTTAAAATAATATTAAATATTCTAAATAAAAAAATAAATATAAATAAAAATATTTAAAAAATTATAAAACTGCTGAATAAAAGTATTAATTAATTTAAAAAAAATCATATCAGCTCTAGCGGGGGAAAAAAGACTTTGAATCAGGGTTATTATAGTTAAACTAAAACTAAAACCATTAAAAAATAATTACTTGAAAGAAAATAAAACATAAAATATAAAATACATAAAACCTATTATATCTCAGCTAGCTGTACAAGCAGCATTTATCATTTTCATTTAGTTTAACTTGATGTTTTTGAATAACTAAAACTAAAACTGAAATACAAATAAGAACGGTATAGGCTTTTTATTAAAAACATAAAAAAGTAAAAATTACTAAAACAAGAAAATTAATTAATTATATCTACATATTAAAAGAAAATAAATTAAAATGACAAAACATTAAATTTTAATATGCTATGTGCTAATAATACTAGAAACATGCTAGAAATGTGCCAATTCACATTAGCAATGTGCTAAATCATGCTAACAACTGACAAATGACAAAACACAAAAATTTAATGAAATGCGAGAACTAGAATTAAAACCAAAACGGAAAATTTAAAAATGAAAACAAATTCAAATTATGAATAAAAACTATAATAGTGTCTCAATGATACTAAGCTGGTAGTGCTTTGAATATAGCACACAGTTCATCGTACAGGTTTGAAGTAACATGAGAGTGAGTAGATGACAAGTCCATTTTTGGGTGCGCTGTCACTTTAAATATCTCATTGAGCATTCGAAAGCATTGCATCTCTGTTTCTCCCTATAGTTTACGATTTCTCTCGCAATCTCTTTGACAATCCCATCAAAATATGACGCTGAGGTGATTTCATTCATCGTTCTTGTTTTATGAGGAGGCCGCTTTGCTGTTCCATGACCTTCTGCTATAATGAAGAGAAAACAGGAGGATCTTTGCCTGCTTCGGTCACGGCGATATTGAGAATGAGTTTCATGAGATCTCAGACAAGGCCTGCGGTGACCAAACACAATCACGTCCACTGACTGACCCTGGACCAGCCCGTGATTTACAGCACCAGTCGCTGCGCTGCGTTATTGAGGAACCCAGGGGGATTATGGGATGTTAACGGTGGGCCGAACACCTTCAGAGCGGGACAATAAAGGGCACAGCAGGAGCCTTGAACGCTTTCTTCATGTTCAGCCCTTTTTCTGTCTGCTTTGTGTTGTTGATTGCTCAGTTTGAACAGTGCATCTCATTTTCATACAGTATTATTTCCTGCTAGCAGCAGCTGTTTACCGCGGTAACAACTCGAGGAGATACCAAAAACGGAAAGTGTTACTCACCTCGTTTTCATCTCTTTGATTTTGTTACCAAAACTACAGATCAGTGCAATAATCAGACAAACTCCCCTAAAACACCCACAAAATAATCTCTTGAAGTAGTAAATAAAATTAACGTTAAAAATGCTGTTATTGAATATGTTTAGTAATATAAATTATGGTATTTTAATGGTGTTATTTAGAATAAATATAGAAATTATTTGAAAATATTATAACATCATAAAAAATTAAATCAATATTATGCTGTCACAAGTATCTAAATTCCTACAAAATAAAATAATAATAATAATAATAATAATAATAATAATAATAATAATAACAAGATAAATGTATTATCAAAAGTAAATTTGGCAGTATATCTATTTAACCCGATCTCACAGCAATTCATACATATTTGACAAAGTGGCTAATTCGTACGAATTCGTACAACCTCACTTGAATGAATTAATACGATTTGTGAAAAATTGTACGCATTTTACGAGGTGACAAATTCATAGAAATTCATATAAAGGCCCACACCTAACCCTGCCCCTAAACTTAAGTCACAGCAATCGTACAAAATCATACGATTGAGGTCATAAAAATTTGTATGAATTAACCACCTCATAAAATACGTACGAATTGGCCATGAGATAGCATTGATTTGTGTTATTTATTCTAAATAAATAACATTTATTTAGACTTTATTTATTTAGACTTACTTTCTGTTGGTCACAATCCAGATCAGGTTTTGAGATTTGTTTTGTGTTTGCCTTTAAAATGAGCAAATTATACAATTTATTATTAGCAATTAATCAGTAGCAATCAGTAGCAGTTCAGTTCTTCAGTTATTCCTTATTGGGGTCAGTATGATTTTTTTTTTCTTTGATAAAAACTCACATATGCTCCCCAAACCTGCATTTATTAAACCAAAAATAGGGTCCAGTAAAAACAGTAATATTGTTAAATATTTGTACTGTTTAAAATAGCTGTTATCTATTTGAATATACTGTAAAATACAGTTTATTTCTGTAATGCAAAGCTGAATTTCCAGCATCATTACTCCAGTCTTCAGTGATCGCTCAGAATCATTCTGATGTGCTGATCCGAGTTTGTAAAACCGCTTTCACACTAGCCAAATAAACCGAAGTGGACTCAGAAGAGCACCATTTCTTTCTAGTAAAACATTATGTTGAAAAATAGCATTGCATTTCATTGCTGACTCCGTTTGGATAAAAGCAATGTTGCGTTAATGCACTTATATAACTATTCACTGTTTACTAAAACAAAGATGAACTTCCCGCCGAGTACGAATCAGTGAGATTCCGCGAGGGTCACGCAGGTTACCTCTTTATTTAGCAGGGAAAACCACAAAACAGCGTTTTAAATCAGATGCGGTGCGCGTGTCGCGCTTCGTGTCGAGCTTTTGAACTCTTTGAGCGCGCGAGCGTTTGATACCTCCACGGAATGTTTTATCAAAACCGCGAGCTCATCAGGAGGAGAAGCGAATCGCGTCGACGCTCTTTGATGTACTGCGTATCGTGACAACACTGTACAAGGACGCGGGGGACTTAAATAATTGATCAGAAACACGGAGAGCTTTAATGGCGGCGCGTTCGCCGCGCGAGGAGTCGTCCTGAGAGAGTCTGCAGCGTCTGATGCCGCGCGGTTTGATGTCAGATGCAGATGTGAGCGGGAGAGTTTTGAGCTGTTTGTTTATGATGGGATGGTGAGATCGGGTTAAAGGGCAGCTGGACACTTCAGAAGTGCCTCAAAATCGAGCAGTCCCACTGGAGATTTCAGCAGCACTAACCTAACCTAAAGTAGTGACGATATTAACAACATTTTCAGCAGCTCAGCTGCTTTCTGTCTGACTTTAGCAGTAACAAGCTACTTTTGTAATAAAAAGCTATGTTGCTATTTCTGAATTGGCATTCTCACACTTTTTGACTAAGAAGTGTTGGGATGCCTGACGATTCACGTTTCATTTTAATGAATCTGTCCTTTTTGAAGCAAAATTAATGATTATAAAATGAGAATGTAACTGTGAATATAAGTCAATCAAAATTCGGACATCCTGTCAATCATCTTGTATATTTAGCTTTGTTGACGTCTGATTGGCCGGTGTGTCTTTAGGGGGTGGGATTTTTGAGATATATGCGTATTTAACAATCTTTTTTTTTTTTTTTTAAACAACTTACATGAAATGAACAATTATAAAGAATATAGTATTCTTTTATTTATTTATTTTGTAAAAATAAATAAACATATAAAGAAAAAAAACATGAATTAGCTTTTATATATATATATATATATATATATATATATATTTTTTTTTTTTTTTTTCGTTCCATTTTTTTATGTTTAGTCATTTTTATTAGTTATTTAATATATATAGTTTTTTTTGTTTATTTTTGTTAGTTTTTTTTTTCCAGTGAGTAATTTTTGTGCTTATTTCAGTTAGTTGCCACTGCAACATTTTTCAATTTTGTTCGTTTTTGTTTTCCTTTCCATTTTATTTTATTTTATTTTATTTATTTTTTAAATACTTTGTTAACAATTACTGAATATAATCAAAAATTGCATAGGCTAATGTTTTGGCTGTTGAAAACATTTTAATTAAACAAATGAAGTACAGTAAAATTATTTGATCTTCCCATGATTACTGCAGACAGTTTTACTTACTACATTTCTATATATTATGCAGTAAACACTATAAAGTGTGTACTGTGCAGTGCACTAGCATCCTCTGATTCAATCAGGTTTCTCTCTCTGACAGAAATCATTTTGAGAGTCTTGTTTGTAATTCATTATCACCGTATTAATCTGCTAGTCTTTGTGTTAAGCAGGTGTGGAGCAGATGTTGAGGTGTCTGATTTCTAGTATGCGTGCTGTAAGTTCAGGACCTTCATACTCGTGTCGTGTGTTTGGAGGTTGTGCGAGGAGCGCGAGGCCTTCAGTCTGAGACGACTCATTAGGATTATAAATAGTGTGTGTCACGTCTGTCATCGTTTCAATCATGACTTAATGGGGTGAAACCCGGAGAAGGGCGTCGCTGACAAACTCACACATCATCTGACATCATCTGAAGAAAGATCCATCAGGAGGTAAACAATAGCAGAAGTACACGTCAGTCAGAAAGACAAAATATTCTTAGAAAAGCACAACAGGATCAGCAGGAAGTCTCTCATGCTGTTCACAGAGATGAAACCGCCATCATTGAGACTGTTATCTGAGCCTGACGTCTTTAATTGGTGGGTATAGTGAGATTAAACTGAAGCGTGTGCTGTTGACCTCGCACAATCACTGCTGATCTTCTGTCATCTCAAGTGCTTTAGAGGGTTTGATAGCAGTGAATTACAGTCAGCTGCCCAGTTGTTTTAGTATTATTTATTTGCTATTATAGTTTTTATTAATATTTCAAATTAGCATTTATTTTTATATTTTTAGTTTTCTTTCTAATTTTAAGTTCAGTTTTTAGTTTATTTATTTTTTACATTTCCAGTTTCAGTAATTTTAGTGCTGCCAAGGCCACATTTCTAATTTACATTTAAGGTTTTTCCATCTGAAATTTGTATTATATTTTATTTCAGCAGTGAATTTATTTATTTATTTTAATCTATTTAGTTCAAGTTTTATGTAAAATTTGTTTTATTTTAGGTGTTATTTAAATCAACAAAGTTGTTTTTAATATTTTTGTATTATTTATATACTTTTATTAATACTTTGAATTAGCCTTTATTTTTACATTTTCAGTTTTCATTGTAAGTTTGATTTTTAGTATTTTTTTATTTTGTTTTTAAATACAATTTAGCTTCTTTTTTTTTTCCAGTTTTAGTTCAGTTTTAGTTTTTATGTATTTCCAGTTAGTATTTTTAGTGCCTCAGCTTAAACTTATTTCAGTTAGTTGCCAAGACAACATTTCTTATTTTTATTTAAGTTTTTCATCTACATTAGCTATAATTGACTGTTCGCAAAGAGCTTGATTGACAGGCGATCTGACCAATCAGAACGTGGATATTATGTGCCGCCGCTGCTATCCGTCATCTTGCCCGACAGCTCCGGCCTGTCTCCATAGAAATACATGTTAAAACGGGGTAAAAAAGATAGACTGATTTGAAACTTTTTCAATATAACTAAATATAAAAAATGTGTGGAGGGTTAAGCTGTGCTGTTGTTGGCTGCCACAGTAACGGTAATAAGCTAAGGTTTTCCTTTAAAGTACTTGTTTTGCAAACCAGAAAATCTATCATGTAGTGCCCTGCATGCATGACTTGCAGCGCTTAAGTTAAATACTGAGTGTTAAATAATAAAATATGTTAAAACGTGTGCTCTTATCATTATGTGGACAAACTCCATCGGGAGCTTTATATGCACATGTGCGCTCATCTGTTTTCAATGCAGCTAACTTCGCATCTTCATGTTGTCTTCGCACTCATTAAACCATGACAGGTCCTTTACTGCAAAAAGATGGTCACTGCGACACTCTAAAGTGATGAAACTATGGCGCTATGTACTTTTTTAAAACCATTTTAATAGGTTTCACGTTTCAGCCTCAGCTGTTTCTCTTCTAGCCTTAAGCCCGAAACACACTGCACGATTTTCAGCTGTCCCAGATGAAAGATTGGCATCGTAAAGCAATCGTGGCCAATCAGAAATCGCTGTGATTGCTTCACGATGCCAGTCTTTCGTCTGGGACAGCCGAAAATCGTGCAGTGTGTTTCGGGCCTTAAACACAACTCAGACAGGAGAGCAGATTAACTTCGGTGGACTTAAACTTGGTGTGTCCCACTGTTGAAATAAAACACTGGTTAATGATGATAACCCTGGTTAAGACTGACGTTTTCTTGACTATGATAATGCCTGATGTCTCCTCTCATCTTTAAGTGAAATCTCAATGAAAGCTCATTGACCAGACTCTTGCTCCTCTTAACTGCATGTTTCCAATTGGCTGAAACATGTTGCTAAATCATCACGTTAGTCAGTTTGGATTTAGCTTTTAGTGAGGACAGAAAAATGAGGTGACCTAGATCAGATTTCAATGATAGCTTCAGTAAAATATTTGGTAAAAGTTTTATCAGATATTAAGCATGAGAGAATCTGTGTTTGTATGTGTTTCTGGCCTATTTAGAATCATAGTGTGTGAACGAGTGCTTGTTTGAATTCTTATGTGTTTGTTTTCATTCCTGTTTTACAGATGTTAATGTCTCTTGAATTATTGATGAGGCTCAAACGCTCTTAGCATGACAATGTCTGACTTATGCAGATCAGAAGGGATAAAATCTCCATGACTTATATCTCTGATCCACATACGCTGTCTGAATATGATGACAGAAATGCATCATGAAGCTTACATAGATAAAGATTTGAGGATGGTTTTATTACTTATTCACATATAGAGGTTTTTTTTTATTTATTATAATTTTTTTTCCCTCAAATATCGACTTTTTCATGATATTCTTTCGATTTTTTTTGTGCAAAACCTTCTATTGCAAGAAAAAAATTGCAATTACCTTTTTATGTTTTGTTCCATAGTGGAAAAAATAGAATTGCAAGATATACATTTAGAATTGCGTGAGGTAAACTGTTCTGTGAGAATTTTGAGGGGGAGGGGGAGGGGGGAAACAAATGTGAGATAAGCTTAGAATTCTGAAAAAAAAAAAAGAATTGTGGAGGTAAACTTAGAATTCTGAAAAAAAAGAATTGTGAGAGGTAAACTTAGAATTCTGAGAAAAAATAATTGAAAGAGGTAAACTTAGAATTCTGAAGGGGAAAACAGAACTGCAAGATGTAAACTTAGAATTCTGAGAAAAAACAGAAATGCGAGATAAACTTAGAATTCTGAAAAAGAAAACAGAACTGCAAGAGGTAAACTTAGAATTTTGAAAAAGAAAACAAAATTGCAAGAGGTAAACTTAGAATTCTGAGAAAAAAAAACAGAAATGTGAGATATAAACTTAGAATTCTGAAAGAAGAAAATTGCAAGAGGTAAACAGAATTCTGAGAAAAAAAAAAAAAACATAATTGCAAGATGTAAACTTAGAATTCTGAGGGGGGAAAAAAAACCCAGAACTGCAAGAGAGAAGTAAAGAGAAGTAAAAAGTCAGAATTCTGAGTTGATATCTCACAATTCTGACTTTTTTTTCTCTGAAATCTCTGAATCGCAGATGCTTTTTTTTTTTTTGTTCTTTGGCAGAAACGGGCTTTCATAGCAACAGTGCTGTAAGTTAATTTGCATTTAAAGCGTTTGTCCAGTGATAAAAACCTGACAGCTCTTTTCACTTGGTTTCTCCACCCATCTGTGCTTTGGTGGCTCTGGAATTGGTGTTAAATCAGGATTTTGCAGTTTTTGTTGTTGTTGCTGGTGCTGCAGAGGAGGGGAGGAACCTACGGCATGCATGGGCGGCAAAAAATTGCATAATCCGTGCTGTGTTTCTTTGCATGTGTGTGTGTGTGTGTGTGTGTGTGTGTGTGTGTGTGTGTGTGTATGTGTGTATATGTGGGTGTTTTCCTGGCCCTAAACATCATGGAGAGAGCAGCATGACTCCACCGAGGAGGAAAACCCATCCCACACTCCTCTCTCCTCTTCTCTCTCTCTTTAATCTGTCTTTCTCTCCTCCATCAGATGCCTCTCATGCTTTTGGGTCTTTCTTTTCAATTATTTCTTCTCTTTAAGTAGTTAAACTACAGTGAAGCTGCATTTGAGATGTACTTAGCTACTCTACAAACTCAATATTTGTTTAAATACACAATACCAGTCAAAAATTTGGAATAGTTAAATAAATAATGAAATATTATTGTAATTAATTAAGATGGTTTTCTATGTGAATATATTTTAAAATATAATTTATTGTTTAAATCAAAGCTGAATTTTCAGCATCATTACTCCAGTCTTCAGTGTCACATGATCCTTCAGAAATCATTAATATGCTGATTTGCTTCTCAAGAAACATTTCTAAATATTATCAGTGATGAAAACAGTTGTGCTACTTAATATTTTTGTGAAAACCACATTACCATTCAAAAGTTTGGAGTAAAAAAAGAAAAAAAAGAAAAAAATAGTACTTTTATTCAACAAAGATTAAATAAGTTGGCCAAAAGTGGGGAGAAAAAGTTTCACGGTTTCCACAAAAATGTTAAGTAAAAAAACTCTTGTCAACATTAATAATTAGAAAAGCAGAAATGTACATATGAAGTTGTTTAGTCTTGTTGTTTAGAGTTGGCTGAACTCTAACCTGCAAATTCATATACTGAAAACACCAAAACAGAATCTAAAGGTCACAGATTGACTTCTTGAAGCAGTACAAAGACTTTAAACATCATTGTTGATTTGCAGTGTTGGGGAAACTGGAGTAAATTGTGTATTTTACCATTTTGAATGTGTTGTTGTTATTTATGATTTAATAATATGTATTTAAAACAGAAGCCCTAAAGCTTGAGTTTGTTGCAAGGTCTGAAGTCATTTTTTGAATGCTGAAAGGTCTAGTGTGATCTCACTTTTAACTTTCAACATATAAATGTACACTAAATGCAAATAAAAACAAGCAAAAACACTATAAATTATATAACTGAGTCATACTGATGAAGAGCAGTAGTTCAGCTGGTTTCATAATATATAATAAAATATATTTTTAATAACTCATTTATAAATTTCTGTCTTAAATATAATATTTTGTCCATCAAACAGTTAAAAAATATTTTAACTAAGTGTTTAGCACCAAAAAGTACTTAAATTATTCAGTGAATATCTGTTCTCATTGAATCATCTGAATGAACTGATTCACTAAACTAAATCATGCTTGTAAATGTTATTTGAGAGAGTGACAGTTTGATTATTGCTTCAGTTCGCTTGACCGTAAATCTTTATTTTCTATGTTATTACTATACATAAAAAAAGAGCGTTATGTGATGGAAACTTGTTGGAAAAAAGTGGCTTGTTTCTGGTGAAGCTTCAGTGTTATGAATCCAGTTGAACAGGTAAATGTAAGTTAGCAGTATCATTATTTTCAGTTAGTTCTCCCCATCTGAAAGAGCCAATGAAAACAGTGCGAGTGAAATAGAAGGAATCGTTTGTTGAAAGACGGATAGAGGAGAGAGCATGAGAGAGGTCAAGCTCACACTATGTGTTCAGACCCCCCTAGAAAGAGCTTTTACTTGACTTTGCACCTTACCTGCGGGTTTCCTTCTCTCTGTCTCACACACACACCTCGTCCTCTGACAAACACTCTGATGTTTAATTCATTTCTCCTCCGCACCGGAGGACATTGATAACAGCACAGGAAGAAAAGATGGGAAAGAGAATGAGAGGAACATTGTTGATGTGACTGTGGGAGGTGTAGCGGGGACACAAACACTACTGTCATGATGTAACATACAAAACCCTGCTTCACACCAGAGCTCAAGTCTGTTTCACATTAGAGATCAGGTCAGAATCAGATGTGATTCTATTTCTGAAGTCAAGCAAAGTGTTTGAAAGTGTTGATCTGGAGTTCAGTTCATGTGGACTCCAGCATGGATTGTGATTAAATACCATATACACTCTTAAAAATAAAGGTGTTTAAAAAGGTTCTTCACAGCGATGCCATAGAAGAACCATTTTTGCTTCCACAAAGAACCATCTGTTTCTTACTTTTTTATAATCTTTTGTGAAACAGAAAGGTTCTTCAGATGTTAAAGGTTCTTTATGGAACCATTTAGACAAAAATGTTCTTCTATGGCATCGTGAAGCACCTTTATTTTTAAGAGTGTAGAAAAATGTATATATTAGATTATAATTTAGATTTATAAGATTTATATATTAGATTATAATTAGAGTAATTTGTGAAAATGAACTGCATTTCTCATTGCTTATTGTCTGTGTAGATATTACCTATAATTATACTTTAATATAATATGTTTATCATTTTAATAGATTCTCTCTGTCTCTAAGATTTTGTATTACTTTATTAATGTATATATTTTTATTTGTATAATTTATATTGAATATTATATAATATTGTATGTATTATCTATGTATGTTTTAATTGCTTTATTTATTACTGATTTATTCTTACTATATATTCGTTTTTGTATCTATTCATTTTTTTTATTTATTCATCTAGATCATATTTATCATATTTATTTAATCATATATTTATACATTTATTTGTTTAATATTTATACAATATTTGTTTAATGTTTATATATATATATATATATATATATATATTTTTTTTTTTTTTGTTCATGTGAATTTTTATGTAGTAATATCTATCATATCTATATATTTAAAACAATATTTAAAGTAATGTGTGTACACACACACACACACACACACACACACATACACCCATATCTGTTTACCACTAATCTGAATATTGGGATATGTCTATGAAAGTCCCTATGGTCCTTGTCCTTTAAGTGGGAAAACATGTTTTTGAAGTTATTTTCTAGCATAAATAGTAGGATCATGGTGCTGTCTACACAAAGCTTATGGGTTTGATTCCCAGGCAATGCATGAACTGATAAATGTATACATTAATCATAAGTAATTTTGTTGAAAATCATCTCTCAAATACATAAATATAAAATTACCAAGTTGGTGAGTTGAAGGATAAAGTGAACTTGAAGGAGATCTTTGATTCAAAGCAAAGGTAAAGCTTACAGGTAGAAGATGTGAATGTACTCATTTCCATGATGTTGAAACTTCCTGTTGCACCTCAAACACGTAACACGTCACAATCAATCGCATCACCATGAAGGCTGCTGTTCAGTGAACAGCACACCTGTGTAATTGCCCTGCGCTCTCGTTAGGGTGACAGTAAACTTATAAACACACGTCTGGGAGGATGTTTCATGGCTTGTCTTGTTCACTGTAAGGTCCGTGTCAAACTGGTTTCAGACGCTCGTGGATGTATTGTTGTTCCTCTTCCTGTTCCTCTCTCAGATGTCAGGTGGGTTGGTCACCTTGGTGATGTTAACTTCAGTGTTGAACGAACAGTGACTGATGGAGTCCAGACTTGAGCAGAAGCCTTCAACGGCGTCTTGACAGAAAACAGCAGCCTGGGTTGCTTTTAAAGGGATCATGTGGTGACTTTTAGCTTTTTATTTCTTCACCGAGACCCACTTATGTTAGTCAAGGTTTTTAAGTGAAAAAAGAGTAAAAATTTAGTTTTTACATGACCGTTTTTTTGTCCTGTAAAATTCAACTGCTGTTTTTTTTTTGTTTTTTTTTTTTTTGCTGTGCCTTTAAGACTTCTATTTAAACATTCTCTTCAAAAGTATAATGAAATGCAGTGCTTCACAGCATTTCAACTCATAAGTTGCATGTTTGCTGTCGAGTCCAATATAGTTCTTTAAACATATGATCTTATGCCTACAGTTAGCCATTTATGGACAGATTTACTAACAGCTTGCGCCAGCGCAAGCCATCTTTTGACATTAAAATAGTACTGTCAAAATTTACTAAAGATGCGCAGTGAAGAATTAGTGCTGAAAAGGCATGGACACAGTTATTTTTGCGCCTGACCTTATTGAATATGCATTTGTAGGAGCTTCCCTTTCAGGTGAAAAATTTATGGGAGGAGAGTATTAAAATGAATCATGCAACACGATTTAGTAATGTTTTTCCACTCGTCAAATTACTGGTGTTTACTGGTATGCTGCTAATTTGCCCTGTTTAGTAAATCTGGCCCTTACCCTGTTGACACCTGTTGAAGGTTACTAGTACACTAACTAGCCATATGTACGTGGGTCAATCCTGGTATTATGTGCCTTTTGTGTCCCCAGTGAAGATCATAATTTTACTGCCTTAAAATGCTGAACAATATAAATTTTAAAGCTGTTTTAGTCATAAATAACGACATTTGAACTTTAAGCATATTGATGTTAATAAAATAATAATTTGAAGCATTTTACAGCATTTCAAACCACCAAATAGTAAAAATTGTGGACATTGTCAGTCATTTCATAGATTTTCATACTTTTGAGTATCTTCATACTCAAATGTATTCGTCTAAGCTTGACCAAAATCATTTTTCAAATGTTTTACATATTTTTATCATAATTACACAAAAAGTGCTTGATTTTCTAAATTTTATGATGTCCAAAGGGCAAATATCAGGAATGACGCACATGAACATAAGCAAGATTTACTGACTATCCAGTTATCTTTTAACCAACTGATAGAAATGTGGAGCCGTTTGACAGTTTCTAAGCAGCATTATGCATGCATGAAGTGTGAATGTGAAAGCGTTGATCTGTGCGTGATTTGTATTCTTGCACAGATGGGTATTTGTGTCTCTGATGGGGTTTAATCTTTGATTTGGATTGTGTGTTTTGAATGTGGAATTAGTGTGGGATTATCTCTTTTGTACAGGTGTTTAGTGCCTGAGTTTAGGATCATCTCAGATTCGACCTAAATCTTATCAAATGTAAAATTAAAAACCATCACGTCGTGCATGATAAGCTGTTTGACCATCCATCAGAATATTAGCAGGATTCAGCTCTTCTTTGTGTGTAATTAAATGTCTCTTTAAATTGTCAGAAGATATTAATTCAAAATAAATGTTTCATGTTCAAGAATGGATTATGACAATCGGATGATTGTAAAAATGCATTTTGCAGATGCAATAAGCAGATTAGCTTGACTATCCTTACTAGACTTACTAGATAGATAGATAGATAGATAGATAGATAGATAGATACATAGATACATTTAAATATGTATATATTTTATCTTTTCAATTTTTGCTTTTGAAATAAATTTAACCAGGAGCCAGTTGCATAAACTTATATGTTAACTCTATGTTAAGACAGTTTGACCGACTAGCAGTTAACCAAGGGGTAATCAGTCTTATATTTTGAATTCAACTTAGACTAATCTAAGTTTTCATGTAACCAAATGTTTAAAAATTTGACCAGTTTTAAAGAAAAAAATTAGATGGCTAACTTTTAAGACTAGCCTAAACCTATTATGCCACTGGCCCATGGTTTAAAGATTTTTGTGGATGGATGGATGGATGGACATGTAGATGGATGATAGATAGATAGATGATGGATGGACAGATGAGCGGATAGCTAGAGGATGGATGGATGGACATGTAGAAGGAGGATGAAAGGATGGATGATGGATGAATTGATGAATGGATAAATAGATGATGAATGAATGGATGAATGGACATGTAGAAGGAAGATAGATGGATGGACATGTAGATGAATGATGGATGGCAGATGAATGGATAAATAGGTAATGGATGGACGGACATGTAGATGGATGATAAATGATGGATGGACGGATGAATGGATAGCTAGAGGATGGATGGATGGACGTGTAGAAGGAGGATGGATGGATGGATGGACGGACATGTAGATGGATGGCAGATGAATGGATAAATAGATGATGAATGAATGGATGGATGGACGTGTAGAAGGATGATGGATGGATAGATAGATCTTGGTTGTGATTGTTCTTGTCTGAAGAGCTGCTCTCACTCGGGTCCTTGTGTTTCAGCCGAGTGAGCGTGTGTATGTGTGTGAGTTATGTCCCTCTGTGTGTGTGTGTTGAGGATCAGCGGAGGGTGGCGTGTCCCGCGGCGTGTAGGTGAAGTCGTCCTTTTGTGCGAGCAATTCTCAGCTCTGCCCCTCGTTGTCCGGGGCTGTTATTTTCTGTCCCGCCGTTCCTCTCATTCATTCCAAAATGCCACTCTCTACCGTTCCGGTATCCATGGAAACTCGCTTTGAAGCTTTGAAAGTTCCATGTCATTTTATGACCTCCCACAAGCACACACACATTGGTAATATCATCTCATGCAGTCTGTCTGTCTGTCTGTGGAGAACAGAAGGGAACGCTGAAATATTTCATTCATCCTGGAGAGCTTTTGAAAAATCACTTCTAATTAAGAGTTGTACACCTCAAAATTGACAAAAGATATGAATGAATAGATTCTGCTGCTTCAAGGGACATTTTAAAGAACTGCAGCAATAATTCACAGAGTTCTTCATTCAAGGAGGAAACTCAAGTAGGAAATCATCATTACAGGCAGTTTGTAGAGAATTTTCTTCAGGTACTGTCTGGTTCAGGAGCTTTTACAAGAGGTACAGGAGGAAGATTTTATTAATGAATGAATGAATGAATTAAAATTTTAATGCAATTTTACTTTTAAAATACACTTACCCTGGTTTAAAGGGTGTTCATTATTATTTTAAGATTGATATTTATATATTCTACTATATGCAGTTTTACTTTAAAAACAAATTTAAGGGTTTTTTTTCTTTTAATATTTGATATTTAGATGTTTGTTTTATGCAGTTTTGATTTTAAAGTACACTTACTCTAGTTTAGATGGTGTTTAATATAATTTTAATTGTACTATTTATTGTATGCAGTTTTGCTTTTGAAGTATATTTATTTAAACTGGTTTAATGAATTTTTAACGTTATTTTAAAATAAATAATTATATATTTTATACATTTTTGCTTTTTAAGTGCATTTAGCCTGTTTCATTGAATTTTTTATATTATTTTAAGATTTTTTATGTATTTTATGCAATTTTGCCTTTGAAGTAAATTTATCCTGGTTTAAATAATATTTAATATTGTGTTAAGATACATATTTGTGTTTTTATCTTAGATACTTTTTAATAATATTGTACATTTTTATAATATTTTTATTATATTTTATGAAATTTTGCATTTAAAGTATGCTTAGTCTGTTTTAAAGGATGTTTGATAATTTATTTAAAGTTTGTTTAAATTTAAATGTATTCATATATTTTTGTGCAGTAAATTTACCCCAGTTTAAAGAATTTATCATTTTATTTTAAGATAAATATTTTATGCAATCCTGGATTCCTGGAAAGCCAGACATTTCATTTTTGTAATTAGTTTTTTTTATTATTTTTATTTATTTATTTATTTATTTATTTTTTCAATTGAGGATGTCTCAAAGTTTTTGTCAGATTTAGCTCACTACTTTGTGCTACTTTGTCCCCAAACAATAGCTCGTTATGTACATTTATATTTATATTCAGCGCTATCTCTATATCAGGTGTTCTTGTGTCACTGTTGGCCAGAGCCCAGCGGGATTGTGGGATTCCTTGTGTGTATTGTGTGTTGCTGCTGCTGCTGTTGTTGCTGCTTCTTATTTTGCTGTTGTTGGATGTTTTTCTTTATTTCATGGGCTTCACTACTGTTGGTGAGAATGAAAGTCAACACAGCAGCAGCATTGACACATCAACAGACAAACCCCTGAACTCAATAAAACATCATCTGACTGTCAGGGCCGCCTGACCCTGCTCTGAATACATAAACCCCTCTGGAGGAAAGCACAGATGAGTAATACCTGTAGTGCATGTCTGTGGATCTGAGGGGTCAAGTGTCTCACATCAGATCAGCAGAATTAAACCGTTTAATATCGACAGAGTGTGTAATGACAGTGATAACAGTCAAGTTTATATTTCAGATACAAATGCCTGCAGAAGAGAGATTGATTCAGATGTCCTGAACACTTTCTGGGACGTGACGTCAATCGCCTGACCTTCACTCATGATAGTGTGAGTGTGTCCTGTGCAGTATATACTGTATGTCAGCTACACGTTTGGACCAGCTGTAGTTTTAGTGTACAGTATCATGCATAAAAGTGGCATTAAATGAGACAGATTGTATAGTTTTTAGGTTCAGCAGAAACCTGTTCTTCAAGAACTGTTTTGCAGTTGTTTTATGATGTTTTATCCAAATAAAATTAAACCTTTTATGTCCATTAAGAAATGCACACATATACAAATATATATTTATATATTACATAAATTACATATTTAATTGTAAGTTCTAAATTGATGATTATATAATTAAATCATATAATATTTATTATATATAATAAAATAAATATATAATTAAATATCATATCTATTATGTGTGTATATATAGAGAGAGAGAGATAATGCAAAATATTTTTCTATGCAAAATATTCTTATACTCACTGAGGTAGTTCGCTACATACTGTTTAAACATAAATGTACATGAAATTGTGCAAAAGAGATATTTGTACATGAAATTGTGCAGAAAATGATCTTTGCGGCAGTGTTCACTGTCCGTTGTAGGGTCTTGCAGTCAGCAGTAGGGGTTGCACAGACTAATCGACTAGTCGACTAGTCGACTTTAATGCTCTGCCATGACGCTTTAAGCTTGACGTCGACTAGTCTCTGGTCCTATAGAGGGCGCAAGAGTATAAGAAATCTCTGAAGGACTTCCACATTTACACTCTGTTTCCAAACAGTTAAAATGACAAATAAATGCATACTCTGAAAGTGCTCCACAAGACGTGTGATTATATTACTGGATGCTCGAAATTTAACGGGAGAATGCACGTTTTAAACAGCTTATAGTACAGGTCAGTTAATTGCCGTTCTACTATAATGCGCTGCTAGGCTTCAGACAGTAGCGCTTACATCAGATCGCGCAGATCGCGCGTGCACAGAATCGTTCAGCGCGGAAAGGTATTGTCAACACTGTTCTGTGATTTCTCAATAAAATAGCTTTGAAACTGAAAAGTTCAAGCATATATTTCTTAATAACTAAATCTCACAGCTTCACTACTAGTAGAGAGTCGCTGCCAGGTAGAATTAATTCACACGCAATCGCTCTCACTAATGCATTCATATGAATGTAATCTTTACTGTGCTACTTTATCTGTATCTGATTTAGAACGAGCAGAAATCTGTGAAAAATATAACGACCCAAAGACAAAAGAACTGATAAAAATGAGCAATAGCCATGTGGGCAGCACTGTGTCATATGCCATAGCTGTACACAAGGTGTTAGTCACAGCTCCAGACTTATTTGTTCATTAATGACGTCATCAGCGACTAGTCGACTTCGACTCGACTTTCATCACATAAAAGTCGACTTTAAACAATCAGAAGTCGTTCAACCCCTAGTCAGCAGCACTGCAGTTCCCATACCAGACAGTGATGCAGGTGGTCAGCACACTCTCAATGGTGCCCCTGTAGAAAGTGGTGAGGATGGGTGGAGGGAGACTTGCCCTTTTCAGCCGGCAAAGAAAGTGGAGGCGCTGTTGTCCCTTCTTGTTGAGTGACGTGACGTTGGTGGTCCAGGTGAGATCCTCTGTGATGTGCACTCCCAGGAATTTAGTGCTGCCGACTCTCTCCATGGTTGAGCCGTCGATGGTCAGTGGAGGGTGGTCAACAGTGTTTCTCCTGAAGTCCATCACAACCTCTTTTGTCTTACCCACACTGAGGGACAGGTTGTTAGCACCACACCATTCAGCCAGCTGTGCCACTTCCTCTCTGTAGTGCATTTCATCGTTGTTGCTGATGAGGCCTATCACAGTTGTGTCATCAGCAAACTTGATGATGTGGTTGGAGCTGGACTTGGCAGTGCAGTCGTGAGTCAGCAGTGTGAAGAGCAGCGGGCTGAGCACACAGCCTTGTGGGGCACCTGCGCTGAGTGTGGTAGTGCTGGAGATGTTGCGGCCGACACGGACTGACTGAGGTCTTGCAGTTAAAAAGTCCAGGATCCAATTACAGAGGGAGGTGTTAAGACCCAGCAGGTTTAGTTTGTGGATGAGCTGGTGTGGGATTATTGTGTTGAATGCTGAGCTGAAGTCGATGAACAGCATTCTTACATAAGAGTCTTTCTGTTCCAGGTGAGTAAGAGCTAGGTGGAAAGTGGTGGATATTGCATCGTCCGTGGAACCGTTTGGACGGTATGCAAACTGGAATGGGTCCAGCGTGTTTGAGAGACTGGACTTGATGTGCTGCATGACTAACCTCTCAAAGCACTTCATCGTGATTGGGGTCAGTGCTATGGGACGATAGTCATTCAGACAGGACACAGGTGACTTCTTTGGTACTGGAACTATGGAGGTGGATTTGAGACACGTGGGGACGACTGCTTGGCTCAGCGAAGTGTTGAAGATGTCTGTTAGGGCATCCGTCAACTGTGCAGCACAGTCTCTCAGTACACGTCCAGGTATGTCATCAGGGCCCGCAGCCTTTCGTGGGTTAATCCTGGATAGGGTCTTCCTTACATCGGCTGGAGAGAGACAGAGAATTGTGTGCACAATTAATAATTCAGTGATTGTTTAGATTCCGATAAGAGGTGTGTGTGTGTGTGTGTGTGTGTGTGTGTGCGACTGAAGAGAGAGGAGGTGATGGTTAATGGCTGCTGATAGTCTTATCTTTACCCATAATCCTCTCTTTGTGCTCTCTGAGTGCCTCGGCCGCCCTGATGATACTATCAGAGTTTCAACGGTACAGACACTCACAGACAACCCGTCCTGATCACAAACCCATTCACTCCTGTAAGCCAACAAAACACATTAGAATGATTTATGAAGGATCATGTGACACTGAAGACTGGAGTAATTATGCTGAAAATTCAGTTTTGATCACAGGGATAAATTACAGTTTACAATTAGGGCTGTTAGTCGATTAATTTTTATTCTAATTAATTACATGATGTTTCGATTAATTAATCTAATTAATCACAATTAATCGCAAAATAAATTTGCCTGTGAAAAAAAACCACAAAAGATTTTTTTTGTGTGTTAAATGAGAAAGTATCAAGTAGACATTACAAATTGTAGCTTTAGAAATATTTTATTTGATTCAGCAAAAAATGTATTACACACAAACATTTAGGCTGCAACGGCCTAACATAAATTATGGAACATAAAAGAAGATCATTTGAGAAACATCTCAGTATTGTTTGTTCATACAATGAAAGTCATTGGTAACCAAAACAGCTTTGTTACCAACAGTCTTCAAAATACCTTCTTTTGTGTTCCACAAAAGAAAGGTTGGAAATGGCACGAGGGTGAATAAATGATGACAGAATTTACAATGTTTGGGTGGGCTATCCGTTAGTGTTTTTATTAGTAGTAGTAGTAGTAGTAGTAGTAGTAGTAAGTAAATTATACTCTAAATAAGAAATTAAATCTGCCAGCAGGTGGTGGTAAATGTCATTCATTCAATTCGTTCAAACAGCTGATTGATTCAGGAATGAAGTAAATGGCTCTGTTTATGAATAGGCCCTTGAATCATTGATTCACATGATTCGTTCAAAACGCGGATTCATTCAGAAACTAAACACCGATGTGTTTCTCGGAGACGTACAACAATTCTGCTATGGCTTTAAAGGTAATGTTCTCTGCCAAATTGAGCAAAAACACATAATATTATGTTTAAAATAGAACACATTATCAACTTCTTATTTACTGTTGTATAAAATCACATTTAAACTCGTGATATTCGGGACAAACAGCACTCCTATGATACGCTCCTGTGATATCGCATATCGTATGATATAAATTTGAGACAAAAACATGTACAGGGGCATTTTTGCAACAATATCTTGAATTTTAAGGCATAACAGCATTTTTGGAGTTGTTGCTCTGCATCATATTTGTCAACAGTCAACTGTATGAAATGTAAGATAATGTAAAGGTCTGGGGGCGGGGCCAGTGCCTTAACTGCTAATTGCCTTATTTTTTTCTAACTAATTAAGTTAACGCATTAAACAGACAGATCTATAGAAAGCAGCTGTTTTAAATTGTAATAATATTTCATGATATTATTGTTTTTACTGTATTTTTTGATCAAATAAATGCTGCCTTGGTGAGCAGAAGAGACTTCTTTCAAAAACATTAAAAAATCATAATTATTCCAAACTTTAGGCTGGAAGTGCTTTTGCAAACACTGCTGATATTCCGTTTTTAAACTGAATTAAAGCAGAACAGCCCTTCTAAATTGGTGATATTGTGTGTTTTGTACCTGAATAGTTTCCTGAGGATCTGTCATATTTTGATAGGACTGTGGAGATCTGACAGCGCTGACAGAAGCAATACGCTTTACATCACCTCCATTTGCATCTAATTGAATCATTGTGTGGAAATCCAGTGTAGCAGATCAGCAGAAAGCTATGCGTGTCTGCAGGTGACTAACAGGCCTGTCAGGATATTCAGAATTCTGTGATTTCTCTAATTCATTTATTACAATCTCATTTTACTTGCGTTTGTGCTCCTCACATGTGCTCAGAGCTATTAGGACACACATGTCATCCAATGAGAACGCAATCATCCGTTGAGTGCTTGAGTTGTAATGGACAATGTGAATGGATAACAGAAAGAATGTGGGTTAAATAGAAAGATGATTGATCAGCTGCTCTGAGTGTCTGCTAGTCTGTCTGTCTATCTGTCGTTGTATCATTAAATCAATCATACTAACATTCTAGTATTGTATCATTCTATGTATCGTTCTATCTATTGTTCTATCATTGTAATCATTCTATCTATCATTGTATCATTCTATCTATTGCTATATCTATCATTCTATTATTCTATCATTGTATCATTCTATGTATCATTCTAACGTATCGTATCGTTCTATCTATTGTTCTATCACTATATCGTTCGATCTATCATTCTATCATTGTATTGTTCTATCTATTGTTCTATTGTTGTATCATTTGTTCTTATCATTGCTTCATTCTCTGTATTGTTCTAATGTATCGTATCTTTCTATCTATCGTTCTATTGTTGTATCATTGTATCGTTCTATCATTGTATTGTTCTATCTTTGTTTCATTCTATCGTTGTCTCATTCTGTCATTCTATCTTTGTATCGTTCTATCTCATTCTATCTATCGCTCAATCACTGTATCATTCTATCATTCTGTCTATCGCTCTATCATTGCATCATTCTATCGTTCTATCGTTGTATCATTCTGTCATTGTATCATACTATATATCGCTCATTTGTCTATCTATCATTCTATCTATCACTCTGTCATTGTATCTTTTTACCTATCGTTCTATCTGTTCTATCTTTGTATCGTTCTGTCTATTGTTTCATCTACCGTGGTATCGTTGTGTCATTCTGTCATTCTATCTATCATTGTCATTTTATCGGTGTATCGTTCTGTTGGTTATTCTATCATTGTACCATTCTATCTTTCGTTTTGTCTGTCACTCTATCATTGTATCATTCTATATATTGTTATATCTATCACTCTATCATTGTATCGTTGTATCGTTCTATCTATCATTCTATCATTGTATCATTCTATGTATCGTTCCATCTATCGTTCTATCGTTGTATCATTCGATCTGCCATTCTATCATTGTATCATTCTGTCATTCTATCTTTGTATCGTTCTGTCTATCGTTTCATCTACTGTGGTATTGTTGTGTCATTCTGTCATTCTATCTATCATTATCATTTTATCGTTGTATCGTTCTGTTGGTTATTCTATCATTGTACCATTCTATCTATTGTTTTGTCTATCGCTCTATCATTGTATCATTCTATCTATTGTTATATCTATCACTCTATCATTGTATCGTATCTATCGTTCTATGATTCTATCTGTTCTATTGTTGTACTGTTCTGTCTATCATTCCATCTACTGTTGTATTGTATCATTCTATCATTCTGTCATTCTGTCGTATCATTCTGTCTGTCATTCTATCGTTGTGCCATTCTATCTATCATTCTATCTATCTGTCTATCTATCTGTTTTCTATGTTTAATATGCAGCACACTCTCTGAGGGTTAAAGAGGTTTACCACCTACAGTCTCTCTCTCTCTCTTTCTCTCTCTCTCTCTCTCTCTCTCTCTCTCTCTCTCTCTCTCTCTCTCTCTCTCATCCGCCCTTGTTCTTATTCCTCTTCTCCCCTTTCCTTTTTCCCCTCACCTGAGGCAGTTAATCACAGAAACTAATTGCTGCTAATTACTTATTGTTGGCCCAGAAGTGAGTTTCCCCCAAGACCCTTTGCCAGTGGAGTTCTCAGAGTTCCCACAATCCCTTGCTGCTGGACAGGACCTTTCAGGTGACTAATGAACTGAGGAACAGGATGCGAGTGAGGGATTCATTATTTATTGGTTTGTTTGTTTACTTGTTTATCGTTAACCTTTGTGACGGCTCTTCACGGTGGACGCACATGCGTCACTTGTTTGTGATTTTTGATTATAAACACCTTTACGCCTCCATTACCAAAGACCAGCGGGTCAGCATGTGTTTGGGAGTTTTGTTCAAACGCCACACAATTCACATTTGTTTGTCAAATCCAACATTTAGGACTGATTTTCTGCGCTTGGTAGGTACGCAAACCCTAGATCAAGTAAATAATGCTTGATGATAAACAATAAATCATAGTATTATGATGTTAAGTCCCATTCACATTCACAGCATGCAATGGAGGATGAATAATAAATATGGCTGCACTGTTTGCATTTTATTTAGGCTACTTGTTGCTGTTGATTTTTGTTTGATTTTGAGTAATTTTACAGTTACATTGAACTGAACTACTTTAGTACTTTGGTAAGAATATTAGTGTAAATATAACCAGGTGTTCAGTTGCTAACAAAGCTAGAGTTGATTCCCATTATCTGCTGGTGACGTGCTAACATCATTCGCTACATGAGTCTGATCAGCGCAAACTAGTAGCTAGCAGGTCATTAGCGCGTCCCGTCGTGGTCATTAACCGTTGCTTTCTAGACGCCGCGTTACGACTGACTGCATTTCCTCCGTGGGATTCTGCCTCGGTACCTTTCATTTGCTTTCAATAGTGGCATATTGATTGATTTATGTCCTGATTTGACTCATTAACCAGAGACACTTATAAATCTCTGTGTGGGGAAAAATGAAGAACAGAGCAAAAGGTTTTTGAAAGAGATTTAAAGTTTCTTAAATATTAAGAGAGGTCCAAACAGAACCTAAGAAAGATAGATGATATTGATGTGGTCTGCTGGCAGACCCTGTCAACAGTGACTCCATAAATCATTTCCTCCAGCATAGCATCACATTAGCAGATTTCATAACGCAGCAGGTGCAAACAGAGAAGCTCAATGAATGGCAAAGTTCATCAGCTCACAATAAACTATAATCACACCTGCTTCTGATGAGCTTTAATATGTGCTGTAGAAATGGTCATATTATATATATTATATTAAATAAACATATACCATGAAGATAATTATTGTGTGAAAACAACATATCTATTTTGTAACATTTTCATCACTTTATTACTGCCAAAAATTAAACGTTAATATAAATATCTAAATTTTCCAAAACTTTAATTGTTCATGTTTTTGCAAGTAATTTGCAAGCAAAGTTGTATTTTTTTTTAAATACATACATAAATTTTCACACAACAAATAGTTAAATGGTCAGAGTTTATATAGTCTTTATTTACATTACTATAGTTTAAGAATGTAATTATTATTATTTTTATGGATTTTATTATGGATTTTTGTATTTTATTCAACCTGGAAATTTCAACTTGTTAAGCTAATCAGTGTGATGAAGGGTTAGCTAGTTTTTAAATATACCCTAAATGTATATAAATAAAACTTTTTTTTTTCTTTGAATAATTTTACAAAATGCCATTTTGATTGGAAACAAAAATTTTGCTTCCAAGTGATATTTATTTTAATTGTTCAAGTTTTTGGCCAATAATAAAGTAAATGTCACTTGAGAATGGAATATTTTTATGTATCATTTTCAGTTTTTATACAGAAAAGTGCAATAAAAATGATGTTACACTTTCAGGACTATCCATAATCTTTCAGGACTATCCATAAAAATATATAAAGTAATAATTTTTAACACATAATAATTTAAACAAAGAGGAAATAAACTTGTAACGTAATTATTTGTGATGTAAAAAACATTTTGAGTTGTTTTTGTAACATTTTTATTCCTAATTTTCACAATCAAGCTGCAATTTTGTAAAATTAGGCAAGAAATGTAAAAACATTATTTACTTGTATATACAGTATTTATAGAAAAACTCCTGCTTCCTGTTAACTGGCCTAATAAGTGCAATAGAAATTGTCAAATTTCCTGTGTGTTTATATTAAATTAATGACTGTTTCACACACCTGTCTTTTTGTAAATATTTGCAACACAAGATCTGATGTTTAGCAAACTTTTTAGTAGACTGTGTAAATACAGTAATTTCTAAGTTGTCTATTTCAAAGCCTATTTTAATTGCTATAAATTAGCACATTAGCATGCTAATTCCTTGAATAAATAAAACATGAATCAAAAACTCTTCAAGTTTTAACTATTATTTCCATATGGCAGATTTGTGAGTTACTTGGGAATTGCGGTGCTGTGTTTAAGAGTTTGTCTGAAATGAAGCCCGTCAGTCATGTGACTGTGACATCATCAAGGTCAGTCTGTATAACTTCAGCAGCCCTGTATTCCAGTATTTCATTGTCTCACACAGTCAGTGAAAGAGTCGTAACCTGTGTCTGCATGCTATCTTTTGTCTACAGGCTTTAATAAGATGTTTGGCATTCATAGATCCTCTGTGCCGTCTTTTAGTGGTGGCATTCAGGAGAGCGAAGGTCGCACTTTTATATTGCCTTCGTTAATTCCCTTTCAACTTGTCTGCGGAATGAATAGCATGTTTTTTAACCTTAAAATGTAATGGCTACTCGGATAATATTTGACCTCCCTGATACTGAAGCGGCTCCGGAGAATAAAAAGTCTCAGCGGGAGGCATTTCATGAAATAATCATCAAGTACAACGGAACTAATACAAAGGAAATAAAACTGCTGGCGTTTAACTTTCAAAAGATATTCGCTGCTCATTTAAAGCTGCTATTGTGGCACAAACAGGATTTACGAGGTGGCGAATAGCTGCATTGTTTGGGAAGGTTTTGCCTGTGTGCGGATATTTGAGCATTGTCCCGATCTCGTTCCCCACTGCGATGCAAATACGTGTCTATATTCTGGAATCAGCGGGTGTCGTAGGACTCGACTAATGTGAATAGTCAGGATCAGAGATGCTAATAAGTTTTGATGTGGCCAAAAATCTCTTCACAAAGGCCACAATAAATTAGAAACAAAAGAAAAATTAAAACTGTTGGCTAAATTAATTAATAGCTGTGTGCTTGGCGCCGTTCATTCGTTCTTTGTGTCTAATGCAATGTGTTTTATGCTGTCTTAAAGGACTAGAATGAAGAATTCTGACGTTCTAAATCTGTATGCCATTACAGAATTAAATAATTGTTTAATTTTCGATCCATGAGTGTGAATTTGAATTGAATTGGCATCAAACAGGAAGTTAAATTGGAATGACAGGAAGAGAAATCTATCTATCTATCTATCTATCTATCTATCTATCTATCTATCTATCTATCTATCTATCTATCGTTATATTTATCATATCTGTCTATAGTTATATCTACCCTTATATCTATCTTTATATTTATTGTTACATATGTTTATCGTTATATCTATAGTTACATCTATCTATCGTTATATCTATCGTTATATCTATCATCATATTTATTATATCTATCATTATGTCTACCTATCGTTATATCTATTGTTACATCTATCATTATATCTGTCATTATATCTATCATTATATCAATCGTTACATTTATCTATGATTATATTTATTGTTCTATCTATCTGTCCTTCTATCTATCTATCTATCTATCTATCTATCTATCTTATAGATATATTTATTGTTATATCTATCTGTCATTATATCTATCGGTACATTTCTCGTTACATCTATCAATTGTTATATCTATCTATTAGTATATTTATTGTTATATGTATCTATCGTTATACCTATCTATCATTATATCATCTATCGTTATATATGTCATTACATCTATATATCATTATATTTAACGACATATCTATCTAGGTGCATATCGTTATAACTATCATTAAATAATCTATCTATCTATCTATCTATCTATCTATCTATCTATCTGTCTATATGTTTGTCTGTCTGTCTATCGTTATATTCTATATACAGTGCCCTCCAAAAGTATTGGAACCCTGATGTGAGCATAAATATTGGAACAGTTGCCTCACAGGTCTTTCTAAGTGATCAGCTGTGTCCTGTTGCATTCATTCTTCAGATATTAAAAGCAGGGAATGTGTCGTATCAGTTATATCCATTACTTCTGCATTCTGAATCTTGCATTCGATGATGACACACAAACCAGGATGAAGATGAGGGAGCTGACTTTGAGAGAAAAGCAAGCAATTTGGATGCTAAAAGAAAAGAGGAAGTCAATTAGAGCTATAGCAAAAACAAAGGGCATGGAGAAATCAAGAGTTTGGAAACCACCAGCGATACCATCAACCAACAACCACCTGATCGGCTGAGAAAACAACAGTAGCTGATGACAAACAAATCATAAAAGCTGTGAAAATGAACCCTAAAAGACGTGTCTGTGAAATCACCAACAACTTCCAGAAAGCTGGGGTGATGCTCTGACAATCTACTGTCCTCAGGAGACTTTGACACAGAATTACAGATGCTACACAGCAAGATGCAAACCTCGGACCAGCACCAAAAATAGAAAGGCAAGATTAGAGTTTGCAAAAAAGCACAAAGGTGAGCCAGAAGAGTTTTGGAACTGTGTTTATGGACCGATGAGACAAAGATGAACCTTTATCTAAGTGATGGGAAAGCAAAAATGTGGAGAAAAAAGGGAACTGCAAAAGATCCCAAGCATACAGCCTCATCTGTAAAGCATGGTGGAGGTGGTGTCATGGCATGGGCATGCATGGCTGTCTCTGGAACAGGCCCTCTCAACTTTACTGATGACTTAATGTATGATGACAGTAGCAGAATGAATTTGGAAGGGTACAAAACCATCTTGCCTACCAATATTCAAGAAAATGCCACCAGATTCATTGGGAAGTGCTTCATATTGCATCAGGACAATGACCCAAAACACCCTGCCAGTTCAGTCAAGGAATTTATCTGGGCAAAGAAATGGAAAGTCTTAGATTGGCCAGGTCAATCTCCAGATTTAAATCCGATTGAACATGAATTTCACCAGCTGAAGAGGAGAGTAAAGGCAGAAACTCCCCAAAACAAGCAACAATTGGAATTGGCTGCATTAAAGGCTGGGAAAAGTATTTCAGAGGATGAGACCAAGAGTCTGGTGATGTCTATGGGTCACAGACTCACTGCTGTGATTGTGCGCAAGGGATCTGCAACTAAATAATAGCTTTTAATCTTTTATATCTGCCTTATGTTCAACTGTCCCAATACTTATGCTCACGTCAACGAGTGGGATGAACTCTAAAAGTGCTGTTCTTTTTATTTGGTAAAACATGTATGTGTTGAAACGGCTAATAATAAAATGTGACATTCTGTAGTTTTGTCTCATATTCATCTTTTAATCATATTTGCAAATGTCTTGACTCCACAGCCAACAGAGCAATTTTGTCTTTACTGTTCCAATACTTATGGAGGGCACTGTATAGTCATTCTATCATATGGATTTGCAAGCTTTAATGAAATTCAATTTAAAGTCGGTAAGTGCATTAACATGCCATTTTGGACTCTGATATGGATGTGAATGATGCGATCTTAGGAGCTTTGGTGGAGGGGAAGATTATTTTCTCTTCCTAAGATTCCACACATTCAGGAAACGGTAGGCATCTAGACGTTTTGACTCATGTGAATAAATTTCATAATGCATCATTTCTGTTTTCTCTCATCTTTTCTGCTCACTGTAAACCCTGAGCGCAGCTGTGGTGAGTGTGCAGTGAAGTCTCAGCTGGAGGTGTGCTGTGATTCATTAATGAAGCTAACAGTGGACGTGGTTCGCGGGGCCCCCAGCGGGTCTGTCCAGGCTCTCCCTGACATCTGCTGGCAGCATCGAGTCCGCCGGGCTCCGGGAGGCGGGTTATGCGGCGCTGCAGTTAAGTGGATGTCTTAAGGTAATTTAAAAGCGGTGGGGAGCTTTGGCTAATTACTGCTTCCCCTGATCTGTAATGAAAGCAGAGCAGCGTGAACACACGCTCCGCTAGCACAACAGTCGATAGCCTATAGCCGCACACCAGCAGACCCGGACCTTCTGCTGTGGGAAACAACTTTTCACCTGTTTCTCAGACTGATTCATCCACCAACATGATCTGGAGTAATTAAGCCAGGACGCCACATGGGTGTTTCTTCAACTGTGTGCACTTTTATGTCCCAGGGGTTTGTTTTTATTAAAAGTAACAGATTGTAATATTTAAAAGTGTTTATCAGGTCTTTTTCAGCTTGTATGCGATTTAAGTTGCCTGTAGATTTTATTAATTCACCCGTGTCCCAGAGCCATATGTTCACGCTTAAAATATGAAAATCCATAAAAATATTAATTATTGCATTTTTAATTCATGCATTTGTAACAAATAATCTTAATTCTTGTGTTTTAAGATAATAAATGTAATAATCTAAATGAAAAGTAAGTGAAGAATATTAAGTAAATAAATAAATAAATATTAATAAATAAATAATATTGTTTGAAAAATCACAACCAACCAATTTTTCCGCTAATAAAACTTTCCGAAAGTTTTATTACTGGCAAAAAAAAAAAAAAAAAAAACTTTAAAATTGTGAAACATTACAATTTAAAATATATTTTAAAATGAAATTTATTCCGAAATTTATTATTTATATGAATTTATATAAATTTTCAGCATCATCGCTCCAGTCTTCAGTGTCACATGATCCTTCAGAAATTCTAATAGGCTATTTTTGTTGTTGTTGTTGTTGTTTTGTTTGTTTGTTTTGCTCAAGAAACAAGAAACATTTCTTATGATTATCAATGTTGAAACAGTTGTGCTGACTCATAATTTTGTGGAAACTGTGATATGTTTTATTTTTCAGGATTCTTTGATGAATAGAAAGTTCAAAAGAACAGGATTTATTTGAAATAGAAATCTTTTGTAACATTATAAATGTCTTTACTGTCACTTTTGATCAATTTAATTCATTCTTGCTCCAAGTATTAATAAAACATCTCTTGCAAACCTCAATCTTCTGTTAGCAGGTGAATTAAACTAGTGAGTTTATTTTCTAAATATCCACAGGGCTGAAAGTGGCAGTTGTTGAAGAACACCCACATACGAGGCTGATCTGAACGGACGCTCGTGCTAATGGTGCGGCAGTGGTCAGATCTCTGGGATTTGAGGAAAAGCCTCATTTGCAGCCGCTCGACTGAGCTCGGGAGTAATTACGGGGCTTTTAACGTGGGCGGCGGGGAGATTGGACAGGTAATATCGGACCAGCCGAGCAGCGCCGAGCTCATGATGCATATAATCAGCTATTTGAGAGTATAACTCACGCCCGAGTGCGAATCTACACACTTTCATTGATTATTATCATCAGTTCTGAGCGTAATAAATTACCGAAGCACAATTAGAAGTCAAGCGAATGAATCATTGGACTGGAGGGTTAAGCAAATTAAGAGCTTTAATGAGGCATAAACATTAGTCGTATTAGAGAAGTGCATTACGGCTCCGTTAAGAGTGACGGCTCTTTATGACATCATAAAGGTAATTAATGGACTGCGGTGGGTGTGTAACTGGGCCGTGGAGAAGAGAGGAATCATGGGAGAGATTGAGGACACTGTCAGGAGTCCTCATGCTGGCATATGGCAAGCCTTTTAACATGTAATCCTTAAAATTTTCTAGTATCTAGTTTAATGCTGCTAGTACTTTTTTTTAGCTACTAGAATTTATTCTATCAGGTACTTATTCATTAGCTACTAGTGCTTATTTTTTAGGTACTAATAACTTTTTAAAGATTCTCGTACTTATTCATTAGGTACTAGTACTTATTTCAGTGGTGACTTGTGACTATTCTGCTGTTACTAGTATCTAATAAGAACTATCTAATGAATAAATATTAGTATGTAATAAATACTAGTGTCTAGGTACGATTATCTAATGATTAAGTGCTAGTAACTAAAAATAGCTATTAGTATCTAATGATAAGTACTAGTATCTAATAATAAGTACTAGTATCTAATGAAAAAGTACTAGCATCTAATAAGTACTACTATACAATAAGTGCTAGTATCTAATGACAAGTACTAGCATCTAATGAAAAAGTACTAGCATCTGATAATAAGTACTAGTATTTAATGAGTAAGTACTAACATCTAATGAAAAAGTACTAGCATCTAATAATAAGGACTAGTATATAATGAGTAAGTACTAGTATCTAATGATAAGTACTAAAATCTAATGAAAAAGTACTAGCTTCTAATAAGTAGTATATAATGAGTAAGTACTAGTACCTTAAAATAAGTATTAGTTTATCCTGAACAAGTACTGGTATCTAATAAGTACTAACTAATGAATGCGTACTGGTATCTAATAAGTGATAGTATCTAAAGAGAAGTACTAGTATGTAATGAATATGTACTAGTATCTTTTAAAAAGTTACTAGTACCTAAAGAATAAGCACTAGTAGTAGCTAAAAAATAAGTAGCATAGTAGCATTAAAATAGCTACGAGCATTCTTTATAGGTTAAATGTCAAAAAGACTTGCCATACTGGCACATCTATAGATGGAAAGAATACAGTACATTCAGATTAACAGTATAGCTAAAGTGATCGTTTACTCGAGAAGTAATAGAACAGACGAGCAGAGCACAGACTTATTCCTTCAGATAAACATGTGAAGAAATACTGTTGAGTCACTCTGACCCCGGGACCAATGTAATGTGGAAAGGTCAAGAACACATACAGAACAAAAAGCTGTGCAGGATTTCTTAAGTCATACACAGAAAAAAAGTTACAAATAACTAGGCATAGAAACTACTGAAAACTGAACTAAAACAAAACTTCAGAATTGAAGATTTGGCTCCATTTCTGTTCATGAATATGAATTTCAATTCAATCCACAAAATTAGGCCTAAACATTCACACTGCTCTGATTTAACAGACGTTATTATGCAACCGTCCTAGCAACCTTTCAAAACACCTAACAACTGCCTAGCAACCACTCAGAACACCCAATAACTTCCTAACAACCTCTCAAAACACCTAACAACTGCCTAGCAATCCCTAAAAACACCTAGCAACCGCTCAAACACCTAATAAATGCCTAGCAACCTCTAAAAACACCTAGCAACCGCTCAAACACCTAATAAATGCCTAGCAACCTCTAAAAACACCTAGCAACTGCTCAAACACCTAGGGTGCATCTCAGTCAGCTCACTTGTTCAGTAGTCAGGGCACTGATCAGGGATTCGGTCATTTTAAAGGCTGTCTCAATGTGCACTGGAAAGTTCGCTCCCTGAAAAAACACACAGTGCATCGCAAATTCTAGGGAGCATCGGCGCTCACTATGCTCCCTTACCGGAAATAACGTCACATTTCTGAAGCGCGAAACATAAACCTCACGAGCCAACTTGATAAATATAATAACACGCGACAGAAGATTTGTAAGGACAAACCCTTTTTTTTTTTGTTTTTGTGTATTTTTTCAACATAAACACACATTGCCAGACAGGTAGCTATGGAGCTAGGGAGCTGATTGGGACGCACCCCTAATAACTCCCTGATAACCACTCAAACACCTAATAACTGCCTGACAACCTCTCAAAACCCCTAGTAACTGCCTAGCAACCACTCAGAACACCAAATAACCTCATAAAACACCTAGTAACTGCCTAGCAACCACTCAGAACACCCAATAACTGCCTGACAACCTCATAAAACACCTAGCAACTGCCTAATAACCACTCAAACACCTAATAACTGCCTGACAACCTTTCAAAACTCCTAGCAACTGCCTAGCAACCACTCAGAACACATAATGACTGCCTGACAACCTCATAAAACACCTAGCAGCTGCCTAGTAACAATTCAAACACCTAATAACCACCCGACAACCTCTCAAAACACTTAGCAACTGCCTAGTAACCACTCAAACACCTAAGAACTGCCTGACAACCTTTCAAAACTCCTAGCAACTGCCTAGCAACCACTCAGAACACATAATGACTGCCTGACAACCTCATAAAACACCTAGCAGCTGCCTAGTAACAATTCAAACACCTAATAACCACCCGACAACCTCTCAAAACACTTAGCTACTGCCTAGTAACCACTCAAACACCTAAGAACCGCCCGACAACCTCTCAAAACCCCTAGTAACTGCCTAGTAACCACTCGAAACACCAAATAACTGCATGGCAACCTCATAAAACACCTAGCAACTGCCTAGCAACCACTCAGAACACCCAGTGACTGCCTGACAACCTCACAAAACACCCAGCAACTGCCTAGCAACCACTCAGAACACCCAATAACTGCCTAACAGCCTCTCAAAACACTTAGCAACTGCCTAGCAACACTCAGAACACCCAGTAATTATATAATTTTATAAATATGTAACATTTAAAATGATTTAATTTCATTAATTTAATTGGTTTTTAAGCTTTTTATATTGAAATAGCTTTAACATAATGCTATTGTAAACATAAAATATATATTTTAGATTTTATTTATAAAATTGTATGTGTGTGTATAGATAGATAGACAGACAGACAGACAAACAGACAGATACAGACACAGATATAGTTGCATAGATAGATAGATAGATAGATAGATAGATTTTACAATTTTAATAAATATACTTAATATAGTTTGTATTTTATTTGTATTTTGTAATTTATATTATACTAAATATTTAATAATTTAAAAATGTATAATGATTTAATTTTAGGTTTTCTTAGCTCTTTTATATTGAAATACTTTTAACGGAATATTATTGTAAATGTTAATCACATTATTTCACCATACTAGTTATAGAGTTATTTTTTCCCGTCTGTTTTTGATTTCCTTATCGTGGTTGTCATCGCTGTTACTGTTAAACATGGTTTTCAGGTCTTGCTTTGGAATTATTAATCGTTTGACATTTTATGCGGGTCTCGCGACAACATTTATTCACTTTAATTAAAGGTTGAGCTTCTTCTGCCGTTGACAAATGGAGTTGTTGGTGTGTGGGAGTGAAGCTCATCTCCTGACCTCCTCCTGAGCCCAAACTCACCGCCGGCCAGCACATCTGTCCCAATCAAACCGCTTATTCACTTACAAGTGATGACTCATGAACTTCTGCCTGAGTTGAGTGGATATGTGATTTCTTCTTGTGCTTTCCTCCGTTGCGGTGACAGTTTTGCTCCTGTGGGAAGTGTCTCTCTGTCTGTAGCGTTTCTCCTGGGACCTGTGTCTCGACGCTGTGTTTATTTGTCTGATGTCTTGAGTGTTTATTTGTGTGAAATACTGCGGGGATGAACTTTATTCTGAATCCGTCTGTGAGCAGTGAGATGCTCTTTTGATGGAGGAAGCTTTGGTTTGATGTGTGAATGACTGTTTCTTCAACTACACACACTTTTATGTCACAGGGCTTGATTTGACTAACAGATTTACATAGTTTTTGTTCTTTTTTTCTTTTTTTTCCACGAAGGTCACATTAAAACGGTTTAGGAAACTTTTAGCCATTCTTTCATCTTTAAATTATGGTACATTTCAAATGCCTTTATGTAAGTTTAGTTTTCAGTGTTAGATTATGAAAACGTTTAATAGTAATATAAAAATTACAGCATTTTTACAGATAATATAAACAGTGATATATATATATATATATATATATATATATATATATATATATATACAGGTGCATCTCAATAAATTAGAATGTCGTGGAAAAGTTCATTTATTTCAGTAATTCAACTCAAATTTTGAAACTCTTGTATTAAATAAATTCAGTGCACACAGACTGAAGTAGTTTAAGTCTTTGGTTCTTTTAATTGTGATGATTTTGGCTCACATTTAACAAAAACCCACCAATTCACTATCTCAACAAATTAGAATACTTCATAAGAGCAATTAAAAAAAAAAAAAAACATTTTTAGTAAATTGTTGGCCTTCTGGAAAGTATGTTCATTTACTGTATATGTACTCAATACTTGGTAGGGGCTCCTTTTGCTTTAATTACTGCCTCAATTCAGCGTGGCATGGAGGTGATCAGTTTGTGGCACTGTTGAGGTGGTATGGAAGCCCAGGTTTCTTTGACAGTGGCCTTCAGCTCATCTGCATTTTTTGGTCTCTTGTTTCTCATTTTCCTCTTGACAATACCCCATAGATTCTCTATGGGGTTCAGGTCTGGTGAGTTTGCTGGCCAGTCAAGCACACCAATACCATGGTCATTTAACCAACTTTTGGTGCTTTTGGCAGTGTGGGCAGGTGCCAAATCCTGCTGGAAAATGAAATCAGCATCTTTAAAAAGCTGGTCAGCAGAAGGAAGCATGAAGTGCTCCAAAATTTCTTGGTAAACGGGTGCAGTGACTTTGGTTTTCAAAAAACACAATGGACCAACACCAGTAGATGACATTGCACCCCAAATCATCACAGACTGTGGAAACTTAACACTGGACTTCAAGCAACTTGAGCTATGAGCTTCTCCACCCTTCCTCCAGACTCTAGGACCTTGGTTTCCAAATGAAATACAAAACTTGCTCTCATCTGAAAAGAGGACTTTGGACCACTGGGCAACAGTCCAGTTCTTCTTCTCCTTAGCCCAGGTAAGACGCCTCTGACGTTGTCTGTGGTTCAGGAGTGGCTTAAAAAGAGGAATACGACAACTGTAGCCAAATTCCTTGACACGTCTGTGTGTGGTGGCTCTTGATGCCTTGACCCCAGCCTCAGTCCATTCCTTGTGAAGTTCACCCAAATTCTTGAATCGATTTTGCTTGACAATCCTCATTTGTTACCACCTTCATCTTACCACATCCCTGCTTTTCATTCTATTCTATTCCATTCTATCATCTATAGCACAACTGTACATACCACTTATTTATCTCTCAATTTATTTATTTTTTCAAATTTTTGTCTATTTATATTTACGTGTAATTTTTATTCTCATCATATTTTTATTGTCTTTGTGCTGTTGTTGTCTCTGTGTACTGGAAGTTTATGACACAAAAACAAATTCCTTGTATGCACAAGCATACTTGGCAATAAAGCTCTTTCTGATTCTGATCCTGATAAGGTTGCGGTTCTCTCAGTTGGTTGTGCATCTTTTTCTTCCACACTTTTTCCTTCCACTCAACTTTCTGTTAACATGCTTGGATACAGCACTCTGTGAACAGCCAGCTTCTTTGGCAATGAATGTTTGTGGCTTACCCTCCTTGTGAAGGGTGTCAATGATTGTCTTCTGGACAACTGTCAGATCAGCAGTCTTCCCCATGATTGTGTAGCCTAGTGAACCAAACTGAGAGACCATTTTGAAGGCTCAGGAAACCTTTGCAGGTGTTTTGAGTTGATTAGCTGATTGGCATGTCACCATATTCTAATTTGTTGAGACAGTGAATTGGTGGTTTTTTGTTAAATGTGAGCCAAAATCATCACAATTAAAAGAACCAAAGACTTAAACTACTTCAGTCTGCGTGCATTGAATTTATTTAATACACGAGTTTCACAATTTGAATTGAATTACTGAAATAAATTAACTTTTCCATGACATTCTAATTTATTGAGATGCACCTGTATATAAACATACACAAATCGCGGTATGCAGTGGGAAAATGTGCATTCCTTATGGCCACATATCAGTGTGTGTATATGTGTGTATATATATATATATATATATATATATATATATATATATATATATATATACAGGTGCATCTCAATGAATTAGAATGTAATGGATTTATTTCACTCATTCACAATTTGAGTTGAATTACTGAAATAAACAAACTTTTCCACTACATTCTAATTCATTGAGATGCACCTGTGTGTGTGTATATATATATATATATATATATATATATATATATAAATATATATTTCCAGAACATGTTATTTTAAGTGTAAAAGAAAAACTATAATTTTGACCAATTAAGAAAATATTAATTTAGAGAATTTAAGGTACATAAAATTCTATCGGTTAAAGGGATACTCCACCCCCAAAATGAAAATTTTGTCATTAATCACTTACCCCCATGTCATTCCAAACCCGTAAAAGCTTTGTTTGTCTTCAAAACACAATTTAAGATATTTTGGATGAAAACCGGGAGGCTTGTGACTGTCCCATTGACTGCCAAGTAAATTACACTGTCAAGGTCCAGAAAAGTATGAAAGACATCGTCAGAATAGGCCATCTGCCATCAGTGGTTCAACCGTAATGTTATGAAGCTATGAGAATACTTTTTGTACGGAAAGAAAACAAAAATAAAGACTTTATTCAACAAATTCGTCACCGTAGCACCATTTTGGAGAGTATCGCTGCACGCAAATAACGTACGCTCTTCTGTCAGCCGCGACACACAGATGTGCTGTTTTCGTTCAAATCAAAGCGTAAATACACGTAGAAGATGTATCTTTGTATACAGTATTATCACAATACTGAAATTTGGTTGCAAAAAAGTGTTGTCATAATACAGTATAACAGGTTTAATAACTTTTTCTTTAAATACAAAAACATTTAAATACAATAAAGCAATACACAAAAAATTTATAAAGTTAAAAATTTTACACAGATTAAAGTGCAAAAGAATTATAAAGACCAGTAGGTATCACTTTACAATAAGATCTCATTAGTTAACCTTAATGCATTAACATTAACAATGAGCAATAGCTATATTTGCTACAGAAGTTATTAATCTTTGTTAAAAAAGTACAACTCTTATTTCATGTTAGCTCGGGTTCATTAAATAACATAGTTGCAACTTTTGACTTTAACAACGTGTTATTAAATATTGGAATTACCTAAGATTATTGAATGTTTAGAAGAAAAAAAAATCATCGGGAGTTTATGTTAACTAATGAAGCCCTAATGTAAAGTGTGACTGAACAATAAAAAATCAAAACACTTTCAAACAATATCTAGGGCATTTTGTAGTTCAGATTAAATATATATAAATGTTTTAAAATAAATAGCCTATTAAGTTGAAATATTTAAGTATTTGGTGATGTGATGAACACACTGCGAATACACAAATCTGAATGGCTGTTTAAATCATTTAAATACGCTCCAGAAACAGAAAGAAGGCAGCTAGCTGGTTTGTTTAAGGGGTTTCCGGGGTAACGGCTGCATTCTGCTGTTCAGCGCCATCTGCTGTCAGAGAGTGAAAATGCGCTTTCATCCAGAGCGTCTCTCATGCGTTCCGCCAAGTGCTTCTCATCCGTGCTTGTTTACATCAGTTGTACATTGTGACCAGTTGATGGGAGAAGTATTCTTAAAATGCATTCAAAATTCTGAATAATTTGTAATAAATAATTATTCTCTGTATTTTGAAGTGCCCACGATATCAATATCGTCCATATTCATTATCGTGATATAGGCTATGGCATTACCGAATACCGGCACATGTCTAATTAATAGCTTACATTAAATTGTTCAAAAGTGACAGTAAAACAATAATGTTACAAAAGATTTCTGTTTCAAATAAATGCTGTTATTTTGAACTTTCTATTCATCAAATAGGCCTAATCCTGAAAAATAAAATGTATCTCAGTTTCTACAGAAATATGAAGCAGCACAACTGTTTTCAACATTGATAATAATGAGAAATGTCTCTTGAAGAGCAAATCAGCATATTAGAATGATTTCTGAAGGATCACGTGACACTGAAGACTGGAGTAATGATGCTGAAAATTCAGCTTTGATCATGAGAATAAATTACATTTTAACATATATTCACATAGAAAACAGTTATTTTAAATTGTAATAATATTTCACAAATTTGCTCCTTTTACTGTATTTTTGATCAAATAAAAGCAGCAGAGGTGAGCAGAAGAGACTTTCCATCTAAATAAACTGGTGAGAGTGTGAATGGAGTGTTATTAGAGACGCCACAAGGCCAAAAGTGTCCATATATATTCAGTATCTGTGTGTGTGCCTGTGTTTGCAGGTGTATAAGGTTAATGGTCCATCTCTCACATATTTCACAGCAGACTGGAGAAACACTTTACCAATTTCCTTTTCACTGGAGCAGGACTCAGACCAGCTCATGTTTTGTTGCAGGACAGAATCACGTTGCCCTGTGAACATTTAAACAATCAGTGTCTTGTTTTCTGTCGAGTTGAACACCAGATGTGTCAATTACATGATCATTCTCTTCTGGGATTGTAGTATCGATCCATAAAGTCCATTCTCTGACACGCCACGAACCTCTGCACATGTCAGTTTGACTGGTGCTCAGTCACAGAGGGATGAATGTGTCTTCAGTCAGAATCTGAAGTTATTCACACTTGCTGTTAGGAAAGAGTCTCGATCTGTTTTAATGAGACACGTGCTTAAAACTTCAGTCACAGACTCATAATGATGCTATCATTAATTTTATTTATCCCTCCCTCCCTCCCTCCCTCCTTCCATCCACATATCCATCCAATCATTGTTCTATCTATCTATCTATCTATCTATCTATCTATCTATCTATCTATCTATCTACAGTTGAGGTCAAAAGTCAGGCCCGGCTCCAGAATCAGATCATTGAGGGTGCTTCTTAAATTAGTGAGGGTGCTTTTATACAGTGCCACTTGAAAGTTTGTGAACCCCTTGCAGAATCTGTGAAAATGTGAGTAATTTTAACAAAATAAGAGAGATCATACAAAATGCATGTTATTTTTTATTTAGTATTGTCCTGAGTAAGATATTTTACATAAAAGATGTTTACATTTAGTCCATAAGACAAAAAATAGCTGAAATTATTAAAATAACCCCCTGCAAAAGTTTGTGAACCCTTGGTTCTTAATACTGTGTGTGGTTACCTGGATGATCCATGACTGTTTTTTGTTTTGTGATGGTTGTTCATGAGTCCCTTGTTTGTTCTGAACAGTTAAACTGAGCACTGTTCTTCAGAAAAATCCTCCATGTCCTGCAGATTCTTCAAGGTTTCCAGCATCTTTTGCATATTTGAACCCTTTCCAGCAGTGACTGTATGATTTTGAGATCCATCTTTTCACACTGAGGACAATTGAGGGACTCAAACACAACTATTAAAAAAGGTTCAAACATTCACTGATGCTCCAGAAGAAAACACGATGCATTAAGAGCCGGGGGGTGAAAACTTTTAGAATTTGAAGTTCAAGGTAAATTGTACTTAATTTGTTTTCCGGGAAACATGCAAGTATCTTCTGTTGCTTCCAAAGGGCAGTACTAAATGAAAAAAAAAATCTATATATCTATATCTCTATATCTATATATCTATATCTATATCTATATCTATATCTCTATATCTATATCTCTATATCTCTATATCTCTATATTTCTACAAAATAAGAAGAATTTGGACATCTTCATCCTGTTTAAAAGTTAAAGGGGGGGGGGGGATTTTTTTTACCTCAACTCTATCTATCCATCCATCCATCCATCTTTAAAATCTCCAAATGTAAGAGCAGAGAAGCACGTGTGTTATTCTCATCTGGTCTGATGCAGTATATTTAGATGATTCATATATAATTATGAAATCCTCTTGCATTTCTCAACTGAGAGCTGCAGGTGAGTGTGAGATAATTAGTCGCTCTCATAAACACAGGTGTGTCACTGAATAAATGTGGAAATGACAGACTAAAGCATCACTGCTGTCAATCATCAGACAAACGTACTGCTTACAGTACTGTATATGGCCTCACATTTCAACACTACTAATGAAGCCTCTAACATGAAGTAGCACTAAGTTGCATGTGTGTATTGTCTTTTACTAAGTGATCAGATGCAGCATTTTCACCTGCTGAATCATAAAACAGATGATAAAAATCACATAAATGGAGGAACATGAATCATATAGAGACCAGAAGATCATGCCAAAAAACCTGAAATATAGATCAATAAAAAAAAAACCTCGAAAACAAATAAAATGACAATAGCACATAACAAAATGACTAAAAATTAAAATTTAGAATTAAGATTAAAACAATTCTCTAGCAACTTTCAACAACATAGCATCATGATAAAACGCATGATACTTAAACACTTATTTAAAAAAAAAAAAATGCTAAAATATTTGTCTTTTATATAGTTTGATTTGCTGATTTCCTCACTGAAGCTCCGTATGTGATTATACATGTGTTTCCTGTGTTGTTGATGATCAGGAGAGGGAAACGCTTACAGATCTCCATCACCCTGAACACACTGCAGATATTATCACCGGGATAATCATGACACACGTGACGAGCGTCACACACACTCCAGCTACTCAATGAACAAATCAGCTCAAGCTCACAGCTGAATGGACGGAGACTGAAGATGTTCCATCAGCCTGTTGAACAATCACAGGCCTTTACTCCAGTCAGGAATCCTCCAGGGTGAATCCTCCCATCTCAGGGGTTCAGGGTGTTTAACGGAGTTTAACTGCCTGTGCTGTTCTAGCTCAACTTCATTATACAGTTTAACACAAACAGCAGCAGTAAATGCCACAGGAGCAGCTGCAGTGACTGTGTGTCTGAGTGTATGTTTGATATGGTTCTCTGATCTCTTTTTGCTCGACAAATAGTAACACACCAGAGGTCGCACATGCATTTTAGAGTGTGTTTTACAAAGCAATACAAATAGTCACCTAAACACAATAATGTCTATTTAAAACTAGAGAGATTTAAAGTTATAGCATTTATCTTCACAGAATCTTGAAGGGAAAAAGATTCAATGAAGTAAATCAACAGAAGCATGAATGAATGTGTTTTCCAGTTAATGTTTATTTTATATCAAGTAACAAAAGTGTTTTTTTTATATTGTTTTAGTTTTATTTAACTATAATAACCCTGATTCAAATATTACAGAAGTGTGTGTGTGTGTGTGTGTGCATGTGTGTGGGTGTTTGTGTGTATATACAGGATGCATTGAATTGATCAAAAGTGACAATAAATACATTTATAATGTTATAGGAGATTTCTATTTCAAATAACTGCCATTCTTGTTGTTTGAACTTTCTATTCATCTGTGAATCCTAAAAAAATACAATGTATCCCAGTTTCTACAAAAAGATGAAGCAGCACAATTGTTTTCGATGATAATAATCAGAAATGTTTCTTGAACAGTAAATCAACTTATTAGAATGATTTCTGAAGAATCATGTGATACTGAAGACTGGAGTAATGATGCTGAAAATTCAGCTTTTAATATATATTCAAATAGAATACTTATTTTAAATGGTAATAAAATTTCAAAATTTTACTGCTTTTACTGTATTTTTGATTTAAATAAATGTAGCCTTGGTGAGACTTCAAAAACACGTTGTAATATCCCCTTAAATTATTCATTTGAAGTCCCGCTCTATTTGTTTTTTCATCGAAGATCCTCTTTTACACATTTGAGTAGTAAGTGAAATTGGTTGCACTGTTTCATGTTGTAAAGTCAGCTGGATGAATTCGTCCTCATCCATAAAGCATTAGGCACAAAACAGACCGTGTTCTGCTCGTGAGGTGAACGTGAACTTGTTGAGAGAAGCTAGCATTCCCTCAGAGATAGTTGACGTGAAACCGAGTGGAAAATAAGGAGAAGGACAGAGTAACGCCCACTCGTCCATTAGCTAAACCACTGAATGCTTCCATCATCTGCTTGAACAAAGTGTGAGGTGGAAAAGGCGAGAGATTGGGGCGTCAAACGCACATCAGTGATGGATAGAGATAGCAGACCACCGCCTCTCCCTCACAACACCATCTGTTCTCCTGCAGCAAAGAAAAACACCGGCTTTGTGCGGAGAGGTGGGCGGCATGACCACAATCACAATACGAGTGATGGAAAATATCACAATATAGCTATTTTTATTGTAAATTGAATGAAAATATGGTGTACATATTAAATAAACATCTGGAAATGCCTATTTATGGATAAACAAGTGAATTGTACTTTTAATTGTAAGTAAATTATACTTTTAAATCTTATGGATGGATGGATGGATGGATGGATGGATAGAACACGATAGATGATGGATGGATAGGATGATGGAAATAAGGAACGATAGATAGACCAATGGATGGATGGATGATAAATGGATGAATGAATGGATAGAAGGAATGATAGAACAATAGATGGATGACTTGGATAGAACGATGGATTGAATGAACGATAGATAGAACAATGGATGGATGGATGGATGGATGGATGGAGGGAGGGAGGGAGGGATAGATGGAGTGAATGCTAAATAGATAGATAGATAGATAGATAGATAGATATAGATAGATAGATAGATAGATAGATAGATAGATAGATAGATAGATAGATTGAACAGTAGATAGATGGATGAACAGGTACATATATTCATTGATTTATCAGTTGATCTGTAGCAGTAATGCATTAGCGAGCTCAGAGTGTGTTTAGGTTTGAAAATCCTCAGCTCTGATGGCATATGCAGCTCTCAGAGCGACATGATGCCGTGTGTGCGAGCAGGAAGCAGCAGGATTATATGTGTAGATCATCACAGTAATCACAGTACAACAGCCTCATCCTGACCTGCTGTCATTATTTATCTTCAGCGACACCATTCACACTATCACTTGCTTTTTGCTCTGAGCAAATAAATGAATGAGCGTGTAATGGGAAACGAGGGATCACTCATCAGACTGGAAAGAAAGAGTAGATTCTCTGTGCTTGGATTGGTCTGGAATAACTGTATGGAATACAAGCTTTGTCCTCATTTGATCAGGAGTTTGTATGTTTATGTGTCACCTACTGAAAAACACATTAGTGTGCAGTTTAGAAACCCAGAATCTGCTGGTTACCAGAGTAAATACTGTACATGTTTTGCACACTTCTGTATGTTAATATATGTTTATGTCAAGCAGGATTTTGGACAATGAGATGAGATTCAAAGCACTAACTAAAATATCTTTTAGTTACAATTCAGTTCCTGATTTTGAACTGAATTTAAGGTTGCAAACAAAATTGCAAGTTATTCATATAATTGTTTACTAGAATATAATTTACAAAATTGACAAAGCTTAAATGGACGGATAGAATGAAAGATGGATGAATGGATGGATTGATAGACGAATGATAGAACACGATAGATGATAGATTAATGGATGGATAGAACAATAGAACGATAGATAGATAGATAGATAGATAGATAGATAGATAGATAGATAGATAGATAGATAGATAGATAGATAGATAGAACAAAGGAGGGAGGGAGGGAGGGATACATAGAATGAACGATAGATAGATAGATAGATAGATAGATAGATAGATAGATAGATAGATAGATAGATAGATAGATAGATAGAATGATGATTGAATGGATATGTGGATGGAGGGAGGGTTGGAGGGAGGGATAAATAGAATTAACGATAGAATGATGTATAGATAGATAGATAGATAGATAGATAGATAGATAGATGGATAGATGGATGGATAGAACAGTAGATGAATGGTTTGATGGATGATAAATAATTATCAGAAATGTGAATGGATAGGACGATAGATATAACGAATCATAGATAGAACAATTAATGGATGATAGGTGAATGGATGGATGGATAGAACAAATGCCTTGTTTGAAGATTTATGTTTGAGATAGAACGATAGAACGAATGATAGAACAATAGATAGATTCAAATCCCATTTCAACTTTCTGTTCAATGTAAATCAGTTCACACTCATGATTTGAAACGAAACCAGTTCTTAAACTGTAAAGTGGATTCATTTCCTGTGCTATTCTCAGTTGGTGAATCAGTTTAACCAACCATTAGTGAGGCCTGTCGTGCAGTAACATGGAGGTGTATTTCTCTTTTAGCGGCTTTGCTTGGCAGGTTATTTTCCTGAAATATGCCCTTCTTTTACACATGCACAGTATGTAGGTTGATGTATTTTTTTTTGTTTGTTTTTGTTTTTTGCACTAATATATATGCAAACTCTTCTTCCTGTTATACGTCACTTGTATTTCTGACCTCCAGCACAGTGTAGAATATGTAAGTTACCTGAGCTCAGTGGTATGTTGTGTTGATTTGAGTCACCGGGGGCCATTTGTCTGTCAAACAGATGTCATTCGCCAGTAAAATCACGTGTCCATGTTTTTCACGCATCAGCAGAGTGACTTTGGTGTGACCTGGAAAATTTGCCATCATTAAAAGCCAGAGTTTTTACCATTGGCCACTGTATCCTTACAGAGTGCAGGGTCCCAGAAGAGAGTCTGATCCCAGACCCTCGTCCTCCTCGCTGGATAATGGCAGCCTTTAGGTCACCTTGGTGTCCTGCACCATGGGCAGCAGACGGACGGATTAATCCAACTCCATATGGATTCCTGCTCCGCTGTCTGCATTTAGAGCTGAACACATTATTCAACATTGTGAAGAAGTCATCAAAGTAATTTCACATTGTTGACCACAGACCAAGTTTTCCTCCTTTCAGCTAGTTTTGAGAGGAGTTTGTCTTATTTCCCCAAGGGAATACTTTCATGCTGCAGCTCATTATTAAATAAATAATATATGCTGTTTCTTTCCAAGTACAAAGTATTGCATTTTGCTTTTTTTTTTTTTCCTAAACAGGCTTCTCCAAAACAATCAGTGTCGATAGAGAATGAACGAGCCAATTTTCCCTCATTAAATTATCTCTCCAGCCATCCTCTCTAATGAATAACAGATGTGCTCTGATCTCTCAGGAGGGATTTGGACAGAGCACCAGTCATCAGGAGACACGGAGCTGCCAAAACCAAACGCCAGTGACCAACACATGAGAACAGCACTGCACAAACTCACTGGAACATCTCACTCTGCAATTACAACTCATCTATCTATCTATCTATCTATCTATCTATCTATCTATCTATCTATCTATCTATCTATCTATCTATCTATCTATCTATCTGTCTGTCTATCTGTCTATCCGTCTATCCGTCCGTCTGTCTGTCTATCTATATGTTATCTTTAAAATGTTAGTAATGGTGTCATGGTCTATCTATATGTTACCTTTAAAATGTTAGTAATGGTCTCATGGTTGATGGTGACAGCAGTGGATGATATTGTTGGTTGTTATGGTGATAGTGTTGTGATTGTTTTGGTGATGCAGTAGTGGATGGTGTTGTTGGTTGTCATGCTGATAGCATTGTGGTGGTTATGGTGACACAGCAGTGGGTAGTGTTATTAGCTTCTATGGTGATCAAATCTGTGGTTGTTATGGTGACACAGCGGTGATGGTGTTGCTGGTTGTTATGGTGACGGTGTCGTGTTGTTATGGTGACAGCAGTAGATGGTGTTGTGGTTGTTAAGGTGACACAGCAGTGGATGGTGTCGTTGGCTGCTATAGCAATCATGTCTGTGGCTATTATTGCGATACAGTAGTGATAGTGGTGGTGTCATGGTTGTTATGGTAACATAGCAGTGGATGGTGTTATTGGGTGTTATGACAATGTGTCAGTGTTTGTTATGGTGACGCAGCAGTGGATGGTGTTGTTAATTGCTATAGTAATCACGTCTGTGGTTGTTATGGCGATACAGCATAAATGGTGGTGTCACTGGTTGTTATGGTGACATGGCAGTGGATAGTTTTGTTGGTTGCTATGGTGACCACATTTGTGATTTTTATGGTGACACAGCAGTGGATGGTGTTGTTGGTTGCTTTAGTAATCATGTCTGTGGTTGTTATGGCGATACAGTAGTGATAGTTGTGGTGTCAATGGTTGTTATGGAGACATGGCAGTGAATAGTGCTGTTGGTTGCTATGGTGACCATATCTGTTATTATTATGGTGACAGTAGAGGATGGTGTTGTTGGTTGTTGTATTGATAGTGTTGTGGTTGTTATAGTGACAGCAGTGGATGTGTTGTTGGTTGCTATGGTGATCACATCTGTGATTGTTATGATGACACAGCAGTGGATGGTGTTTTTGGTTGCTATGGTGATGGTGTTGTGTTGTTATAGTGACAGCAGTGGATGGCATTGTTGGTTGTTATGGTGATATAGTTGTGGTGAAAGCAGTGAAAGTGTTGTGGATGTTATGGTGATGGTTTACTGGTGGCACAGCAGTGGATAATGTTGTTGGTTGTTATGGTGAACATGTCTGCTACAGTGACAGTAGTGAATGGTGTTGCTGGTTGTTATGGTGACAAAGCAGTGAATAGTGTTGTTGGTTGTTATGGTGATCATGCCTCTGATTGTTACAGTGACAGTAGTGGATGGTGTTGTTGTGGTGATCATCCCTGAGGTTGTTATGGTGACACAGTTGTAGACGGTGTTGTTGGTTGTTATGGTGATGGTGTCTATGGTTACAGTGACACAATAGTGGATGGTGATGGTGTTGTCAACAGTGAATCCTGTATGTGGTGTTCCCCCAGCAAGTGTGTGTGTGTGAGTGTGTGTGGCGCCCCGTGCAGTGTGATGAAGTCGTTAAGAAGTCATTAGGAAGCCATTAAGATTCATTAAGAGAGCGAGGTGGCGGTGTAGTACAGCGTCGCTGTGTTCCAGGCGTGGAGGAGAGACTGTTAATCACACACTTTATTACTGGCCTCTGAGTTATAGAGTAAATATTACTCCAGTGAGATCAATGAGAGGCCATCCTAATGAAACACATGCCTGTGCAAGTAGAGAGAGAGGAAAAGAAAACACACTCGCACAATCACTGTCATCGTCTCTACAGTAATAAAGCCGAGCATTCATTTGTGCTCTCATTCTGTCAAAACCACTCACTCCAGCTTAATACTTGAAGAGAGAGACATTTTGAGACACTTCCTATCAGATGTGTGTGTGTGTGTGTGTGTGTTTGACAACTACTTCTGAAGAGTGTATGACGACACTTAAGACCTGTGTGTTTCAATGAAAGGAAGGTTTCCTGCATGATGAATTTTGGTGTTTCCGCTGTGTTTTTATTAGGACTGACAATCAGTTAAATGGTTTAATTGAGCAGTTTACATGATATGCCAATTAATTCATCAAATTAATCACAAATGATCTCACATACACTACTGTTCAGAAGTTTAGAGTCTTTTCTGCTCAACAAGGCTGCGTTTATTTAATCAAAAATTCAGTAAAACGCTAATATTGTGAAGTATTATTTATATTTATAATAACTGTTTTCTGTTTGAATATATGAAGAGTTTGGTTCCAAAATGCTATAAATCCATTTTGATTAATTTGAGTAAAAATGTGTTTTCTTTCCCAAGAAAGTGGCAAGATGAAAACCACTGTTTTCTGTTTCAAACTTTCACATAGCATCTTTAGGTGATAATAACATTACAAATTCAAATCCAGATTTTGATTTTCAAAGATTTATTATAAAATTGTATTATTATTATTATTATTTTTTTTTTTTCCCAAAATGCAATAAATCCATGAAAGGTTTTTTTTTTTTTTTTTTTTTCTCAATATGCAATAATCCATTGAATCAATATGAAAGTTATTTTTCATATTGAAACTGTTGAAAATACACAACATAGTAAGTTGATCCACATATGACAGCCTCTGAACTTGGTCATAATCTTATATACAGGCACTGGACTAAAAATACATTCAATCAGTAATCACTCCCAAAATGAATTCAACGGGTCATCTTGTTTGCTATAAATTAATTACAACAATAAAAGAAAATTTCATCATGAACAAGAACATGAACAACATCACATTAGACCACAGAAATTCCAAAATGACATTTCCCTTACATTCAACTTCCAAAAGTGCATTAATCTTTAATGTTACATTCATTTAGTTGACTACGTGCTATATGCTGTATTAACAAAAACATAAATGGCATTAATAAAAACACTAACACTGACAAGCTACGCAATATCACGTTCATAATCAAATGCGATTCATCTGCGATGATGAACGCGATATTGTGTAGCTTGTCAGTGATCTACGGCTCTGTGTATTAAATGCTGCTCCATCTGAAAGCACGTGATGGAGATTTACCAGTACTATTAATCACAGAATCGGCTTTACTGAGGAGATGCGCATGATAATCACATGCGATTTATCGTGCAGCCCTTGTTTGTTGATCACAAAGTACAAAGTAGATGAGGAAAACTAGGATGGCGAGTGTATTCAAAGCGCCGTCATTACTGTCGCGAGTGCGTGGAATGGTGCGCTGTGATTGGTTGAGCGGATTGATCGCGTTCTGCAGAGAAAGGAGGCTGGCGCTTGTAGCGGTTTGGAAAAAAAGGGAGAAAACATGACTTAATAACTCGGCGGATATCGCATTTTGCGTCAAATTAAAAATTGACTTTTCAATACCGACAGATACAATACTGATTTTGGCGGAAACTCAATTAAAAAATAAATAAATAAAAAATTAAAAAAGTAAATAAAATAAATAAAAAATAAAATAAAATAAATAAATAAATAAATAAATAAATAAATAAATAAATAAATAAATAAATAAAATAAAATAAAAAATGGCGTTTATCGCGTATTGTAAAATGTAATTTATTTCTGTGATCAAAGCTGAATTTTCAGCATCATTACTCCAGTCTTCAGTGTCACATGATCCTTCAGAAATCATTCTATGATCATTTTAATAAAACATTTATGATTATTTTGATTTTTTGATTAAAAAGAATAGCATTTAGTTGAAATATAAATATTTCATAAAATTATAAATGTTTCTTCTGTCACTTTTGATCAGTTGAATGCACCCTTTCCCATATTTCCTATATTTTCCAAAAAATATTGGATTAGTGTTATGATACATTTCTGGTGCCACGTTTGTTATATGGAAATTAGCAGCTCTTTGATGGAAATTGGTGAGTAAATACTAAGTCTGTCTTGGTTGGCTGAATTATTTCATTTATTATCCTTTAATCTTCTGAAATGAGTTTAATCAGGATTGGGGTGCAGGAGAGTGACTTTCTTAAGGTGCTGTAATGACTCATCCCTGTGCATTATGGGTAGGCAGGCTGACCTCACACTGATACATGAAGTCCTGTAGAGATGTACCTGAGCTCTGTAGCTGTGAGACAGCAGCACTTTAAATTCTCCTCGTCCTGACCTAAGCGTGACCTCTGAGTCGAAAGAGTCCCAGAGCGAGCGGAAGGAACAGGTGTGAGAGGAGGTCAGAGGTCAGCTCTGCTGCTCAATACTGTAAAGGTCAGCAGGTGTCGTGATGGATCTGAGAGCTGAGTGTGTGTTCAGGTGTGTGTGTTGGTGTTAGTTTACATACAGCTCCTGTGTGTTTATGTGAGCTAATTCTCACTTCATGCACAATTCATACAAAAAAATAAATAAATAAATAAGATGCCCTAGTTATTTTTTTAGGATATACAGTTTTTTTTTTAGGATATATGTGTGTGTGTTATATGAAGGGCCAAACAGGAAATAATCGCATAAAACCTGAATATATAAATGTAAATCAGAATATATAGTCGTAAGTCTGAATATATAGATACAAATCTTAACATATGTGACCCTGGAGCACAAAACCAGTCTTAAGTAGCACAGGTATATTTGTAGCAATAGCCAAAAATACATTGTATGAGTCAAAATTATCGATTTTTCTTTTATGCCAAAAATCATTAGGATATTAAGAATAGATCATGTTCCATGAAGATATTTTGTAAATTTCCTACCGTAAATATATCAAAACTTAATTTTAGATTAGTGATATGCATTGCTAAGAACTTCATTTGGACAAATTTAAAGGCGATTTTCTCAATATTTTGAATTTTTTGCACCCTCAGATTCCAGATTTTCAAATATTTGTATCTCGGCCAAATGTTGTCCTATCCTAACAAACCATACATCAATGCAAAGCTTATTTATTCAGCTTTCATACGATACATACAGTACAGTATCTCAATTTAAAAAAATTGACCCATATGACTGTTTTTGTGGCCCAGGGTCACATATAAACATGACAATAATAATAATAATACATTTTATTTATAGGCGCCTTTCATGACACTCAATCTGAAAATATAAATGTAAATTTGAATATGTAGATTTAAGTCTGCATAATATAGATACAAAATTGAATATATAAATGTAAATCATAAATATATGTAAAGAAATATATATATATATATATATATATATATATATATATATATATATACACATGATCAGAATATATATATATATATATATATATATATTTTTTTTTTAATAATTTCTCATTTTCATGAAACAACATCAATTGTTAAATCCCAAGAATCGATTAGTCTATCCTGTTTTCAGTTAATAAACAGATCATTGTAGCGTGCCTCCATCCAATTAATCGCAAGTTTTGTGATTTGTTACTTTCAATATGAAACAAAGTCTTAGATTTCAAATTCTGCTGTGAGAAGCAGGATCTGTTGACTTCTTCACTTCTCTGTGTGTTGGTTTGTGGTTTGGAGAGGTTTTCGGCGCCTGTGGAGTCTTTCTCTGGTGCTGTCGTTCGGTTGGCAGGGCTGGGCCGTCCGCTGGCCAACAGCTCTGTCTTTTCCGGCCCGTGTGATGGCTGGCGTGGAGAGAGGCTGGCAGTGAGGCCATCTCTCTGCTGACAGCAGGCACGGTGGATGACACAATGCTTTACTCCACACAAACACATCAAACGTGTGGGCAAACAGTCCGGAAGAGAGAGAACAAGAAAAGTCTTTATTAATACAGTTTAGTGTTTAGATTGAGCTAGACATTATTTCTGCTAAATGAAGTCTTTTGTCATTGCAAAGATGAATGACATGCTTGATGAATGAATGCACCTGTGTTTAGCATCCACACACATATAAGACTTATTCTCAAAGTTAGTGATTTTTCTAGCAGGATTTTGGACCAATTAGATTTCAGAGTGGGCATGGCTACAGAGTACACCAAAGTGTTATTGTAGTATTATTCACATAATATTGTAATGTTTGAATTAGCTTTTATTTTTATATGTTTAGTTTTCATTTTAATTTTAGTTTAAGATTTAGTATTTTTGTTTTGTGCATTTGTCATTTTTATGAGTTTTTGATTTTGAAATATGTGACCCTGGACCATAAAACCAGTCATAACGGTCAATTTTTCAAAATTGAGATTTATACATCATCTGAAAGCTGAATAAATAACCATTGATGTATGGTTTGTTAGGATAGGGCAATATTTGGCTGAGATACAACTATTTGAAAATCTGAAATCTGAGGGTGCAAAAAAATCAAAATACTGAGAAAATTGCCTTTAAAGTTGTCCAAATGAAGTTCTTAGCAATGCATATTACTAATCAAAAATTAAGTTTTAATATATTTACAGTAGGAAATTTACAAAATATCTTAATGGAACATAATCTTTACTTAATATCCTAATGATTTTTGGCATAAAAGAAAAATCTATAATACAATGTAGTTTTAGCTATTGCTACAAATATACCCCAGCGACTTAAGACTGGTTTTGTGGTCCAGGGTCACATATGTCAATTTTGCTTTAATTGATTTTTATGTCAGTTTTAGTAGTTTTGGTACTTCAAGGAAGGCAATGTTTCAAATTTTTGTTTGAGTTTTTTGAAAGTTTTGTCATTTTATCATTTTATAAAATATTATATTTTTATTTTCCAGCTTTATTTCAGTTAACAAGAACAGTTTTAATGAATTGATTTTAGTTAACAATAACAACACTGCTTGGTTAAAGGAGTTAAAGATTCATTAAGTTAAAGGTTCATTAGTTCACCCAAATTTAAATTTACCCACGATGTAAATGAGTTTGTTTCTTCATCAGATTTGGAGAAATATAGCATTAAATCACTTGCTCACCAATGGATCCTCTGCAGTGAATGGGTGCCGTCAGAATGAGAGTCCAAACAGCTGATAAAAACATTCACCACCAAAACTCCAATTTCAGTATTATTATAAAAGACACTATAAAAGACACAAATATAAAATATTATTTATTATGATAAACACAAAGTGATAGTTCATTAGTCCAAATATAGCAGTTTATGGTTGCCAAATGACATAACCTCACTGTATGAACAAATGAGTTCATAAATTTCAGATACTCAATTGGTTATTTCATAACAGATTTAAATGTGGCTTATCTAGTTGTAGAGCTAGTACTGTTATCAAAAGACTGAGTAAAAAGTTACTAGTTACTCTAATTGTATTTTTTCCTCCATATTTGTGCCATCTGTAATTGAGCAACTTCAAAATAAGTAGGGCATTAATAATTCAAGTAACCTGACTGCCTCTAAAATTAATCTATTTTTTGAATAGCTGAACAAATAAATAAAGCCTCTTTTTAAGTCATAAATTGATATTTAACAAACTTTTTCATGCTTTCCACTTTGGTTTTGTTCTTTCCATCTGTCACAACACAGCTTTATTTAGATCTGTGCTGCTTTTACAGGATCCACATGCTATTTAAATATAATTTAATTAATTAGCGGCATTGCTGTGGCAGTGTTGTTTTAGAAAGCCGCAGAAACTCAACATCTGCTACGGATCCTGAAGCCGTGAAAACACAGAGAGAGACGTGACCCAGACTAGCCAAGACCTAACTATCTGTTTTTTTCTTAAATGATATTAGTTTGACAGTCTTGAGTGTTATTTTTTGCTCAAGAATTTCATAATGTGAAGAACTTCTTATTCATTTGTTATGAATATTTTGATTTTGAAGGAATAGTTCACCCAAAAATGAAAATTTGATGTAGTTTACTCCATCTAAAATGTAGATGAGTTTGTTTCTTGATTAGATTTGGAGAAATGTAGCGTTACTTCACTTGCTCACCAATGGATGCTCTGCAGTGAATGGGTGCCATCAGAATGAGAGTCCAAACAGCTGATAAAAATATCACAATAATCCATAAGTAATCCACACCACTCCAGTCCATCAATTAACATATTGTGAAGTGAAAATCTGCATGTTCATAAAAAAAAAAAAAAAAAAAAACAAATCCACCATTAAGAACTTTTTATCTTTAAACCATTGCTTCTGGCCAAAATATGAGTCCATAATCAAATTATGAATGAATCCATAATAACACTTCTTCCAGGTGAAAAAGTCCATCTCTTTTTGTCCTCTCACAGCAAAATCCAACAATATATTTGTTTAGTGCTGTTTATGATGGAGTTATTTCCTACAAACATGCAGCTTTTCACTTCACAAGACATTAACTGATGGACTGGAGTGGTGTGGAATACTTGTGGATTATTGTGATGTTTTTATCAGCTGTTTCTGACGGCACCCATTCACTGCAGAGGATCCATTGATGAGCAAGTGATAGAATGCTACATTTCTCCAAATCTGATGAAGAAACAAATTCATCTACATCTGAATAGCCTGAGGATGAATAATTTTTCAGCAAATTTTCATTTTTGGGTGAACTGTTCCTTTAATTCATTGAATTATACAACATGCAACTGTTTGGTGAATAACTAGATTGTGGTTTATACTGTTGTAGCCTATAGTGAGATATAAAATGAAGTAAAACCGGTCATATCAGATCAGGGATGAGATGCACACACTCAAAAGCAGGAGAGCTTTGGGAAACACTTCATTTCTCTGTCTGAAATGATCCTCCGGTCGTCTCCCGCAGGGTTTAGAGTTGAAATCAGGCTCTTATTTTCCAGCGGAGTGTTTCGGGAGCGTGATTTAGTGCTGCACGCAGCTTTGTGCGAGTGTATTTTTAGTGTAGCGGCTGATAATGAACATTGACTCCCACTGACTCTCTACACACCAGAGACAGAACTGGGGTGGCTAATTAACGCCTTGTGTAATTTCTCTGACCAACCGTGGAGCAACAGCAAAAAGACGAGCGATAAATTAGCCGCTGATTGACTGCGAGATCTTCACTCGGCGCGCCGGGAAACTCTTTATTCTGATCCGAGCTGAATAAACGGTCACATGCTTTGATTGAGAGATCTTGAGATTTTATTTTAGCTCAGTTTCTGGTGTGTCTGTCTTTGGTAGTTTGTCATTTTGTAGAGTGAAACACTGTGACGCTTTTAGAACGTTGATGTGTTTGATTGACATGTCAAATTCTGACTCAACCAATGACGTGAGTTTGGGGGTTTGGCTATCTGTTTGACTGACTTATGGCAGATAATATAAGATCATGTTGGGAATCACATTTTGAGCACTTTAGCACTTTTCTGAAACCTAAATGGACTATTATGACTCCCAGGGTTGTGCACAGACATTTTGAGGGGCAGGGGCTCAAGTGGAAAAAAGGGCACTTCTCATATTTATTTATTTATTTATTTATTTTCTAAACAAAACATTAAATATATTAGGGGTATGCGATATTGACAAAAAAATATATATCTCAATATTTTCTGGGATTTTATTGATAATGATACAGAAATTGTAAAGGTGATATTTTGCTGAGTGTGTTATTGTGCTGATATCTTAAAGACTACTGTGTACAGCTGACTCCTAAAGTTTTTTATATTCTTCATATTCTGTGTGGTGATCAGTTCACAGCAGTGATAGAAATTAATCTTTTCCAATAAGTTTAAATTGATTTTTACCTTTTATGGGCATTTAGATGCATTTACACACTGTCTAATGCAGGTCAGAATGTATTTAATCTGCAGTTACAAACGCATTAATACTGTTTTGATATTTTAACCTCTTAAGACCTGAGAAAAAAGCTTTAGGAAAAAAAATATATATATATATTTTTTTTTTTTCATGTCTTTACATTGTTTAGAGCATTAAAAATAATAAAATATAAATATAAATATAAATATAATAAAAATAACTAAAAAATAAAAAATGATATTTCATTAGTTATATCATAAGTTATGCTATGTCCTCGGAAGAGGACATCGGGACTCAATTTCTTTAAAAAAAAAAAATAAAAAGACATGAATGAACATGCATAGGCAAAAACAATTGATTTTTTAAATCACCAATACATTTTTAGTTTTCAAGATTTATTTATTTATTTATTTATTTATTCACCAAACTTTGTATAAAGATGTTTCTCAATTATGTTATAACAGAATTATTTGATATACCATTTTTCTTTCTACAAAATGTGTGTAAAATGACCATAAACGGGTTTTCTCATTATATACAATGTATCTATAAACTAAATCTAATTTGCATATTAATGTGTTTAACATGTAATGAAAAAAGAAGTGTAATAATGGGAGTAATAATTGACAAGATTTTCATAATAATATATAATATTTAATAGAATACTGAAATATAATTTCTTTCCCTATTCATTTGTTATGTCCCCCAAAATGCGTAATAAACATGCTTTTAGTCCCGGTGTCCTCACATGAGGACATGTACAAAATCAACGTCCTGTTTCACAACAGAAAGTCATATTTTGATTTGAAACCCCATAACATTTTCCTGAGATGTTGATTTATGACACACAATTTAAAAATTAGACAAATTTAAATAATATTTACAAAATATTATCATATTTCCATAACAGTGTCACTAAATTAATTTCAGACATTTTTGAAGACCAAAGAGAGGGAGTGGTCATAGTGAAACATACAATCATTTGGTATCTCTGAAAAGCCCTGAATGTGCTCTGTACAGGACATCCAGACTTAAAACTGTGGCATGTATAGTCTCAGAGAAATTCACAAAAATATAATGTCCTCATATTAGGCCGCAGGGTCTTAAGAGGTTAAACATAAAACGTTGAATACTGATATTCGAAATTATTAAAAAAAAAAAAATGAAAAGATACTTTAAATGTGAAATTAAAACTGCCAGTAGGTGGCAGCAAGTCACTGTTAAGGCCCCGATATACTTCAAACAAAATCGAAGAACGAACTGATATGACATCATTTTGAACAATATCAGGCCAAAAAGAAGTTCGTTTTGAGTTTGTTTCGGCAATTCGAAACAGCTCACCAAAGCGAACTTTCTGGGGGAGTTTGTTTTGGCTCCTAAACACCTTTGAGCTTCCATTGGTCCGTGGCAATTACGCAATCGGTGGGTGTGTTCTGAAACTCCACCTTCTTTGACGTGCGATTTTTTTTTTTCCCCGGTTTGTTTCTCATTCAACGGAGGTCAGGCAGGAGAACAACATCTCCTAGTCATTAGCAACATGAACACACATTTCATCGTTGTTGTGTGTAGGGGATACCCGCGAGCAGCACGACACATATTTAATGTACACCCTGCCTCCAGCAGCGCGGGGGTGTTGAAATGTTCGGAGACAGCCTTTTTGAACTTCTTTTTGCCTCCAAACGAAGAATGAAAACAAATTTTGTTTGAAGTATATCGGGGCCTTTAATAAGTGAGTCATTGCGACTGAACCGAATCATTTAAACGGTTGATTCATTCAGGAACGAAACACCGTCATGTTGCTCAGAGACACAAATTGGAATTATATTTGTTGCCGAAATAGAGCAAAAACAGTCAATATTGTGTCTAAAACGTAAGTGTCTTAATATTAAATTATTTCTTTTTGAACTGCTGTATAAAATCAACATCACATTTGTAATCACGCTGCTTTTTGGTGGAAAAAACGTCAGCCTTCGCATGATACTGATTAACTATATGAAATTATATAAATATACAGGTGCATCTCAGTAAATTAGAATGTCATGGAAAAGTACATTTCAGTAATTCAACTCAAATTGTGAAACTCGTGTATTAAATAAATTCAATGCACACAGACTGAAGTTTAAGTCTTTGGTTTAAGTCTTTGGTTCTTTTAATTGTGATGATTTTGGCTCACATTTAACAAAAACCCACTCAACAAATTAGAATACTTCATAAGACCAATAAAAAAAACATTTTTAGTGAATTTTTGGCCTTCTGGAAAGTATGTTCATTTACTGTATATGTACTCAATTCTTGGTAGGAGCTCCTTTTGCTTTAATTACTGCCTCAGTTCGGCGTGGCATGGAGGTGATCAGTTTGTGGCACTGCTGAGGTGGTATGGAAGCCCAGGTTTCTTTGACAGTGGCCTTCAGCTCATCTGCATTTTTTGGTCTCTTGTTTCTCATTTTCCTCTTGACAATACCCCATAGATTCTCTATGGGGTTCAGGTCTGGTGAGTTTGCTGGCCATTCAAGCACACCAACACCATGGTCATTTAACCAACTTTTGGTGCTTTTGGCAGTGTGGGCAGGTGCCAAATCCTGCTGGAAAATGAAATCAGCATCTTTAAAAAGCTGGTCAGCAGAAGGAAGCATGAAGTGCTCCAAAATTTCTTGGTAAACGTGACTTTGGTTTTCAAAAACTACAGTGGACCAACACCAGCAGATGACATTGCACCCCAAATCATCACAGACTGTGGAAACTTAACACTGGACTTCAAGCAACTTGGGCTATGAGCTTCTCCACCCTTCCTCCAGACTCTAGGACCTTGGTTTCCAAATGAAATACAAAACTTGCTCTCATCTGAAAAGAGGACTTTGGACCACTGGGCAACAGTCCAGTTCTTCTTCTCCTTAGCCCAGGTAAGACGCCTCTGACGTTGTCTGTGGTTCAGGAGTGGCTTAACAAGAGGAATACGACAACTGTAGCCAAATTCCTTGACACGTCTGTGTGTGGTGGCTCTTGATGCCTTGACCCCAGCCTCAGTCCATTCCTTGTGAAGTTCACCCAAATTCTTGAATCGATTTTGCTTGACAATCCTCATAAGGCTGTGGTTCTCTCGGTTGGTTGAGCATCTTTTTCTTCCACACTTTTTCCTTCCATTCAACTTTCTGTTAACATGCTTGGATACAGCACTCTGTGAACAGCCAGCTTCTTTGGCAATGAATGTTTGTGGCTTACCCTCCTTGTGAAGGGTGTCAATGATTGTCTTCTGGACAACTGTCAGATCAGCAGTCTTCCCCATGATTGTGTAGCCTAGTGAACCAAACTGAGAAACCATTTTGAAGGCTCAGGAAACCTTTGCAGGTGTTTTGAGTTGATTAGCTGATTGGCATGTCACCATATTCTAATTTGTTGAGATAGTGAATTGGTGGGTTTTTGTTAAATGTGATCCAAAATCATCACAATTAAAAGAACCAAAGACTCAAACTACTTCAGTCTGTGTGCATTGAATTTATTTAATACACAAGTTTCACAATTTGAGTTGAATTACTGAAATAAATGAACTTATCCACAACATTCTAATTTATTGAGATGCACTTGTACAGGCCTACATTTCTGTCCCCATATCTTGAATTTTGTAATCCTTCTAAATGCATTTTAATAAACTGAATCATGCAGTGAAAGAATGCGCACTGTTCTGATCTAACTTACTAGACTTCCTATTGCCTTAGCTAAACTTTAGCTAACTTACATGGTAGCTCTCATGAGTCATGGATGTTAGCAAGACAAATGAACTATATTTGCCTTTTGTCTTTTGGATAATTAGCTGTCAATTCGAGGCACAGGTAGCTTAGTCTGTTGTTCATCACCACTCACCTCCACACCAAGACAAACACAAATAGAAAGGGAGGGAGGGCTTCACTTCTGTGGCTCTCTGCCTGTCAGTGAAGTGCATGTGCTGATCAATGTGTGCTACACTGCTGTGCTGCGCGGAGACGCGGAGGGGAGAAAGTCTCATCATTTCCTGACCCGACCTGATGTTTCGATTTTTTATTTGTTTGACAGGGAAAGCTGTGCGCAAACAGAAACACACACGCACACATATATACATATATTCATTTATAAAAAAAAAAAAAAGAAAAAAAAAAAGAACACTCCCCACGAAAAAAAGGGCACTTTCTCTTGAGGAAGAAAAAGGGCAGGTGCTCAAGCACCCTTCCCCTTTGATGTCTATGTGTGCACGTGCCTGTTGACACACTTCAGCCTCATGGATAGGGCTCTCGATTATGGCAAAAATCATAATCATTATTGTTTTGGTGTGTATTGAGATGTGAATTTTTAACAGTATTAACAATGACAATTTTAAACAATATTTAACAATAACTAATTGACTAAAAACCTAATGCATTTATTGAACTAAATAAAATTAATTTTAATTTCCATTAACTCTAAATATAATTTGACTTAAAAATAAATAAAGAATAAAAATAAATAAAATATTTATTTGTATAATATATTGTTATTTCTGTACACACACACACACACACACACTAATAATAATACTAATCTATGACAAAAGTGTGTGTGTGTACATACTGTATATACAAGTGCATCTCAAAAAATTAGAATATCGTGAAAAAGTTGCTTTTTTTGTTGTAACATTTCAAAAGGTGAAACTTTCATATATCCTAGATTCATTACATGTAAAGTAAAACATTTCAAAAGTTTTTTTTTTTTTTTTTTTTTTTTTTTTTTTAATTTTGATGATTAGAGCTTACAGCTCATGAAAGTCAAAAATCCAGTATCTCAAAATATTAGAATATTTACATTTGAGCTTCATTAAATGACCATCCCTACAGTATAAATTCCGGGTGTCTCTTGTTCTTTGAAACCACAATAATGGGGAAGACTGCTGACTTGGCAATGGTCCAGAAGACAATCATTGACATGCTTCACAAAGAGAGTAAGTCACAGAAGGTCATTACTGAAAGGGGTGGCTGTTCACAGAGTGCTGTATCAAAGCATATTAAATGCAAAGTTGACCGGAAGGAAGAAATTGGGTGGGAAAAGGTTCACAAGCAACAGGGATGACTCCAAGCTTGAGAATACTGTCAAGCAAAGCCAATTCAAACACTTGGGAGTGCTTCACAAGGAGTGGACTGAAACTGGAGTCAGTGCATCAAGAGTCACCATGCTCAGACGTCTTCAGGAAAAGGGCTACCAAGCCACTTCTGAAACAGAAACAACATCAGAAGCATCTTACCTGGGCTAAGGAGAAAAAGAACTGGACTGTTGCTCAGTGGTCCAAAGTGTGTGTGTGTGTGTGTTATGTATATATGTATATATATGTATATATATATATATATATATATATATATATATATTTTTTTTTTAATAGTATTTTTTTTTTTCAGTTGAAATGTATTAAGAGTTTAAGGAAATTGTGGATATATCTATGGTGTTTTTTTCAGCATGATTCATTAGTGTTGTTCTCAAAGCTAAAATGTTTTCATATTTTTTATGATCCAATCAAATCCTAATGACTAGCAATAAAAGTGATGGTGTTAAAACGTCATATGTTAGCTTTAGACTCTCATTATAAACATTTACACGAAAAGCCATTACCTCATCAGAGCCGAGCGGGAAAAATCAATAAGCAGAAGGACTGGACATTTAATATACTGTATGTGATCATTCTGCGTAAATCAAACTGCTGTGATTTGATCTGTAATGTGAGATCATTTTCTTGTAAAGCCTTGTGCACGTGCCACGTGACGTGTTTTTTTTTTTTTTTTTTTTGTCTTGATTGTTGCTTGCCATAATATATGAAATAACTAAGTAAAAGCCAAGGCAGACACTCCAACATCAGTGGTCTTTGTTGTCTGGTAGGCTAAATATATTTATTTATGTTGCATATCACATAGACAAGCTAGTATGAACATCTCTGAATGTCTCTTAATTAGGCTCTTATAATTTCAGACATTGCTAACTTTGTTCAAGTCAGTATTTATCGTGAGAATTTGCAGTAAGTGGTTCAAGACTGATCAGTTTGTCATATGATAAAAATAAATAAATAAATAAACACAATTTACGAAATTTGTCTCAAAAGTCGTTTGAAAATCATATAGTCCGCAGCCAGCTTTAGTCTTTAGATTAAACCAGCAGCCCAGAAATCATTTCCTGTGTTTATTGAACATCCGGATCAATTGGCTGTTGTTGTTGGAGCAGCTATTTGATCCTATTGGATAATCATCTGTGTGATGGGGGTCTTTAGAGTCACATGATCGAATCGATGAAACCGCTATCAGGACTAAAGACAGGGTCCGTTTGATGGGGGTCTTGCTGGTAAACAAACACAAGCATGTCGACTTTGTGAAGTCCTGAAGAGATTCCTGAAGAATCAAGAGTCATCTGGCAAAAATCATAACCGCAATTATTTTGGTCGCTACTGAGATTTGATAATTTAACAGGATTACTTATTGACTTTGTAAACATCAGTAATTTATTTAAATAAATAAATAAATAAATAAATAAATAAATAGTTTCTTGCTGGTTGTGTTTTCGTAGCTTCTTAAACACTCATACTGTAGGTATATTTTTTTTCGTGTATTTTTTATTTTTTTTTTAATCAGTAGAGGTCATTTACAAATTAGCATAATTGCTCCAGCCTCCCCAAATGTTAATGAAGAGCATATTTTAACCTTCTGTTGTAAAGACTGATGTGAATATATGAATATATAAATGATGTTGATAGATTTGTGTTCTCTGTGCTGTGACCGTCCTGCACGAATCCACGCAAGAGTCCCGTTAATACAGAAAAAATATGTGTTTCCTGGCAGAAGGATCCTGGTTTCACACTCATGCTGGGACGTTTTCACATTCACACACTGCTGTGATACAGAGAAGAGAGAGAGAGAAACCTGTCTGATTCAATTCACTGCCTGGATTTAGCTGAAGTTTGATCTGTCCAGTCCTGCTCTGATCCAAAACCAAACAAGATGCCAACATTTCTAGACATCATACTTATCCGTATCTATGCTTAATGGAGCATGCAATCCCAGAATGCATTGCAACAGACTCAATGAAAAAGTTCACCAAAGGATGGAGCCAAAAGATACATTTTTATAATCTGATATGTAAAGCACTTTGAGCTGCATTTTATGTAAAGGTGCTATTCAAATATACATTAGTACAGTATGATTATTAGCAAAAATATTTTAATATTTAATAATAATAAAATAATAAAACAATCATAATACAAATTTTACTAAAATGTATAGATAAATACAGTTACAGTACATTTAAAACTGCATTATTTTACCAAAAATTTGTGTGTGCTGTGTATTTTTTGTTGGGATTCAGTGTTGTTTTTGTTCACTAAAATAAAAAAAAATATATTTTTTCTCAATGGAAACAAAGGTGAAATTAAATAAAATATAAATATTAAATGAAAAACTTAAACTTAGAAAACGTGAATGAAATTTTAAAAATTAAAGCTGAATATAAATATTTCAAAACAAAAACTAATAAAAATGACAAAAACACAATAACATTACTTAAACTAAAATGATAATGGAAATATACAAATAAAAACTAATTAAAAACATTAATAAATAGTATAAAACAACACTGGTCATAATTTCTTTATTTTATTATCATTGGCATACTTTTATAGTTGTTTTTACAATTTTTGAAGTAGTTTTTATGTTTGTATTTTCCATTTTGTTGTGTTTTTGTCATTTTTATTAATTATTTCTTTTATGTCTGTATAGTTTTTATTGATATTTATTTCAGTTTTAGTTTTAGTTGTTTTAGTACATCAATTTAAACTAAATGAAAATGAGAAATGTTGGCAACTAGCTAAAAAAAATAAAATAAGTTTTTTTTTAATTATTATTTTTGTGTTATATTTATTTTTATATTATATTTTGTTTTAGCCTATTTCAGTTACATTTTTTAAAGTTTTATTTAAACGTATAGTCCACCCAATGATTAAAATTTTGTCATTATTTTTCATCCTTCACTTGTTCCAAACCTTTATAAGTTTCTTTCTTCTGCTGAACACACACACACACACACACACACACACACACACAAAGATATTTTGAAGAATGCTGACGGTAGCCATTGACTTCCATTGTGTTTTTTCCCATACGTAAGTCAGTGGCTACTGTCAACTCCCTATGTAGACAGTAGTGGGCTGACTAGATTCAGAACAGATCCAGTATCTGTTCCTCTTGCTGCTCATTTCTACCTCTCGTTGGAGGAGTTTGAGTTTTATTTCTTCTCCAACAGACTCGAAACTTGTTTGAGTTGGTCTAATGATCTGCATGTCTAATTTAGACACAGCCATGAAAGTTTCTGGCTTCTTTTCTTTTCTCTGCGAGCTAATGAGTTTAGCTCCCTGGACGTATATGCAGTTTTAATTGACAATTGGCAGGCAGATTGCGAACGAATCACTAAAAAAACACATTTGTTTCCCTCGAGGCGACAGCATTATGCAACAACCTGAGGTAATATATGAAAACTTGTGAGGAAAAGATGATTGAATGATAAAGTTTATGAGTTAGAAGATGAATGAGTCTGTCTGTGAGAGAGAGAGAGAGAAGATTTGGACCTTCATAACATCATGTCTAATTACTTTCATGCACTGCCGGCGCTGAATGTTCACAGTCATGCCATGACATATCACTTCTACATTAAAACTAGAAACAAGAACAAGAAGACTGTAAACTGATAACATCTAGGGGTGAATTGAGTAAACAGCTCTATCTGCAGCAAAATGATAACCCTATAAAGCCTGAGATATGAAATTATACATAGATTTTTTTTTTTTTAATGGAACAGTTTATTGAACATTAAAAAAAAACTGTCATCAATCAATCAATCAATCAATCAATAAAAGTTTGCATGTGTTTTGTAACGCCTGACATATGAAATAATAGTCAGAAATATCTATTTTAATTGAACAGTTTATTGAACCTTTTGAATGAATGAATGAATGAATGAATGAATGATAATAAATAAATAAATATTTTAATGGAACAGTTCATTGGATCTTTTTAATGAATGAATGAATGAATGAGTAAATAAATGTTTTTATGTGTTTTGTAAAACCTGGCATATGACTAATAGTCAGAAACATCTATTTTGTAAAAATAAAAAGTTTACTGAACGTAAAATAAAATAAAATAAAATAAAATAAAATAAAGGTTTACATGTATTTTGTAATACCTGACATATAAAATAATAGTCAGAAAAATCTGTTTTAATGGAACAGTTTATTGAACCTTTTGAATGAATGAATGAATGAATGAATAAATAGATAAATAAATAAATAAATAAATATTTTAATGGAACAGTTCATTGGATCTTTTTAATGAATGAATGAATGAATGAATAAATGAATAAATAAATAAAATTTTGAATGTGTTTTATAAAACCTGGCATATTGTCAGACCTGTGTCCCCATGTCTTGTGTTTTGTTGTTGTTTTTGCTCCCCAGGTGCTCTCCATGCCCATATTTGGTTTTTCCTGTTCCTGTTCCTGTTCTCATTTAGTTCCATTAGTCTTCAGCTATATGTTTAATTAATTATCTAGTTTACTCATGTGTTCTTAAGCCCTGTGTTTCCATGTCTCCAGCATCTTGTATTGTACGTCTTACCCTCCTGCTACGTGTGTGTTTCTGCCAGTTCCTTGTTCCTTGTCTTTGGATTTAATAAAGACTGTTATGATTGCTGAATCTCCTCGTCTCCTCGTTCCGCGTTCCTCCACAGTAGCAGTACCGTGACTTCATATGAATAATAGTCTGAAAAATCTGTTTGTAAAAATGGAGCAGTTTAATGAACATTTTTGTACAGTCTAAATAAAATTAAACAAAATTAAAAAGTTTTTTTTTTTTTTAATGGAACAGTTTATTGAACCGATAGATAGATAGATAGATAGATAGATAGATAGATAGATAGATAGATAGATAGATAGATAGATAGATCCAGTAAGTGTTTATCTTAAAATATTATAATAATATCAATCTTATTCTTTCGTTTACTTGATAAAAATCAGTATAAATGTCACAGCAAAGAGACACATGAAGCACGAGCTGAAGGAGGATGTTTGTACAATTATACTAAAAGGCCTTTTACTTGCTAAAAAAGTCTAAACTATCAATCAGATGACAGAGGGCATGTAGTTGATCATTTAGAGGCTTTAGAAATGTGTGTATCAAATATGATACAGTAGGCTTTCTAGGGTTATAAAGAGAAGCTGAGCACACTTTCATGTAGATTCAAGCGTCAGTAGATTCTACATCGTATTAAAATCCCTGCAGGATTCACCATATTCATGCTCCGGCCACTCACAGTCTGCCCTCTGGACATCAGGAGTGCTGTTAGTATTCTGATGACCCTCGACTGACACGGGACTCTGCTTACGGGGCCGAAGAGTCACGCTCCCGCTGCCACCATTGACTCTCTTGCTTGTCTGGTTATAAAGACACGCTCGCCGTCAGCTTTATGTTATTTCTCAATCCATCAGGTCTTTGGTGACTACAGGCTTCCAACCTTTCTTCAGCCGAACCCCTATGAGCAAAATCATTAAACTCTGGATATTTTAGCCAATATTATCCTTTCAAAAGATAAAATGAATGGAGGTTGAACATCACCGTGGTTTAAAGGTCATTTCAGTTGCAAATAGCACCATTAAACAACAGTTTTAACACCATTTTGGTGGTGGTTTGTTACAGAAAGCAATATGAATTTCTATGAAACAAAGTTATTGCTAATATATAAATAACTAATTTGGTACTGTTACTTTACAATGTATCTATCTATCTATCTATCTATCTATCTATTTATCTATCTATAACTATAACTATATTTACATATATATATATATATATATACATATATATATATATATATATATATATATATATGTGTGTGTGTGTGTGTGTTGCTGCCTGTTAAAATATTTTAGAGCTTGCCATTAGTAATCTAATAAAAAGAAAGAACGAACGAACGAACGAACGAACGAACGAAAGAACGAAAGAAAGAAAGAAAGAAAGAAATGTAGCATTTGGACCAATCAAACACACAACTATTTGTTATATTTAACAAATAATCTCTAACGCCCCTCACCTAACCAAAGTAACCATCTGATAAGACTGTTTCATTGCTCAAAAGTATGCGAGATGTGGCGTGCTGTAAGAACGGACCCTTCTGAAACCCACACAATGCCCATAAAAACATAACTTTCCTCCTTGTCATTCATAGACCAACCTTTCTATGAATAAACATGCATCCTAGGACATTGTGTGTATGATTTTAACTGTCTTGTATAGTGTCTATTGCATTGTATTTTGTTTTATGCATGCTTTATGAGTGAAGGACTAGTTAATGTAACCCCACCTATATCGTGTCTTCTACCAAATTAATGCTCATTTGATGATGCACACTTTGGTGTACACCACCTCCTCATAGAATGCCATGTGTGTTTGTAATTTAATCAAAGTATAGACTGCCAGAGAAAATCGAACCATGCTCTCAGACAAAGGGTCATAAAACCCCCCAATATTTCCAGCCTCCCGCTTGGAAATTCAGCCTTTCTCATTGGTCAACACCATCCTGAAAGGTGTCTCTTCCCTGACTTTAAAGGGCCCGCTCACCGGTCCGTCCTCTCTTCTGCTAAAATCTTCTGATTGCTGCCCTTGTGGAGCTACTCACGGATAGCCTGAGCCGGTGCGGGCGCGCCCGGTAGGCCCCAACATGTAGAGCCGTGTGCGATCTCCCTAGCCTGGGGAGATGGCTCTTGACAACAAAGAGTCAGACTAATACCAATGGAGTTCGTCCTCACTCAACCCTGGAATTCACCATCATGGAAATGCCCTCGATCAGACATTTCTCTCTCCCCGCTCCTGGCAGCCTCTGCATCTTCATCTCTGGATTGGGGTCTACAGTTCCACCGCGGCCCACAGGGCCAGCAGGCCCCATTTTACACCCAGCCATGTGCTTACTTAGGAGAGAGGACTCTCTCAACCACAACAGAGTCAAGAACAACCTCGGAGTTTCAAGAGATTGCAACTTCGGCCATCGAATGGAACCATCCAGACCTTCTTCAGAGGCTTCACGAGACTCTCGTTCCACAGCCAAGTCAAATGCAAGTATAGTTCCTTTCACCACACAGAGGTTTGTTGTAAGCTATCGTATACTGTGTTTTGAATTAGAGACTGATGGTTCTTTCAGATGGTCAACTCGGCTTCATCCCCCGTTTCTGTCCGGTTTCATTCATCCAGTCTCACTTACCCTTCCCATGTACCACGTATGCGTGATTTGTGTGTGTGTGTGTGTGTGCATGTGCGTGTATGTGTTTGTTTAGACTAGTTATGTGATTGTGATTTAGTTAATAAAACTTTGTGCACAATACATACGAGTATTTGTTTCTGATTCCCTGCTTGCAACAAAGTCAATTTAATGATTTTGATCTTGTTACATGCTCTGAGTAGTACTGTACCTTAAAGGGTTAATCCACCTCAAAATGAAACTTTTGTCATTAATCACTTACCCCCATGTCGTTCCAAACCCGTAAAAGCTTCGTTCGTCTTCGGAACACAATTTAAGATATTTTAGATGAAAACCGGGAGGCTTGTGACTGTCCCATTGACTGCCAAGTAATTATTACTGTCAAGGCACAGAAAAGTATGAAAAGCATCGTCAGGATAGTCCATCTGCCATCAGTGGTTCAACCTGAATTTTATGGTGCGATGAGAATACTTTTTGTATGCAAAGAAATAAAAATAATGACTTTTTTTCAACAATTCTTCTGCTCTCTGTCTCTCCGCGTCACCGTAGCTCCATTTTAGAGAGTATCCACTGAACGCAAACTGCGTACGCTCTTCTGTATCAGCCGTAACACAAGGATACGTATTCTACGTGTATTTACGCTTTGATTTGAACGAAAATAGCATATCCTTGTGTTGCAGCTGATACAGAAGAGCGTACGCAGTTTGTGTTCAGTGGATAATCTCTAAAATGGCGCTAAGGTGACGCGGAGAGACAGAGAGGAGACGAATTGTTGAAAATAAGTTATTTTATTTTCTTAGCGTACAAAAAGTATTCTCGTCACATCATAAAATTCAGATTGAACCACTGATGGCAGATGGACTATCCTGACGATGCTTTTCATACTTTTCTGTGCCTTGACAGTAATAATTACTTGACAGTCAATGGGACAGTTACAAGCCTCCCGGTTTTCATCTAAAATATCTTTAATTGTGTTCCGAAGACGAACGAAGCTTTTACGGGTTTGGAACGACATGGGGGTAAGTGATTAATTACAAAATTTTCATTTTGGGGTGGAGTAACCCTTTAAAAGGGTCCTTTCCCTTACCCGGGAAATTAAGATCTCTTTGAATTCATAAATAATCAATACTGAGCGTTCGCTAGATGACCGAGTCAATTGAATTCTGTACTGTAAATTCTGCTTTATCAAGCTAATTCTATTAATTTATCCAAATATTATAATTAATTATAACGAGTTATGATTAATTATTGATATTCCCCTTTTGAGCTAATTTCCTACAGAAAGAAAGAAAGAAAGAAAGAAAGGAAAATGTGGAAATATTACTAAATTAAAGTGGAAATATCTTGATTTATATTTGTTCTGGCTTATTTTAATACTGGTTTTGTCTAAATAATTTTAAGTCATTTTTAGGCCCCCTTGAAGGTTTTCTAAGGCCCCATAGTTGAGATGCACTGATATATACAATATTTTATACCTTTAATTTAACATGTTTACAATTGTGTAACTGTGGATGGGCAGTTTGAGACTGAGCCGTAATTACAGTACATGAATATTGATATTAATATTCTTTTAGTCTTTTTTTTTTTTTTTTTTGATCTTGTTGCAAAATATCAACAATGAACAGCAATGAAGCAAAAAAATACACAGAGTTCCTGATGGCTGTTTTGGGTCAGAGGATATTGCTCTGTTTGATTTGTTTATGTAATTTTTGGTGGGAAAAGTTTCAGTTTTTTACACAGATAAGCACATTCAGATTTAGAGGTGGTCTAATTGTACCTCAGAGTGCTAAAAAATACACGCATGAATAATGAGCGGAGTCATAAATAATGCAAACGCTGAGCAGGACAGAACTGGCTGACACTCAAAACTCCCCAAAATTACAGGATGAGAGCGGACGGCCTGTTCGTCCAGAAACAGACCAATTCTGTGGAAACAGATTCAGCCGGATGAATCTCACCCACTGTGTCAGGAGGATGATGACAAATCAAATGATGGTCCAGAAAATCATGGGAACATCATGGGAAACATGGTTTTTCATGATCTCTTGAAATATAAAAAGGTGGATTTGTAGCCATAATGTAACTTTCCAAGCACAGAACTGCACAGTCTGTCCAGAACATCTGCTGAAACATCAAAAATGTCTTGTCTTCATGAAGACTACAGGCAACTACAGGCACTTTTATGCCACAGCATTTGATTTTTATTAAAACTTGATACATATTTATTTTTTCCACCATTTTATTATATGAAAGTCGCAGTAAAGTTGTCTAAAACGTTTTATCATGCAGTCATTTATTTGTACTTCAAATGCCTTATTTTGTATATTTCATCATTGTCTCAAACTCAGACTTTTAAATTTAGACTATTCAAATCTATCATTAAATATTACTACATTCATAAAACTAAGATCATTTAAGCAAAGGGTGAAATAAATAATAATTTTAATATATATTTGTGTATTTTCAGGCTATTTATTGTGTGAAAATAATTGTCCCACAGCTGTGGCATGATTTATAACACACCAAACAATTTTGCATCTAGTCTAGTTTTATTAAAAGTTGTGGTTGATTTATATGTATTGATTTAATTAAAAGTGTGTTTGGTTACCAAGGAAATGACATTGTCAGTGAAGAGCATTTGATGTGTGAAGAAAAGTTAAATTAAGATAAATATCACACAAATATCAAGATAAATCTCACTCACGTACTTAGGCTACTCTTATTTATGGTTCATGATTTCAAGATTCTAGCTATGAAATTAGCATTAGCTTAGACAGAGGGCTGACCTGATTAATGATAGTACATGGTGTTTAGACAAATGAACATAACAGAGGTCATTTAAATATGGAAATCTTTAAGATACAACAGCAAAAACAACCCGTTAACCTGTAAAGGTCAGAGAGAAGGGGGTGGTGAAAAACTAATCACGACTTTGTTGTAGCTAACCTTGACTAGCATTATAAGCTAAGTGGACTTCAGGGAAAAAGTGAAATGATAAAAGTAGTCAGTAGATGTTTCGCAGCACTTTTAGTACAGCTTACGTCAGCGCGGGTGGGACTCATTAGGACGCCCCGTCACGCAGAAGCGCAGCGTGCGCCGCGGAAGAGGCTAGATCAGAGGTTCAGAGAGTCTTTGGTGTGTGTAATTTCAGCTGCTGTGGCGGTACACAAATAAACAAGCAGGGAGTGTTGTAAAAAACAGATTTAATTAGCTTGTTAAGATGGAGTTGTGAGCGCGCTTTCACTCGCGTTTCCCTTCCAATCACTCTGGCTTTGATGCGACTCACACAGTGAAAGAATGAAGAATAAGAGAGGGAAGATAATATAAATGAGATGAGATGAGATGTGTAAAGGTGAAATTGGGACACGCGTTTGGGTTCGTGAAGCTGTAAAATAAAGAATTAAATAAATGCATGATTAAGGGGGCCATATTTGCAGCTTTGTAGTCTCTTTAAATGTTGACCGAGGTGGGTTTTAATGGCGCTATTCTGTTACTCCAGTGTCACGTGATCCTTCAGAAATCATTCTAATATGCTGATTTTCTGCTCAAGAAACATTTCCGATTATTATTAATGTTGCAGTAATGTGCTGCTTATGTTTTTGTGGAAACCTGCATCCCTCCCCCCATCCTTGCTGAATAAAATTATGCATTTCTAACTAACTAATTAAAACTGCATAGTGGTACTCTCGATAATGGCAGCGGACTGTTCCGGAAGGGAATAAATCGTTGAATAAGTCGTAATTTTTGTTTTCTTTGTGCACAAAAAAAGTGTTCTCATAGCTTCATAAAATTACGGTCGAACCAAAAATCGTTTTCGGTATTAAAGAATAGCAGAGTCCACACCACAGCTATAACAATAAAGACAGAGAGAAACAATATCGTTGGAATCACTTTCAGAATGATTTTTTTCCAGTTGTTGAACGATAAAAACATTGACACCCAATCAGAATCCATCCTGTTAACTATGAAGATAAGGATATTAGCGTCCACACCAGTGGATGAAATAGTCTGTTTATTCTAAGCACACATTTGTCTGTCGCTTTAAATTCTTGAGCTCATTACAGCAGGATTGATTCTGATTGGGTTTCAATGTTTTAATCATTCTTCAGCTGGGAAAAATCGTTCTGAAAGTGATTCCAAGGATATTGTTTCTCAACGATATTATAGCTGTGGTGTAGACTCTGCTATTCTTTAATACTGAAAACGATTTTTAGAACTTTATCTTTATTGTTATCTTTATTGTTATCGTCCTTGGTGTGAACGGCGTTTACAAGTTTGGAACGATATGATGGTGAGTAATTAATAACAATTTTATTTTTTTTTGGGTGATACCTTTAAGTTGCCCTTCTACCCCACACTATAGCCTACATGTTAGTTTCTATAAATGTTCCGGTAGGAAATGTACATTTATGAAAATTGCAGCACATAGTCCATCAAATGGCATTTTCGATGATACGACCCGTTAAACTTTTGCGTGACGTGCGACCTATGTGATGACCTCATCATCTAGTACAGCATCATGTGAATGATGTGATCTTCTTCAGTTATAATTATCATCCAGTGTGCTTTTCCCACAAGTCTCTTCTGTCAGCGCTGTGCTATTTTCAGCCATTAGGATAATCAGATCGAAATCCGCCTCCTGCTCTCAAACACACACCTTTTCAGCGCCCGTCCACCCTGTTAATGTTCAGCTTTTAAAGCCTGCCATTTACGTTAACTGGCATGTTAACTGCCACCAGCGCGCGGGAACCGGTAACCGTGGTGAGGTTGTCATGGCTGCGGGGCTGGCGTCTGTGTTAACGTCAACGCTCAGAGTAAAGTCATGTTTTTATCGTTTATTCAGCTGTAGGGATGAAGTGGAGTCTAACGGAGACACTTTATAGTGAGTTCTCCAGCGCTCACTTTGCCTCAGGTAACTAACGGTAAAAATAAGTTTCCATTGAAATCATCCATTATCATGATTAGCATGTATGCTTTATTTGAAACATATAACATATGTGAATATATGAATACAAATATATATATATATATATATATATATATATATATATATATATATATATATATATATATAATTTATTTTGATTGATTTTATTTGACATGTGCCACACAGACCGTTCTGTTTACATCGGGATCGTGTTAAAGAGTGGCTAACAACGTCATTTATTTACATAATGTTCTCTCTCTTAAAACGTAAAGTAGCGTAAATGTCAGTATTTCTGTGTATAAAGGATTAAAGTCTGTCAGGTATTGTAGTAAAACAAGAGCTCAGGCAATCTTCTGTTTTATTCCTCTTGGTCGGAGGCTTCCGTAAGTATTTAGAGCTGTGTTTCAATGATTAATTTATACTTTTAACCAGCTTTTAATATTGCAACGCAAAAATATTTGTGTAAGTTGTGTCACTTTACTTCATAACTCGGTTAAAGGGATAGTCCACCCCAAAATGAAAATGTTGTCATTGATCACTTATCTCCATGTCGTTCCAAACCCGTAAAAGCTTCATTCATCTTCGGAACACAATTTAAGATATTTTAGATGAAAACGCGGGAGGCTTGAGGCTTGCATTGGCTGCCAAGTAAATTACACTGTCAAGGCGCAGAAAAGTATAAAAAACATCGTCAAAATAGTCCATCTGCCATCAGTGGTTCAATCTGAATTTTATGAAGCGATGAGAATACTTTTTGTACGCAAAGAAAATAAAAATAACATTTATTCAACAATTCGTCTCCTCTCTGTGTCAGCGTAGCGCCATTTTGGAGAGCATACGATGGACGCAAAGTGCGTAAGCTATTCTCTGTCATCAGTAACGCATGGATACGTATTGGACGTTTATTTACGCTTTGATTTGAATGGAAACCGCGTATCCATGCGTTAGTGATGACAGAGAATAGCATACACACTTTGTGTCCATCAGATGCTCTCCAAAATGTTGCTACACTGACAGAGAGGAGACAAATTGTTGAATAAATGTTATTTTTATTTTCTTTGCATACAAAAAGTATTCTTGTCGCTTCATAAAATTCAGATTGAACTACTGATAGCAGATGGACTATTTTGACGATGTTTTTTATATTTTTCTGTGCCTTGACAGTGTAATTTACTTGGCAGTCAATGGGACAGTTACAAGCCTCCCAGTTTTCATCCAAAATATCTTAAATTGTGTTCCGAGGACAAGCGAAGCTTTTACGGGTTTGGAACGACATGGGGGGTAAGTGATTAATGACAAAATTTTCATTTTGGGGTGGAGTATCCCTTTAAGTTGTGACCTACGCACAGCTTGTGAGATCGGCAACTAATTAAACGTTCATGCAGGGCTGGGAATTGATTCTAAAAAGAATCGATTCTTCGTTTTTGGTTCAATAGAGCTGCTCATTAATTTTCTTCTCGGTCACTTTTTATGTTAATAGGAGCTTTTATTATGAAGGGCAGGAGGATATAAAGACGTGACAGGTGTTTGTGTGGTGTGTGATTGTTCATTCTGGTAAGGAGGACATGCTGATGCTTCATCACTGTGTTTTGGCTGTATATATTTGCTATAGGATACTTTTTGTTTGGTGCTTTAAGTCTTTCATATTATAGGAAGAGAAATGTAGGAGGAAAGTTTTGTATTCTTATTTGTCTGTATTTTAGTGTGGGTTGATTCACTGACACACAAACAGGCAGTTTCTCTTTGCTCTGTTTGTTTTTCAGAATGGATCAAAACATGATGTTTCCCACTTTATTAAAGCTCTTGATTTATTGGCCTTAGAGCTTCACTTTTACTTGAACAAACAAAAATACAGATTCAATACAGATATTTACATATTTTGTACACATGCATTTTATCAGAAAATGAATAAATCCTGCACACTATCCATACTCACAATATTTCAGTCCTATGACATTCATGTTGTGAGTGAATGCATCTGTTTTTGATACATTTGCAAGTATGGCTAGTATGTGGGATTTATTCTTTTTTTGTTTTGATGTTGGACCTATTTTTTGGTTGTATGTTTAATAATTTATGTATAATTTAAATTTGACTTATAATTTAAAATTCTAGACAAAAATTAAAATATTTGTTTTATTATTATTTTATTCTGTTGTGTTTAAATGTGAATGTAGTGTGAAGCCCACAGATTGAGAACCACTGGCTTAAGAAATCATGTGTCGTTTATCTTGTAACATTCAGACACGCACAGAAGAGCCTGTGGAGGTCAATCTGTGTGTGTGAAATGCAGCAGCTCACAAACCCTCTTCTGCTGTTGGTTTTATAATGCTGTAAAATCAATTCTTTATATACTACAGCAATTGTTTAAAAGCATCTGAAGATTTGTTGCAGTTTTCTTTTTTCTTTTTTTCTTTTTTTTTTAATTAGAAATATATTGTCTAGATTAACGCCGCTATACCCGGTGCCAGAAGCAGCGATTTATAGTCCAGTTTGAAGCTGAAGCGTGAGTGAATGTGTTTTCTGTTTGGCGATGTCAAAACACTTTTATCTCCCTCATCCTCTGAACAGGCAGAGGAACATTTGTAAGATAACCATTGCGTTTCTACGATAAAGTTTAATGAGTTTTTTCAGCTCAGGTGGGACCTGAAGCTTCTGGTGTTCATGTGTCAGTAAGTGCAGGTCGTCCACAGACGCTGAAGATCCGTCTGCAGGACTCTGGAGAAGATAAGGGCACCACGAGGCCGTCTGAGATAATGCTGTGCTTTAATCTTTGCAGAAAGGACTTGGATATAAATATATGTATTTATCAAGTAAAGAGACGCACACTTTACAAATCACCCACCACATGAATCCAAGTGAGAACTTTCTGATTGTTGTGCTCTGTATGTTGAGAATGGCTTGCATCCATACAGCTATTAATTGTTCTGAGGTATATAGAAATGTGCAGTATGTGCAATTTATTTATTTTTTTTTGTATGAATGGAATTTGCATGATAAATTGTGACCCACAATGAAATGCTTATTTTTAGCATCTTCTTGTGGACTTATTGTGTGATCGCCTCCCAAAATGTTGCATATTATTGTTTGAGATGTTTATTTTTATAAGTTGCTGTGGATAAGTGTCAATCAAATGCATGAATGCATAAGTGTTGAATATTTTCTTTCATGAAAATCCTGTAATTTCACCCCAAAATCAGAAGATAGAAAAAAAAAAAAAATAAATAAATTAGCTTAAAGCCTATTTTTAGACCCATTAAGGTATATATTTTTGTTTTTTCTGTATTGTGACATCAGACACGAGACTGTAGTACAGTGTCTACATTTTGTCATGTGACGTCATCATGCTGAATGAGTAATTCAGCTAGGAAAAATGGGTAACATTTTAATCCAATTTTGGGTTAACCATTGTATTTTGACTTTTCTCACCATGAAAGTAGCCAGGCTCCACTATCTTTAAAACCCCCTAAGGAAATTGTTTTTAAATTGTATTTATGTATTCATGTTGGAAGAGATTTTTTTTTTAGCAAAACTTTTTTTAAAACTTTTATATAGGGTTTTTACTGTACATTCTATCCTATTTTAAACTTTCTCGCTATGAAAACAGCCACAGAGTCTGAGACAAACAACAATCGGATTTTGTGTTAAAATCAAGTAAATTTTGGCAGCCGATCACACGAGTCAAAAAGTAGATTAGAAGTTAAAATCATGGTTGATATTTCTTCTGGTTCTTTCACACTTGAAATGGAAAGTAAAGTTGAGTGCATTGCATTGTAGGATACAGCCATTATTTTCATGACAGTGAAGCACATTTCCTTCCAGTTCTGACTGTACTGTGTACTGTGAGTGTAATAATAGAGTAATGTTGGAGTGTCCTGTTCATCACACGTTTGTGTAATTACGCTGCTGCTTGACGCTCAGGTGTTGACACATGACAGACCGATGGCAGAAACGTGTTGGAGTTTCACCTCCCGTGAGATTTAACCTGTGAATTCACACAGATTCCTGGTATGATGATGATGATGATGAGACGTTTGCGCTCCAGGCTTCAGCTTTACTGAAATCTGCATTTATTCCAATCACATGATTTAATGCAATGTTGCTGTTGGACTAAATGTAATGTTGCATTAACTGAAACTGGGCAGATTTCTAGTTCCCAGCATTCTCTGCATTGGAGCAAATATTGAGACTAAGTCTTATCTTTCCCTTGACTCAAAAATATATAAAATATGTTAGTGGCTGAAGTTGTTTCTTTTTTCTTGGCTGTATTAAAAGTTCTAGAGCTCAAATTCTCAAGACAGGCTTCCAGGTCCCACCAATTATGTTTAATCCACAGAGTTGAAGTATGTACTTAGTTTCATTGGCTGAAAAGTTCACATACTTGATGACTGGCTGGTTTAAAAATGATCATGGTGTTGGTGATTAGTCACAGTTTCTGCAGTCTCGTAAGTGTGAATGCTAGAAGTGTACATGCTGTGAGCTGCTGTGATTTGAAGCTTTTTGATGCAAACTTAAAATATGTAACTTTGTCATGTATTGTGTGCTTCATTTAACCCTTTAAAGGAGTAGTTCACCCAACAGATTTGAAGAAATTTTACATCACTTGCTCACCAGTGAATCCTCTGCAATGAATGGGCGCCATCAGAGTGAGAATCCAAACAGCTGATAAAAACATCACAATGATCCACAAGTAATCCACAACACTCCAGTCCATCAGTTAACATCTTGTGAAGAAAAAAGCTGCATGTTTGTAAGAAACAAATCCATCATTAAGATGGTTTTTAAAGTCAAACCATTGCTTCTGGCCAAAATAGTCCGTAGTGCATAATTAATAACACTTCCTCCTCTGGGGAAAAAAAAAAAAAAAATCATCCCCTGTTCTCACATCAAAATCCACCCACATATTTGTTTAGAGCTGTTTTGGTAAATGGTAGTTGATCTGTGCAGATTTCTCTCTTGATTCAGACGAGATGAGTTTTTCACTGGAGAAACCAATATTATGGATAGAGAACTGGTATTTTAGCTGGAAGCAACAGTTTGAAGTTAAAAATGTCTTCATTGATTTGATGCTACTTTCATTTCACAAGACATTAACTGATGAACTGGAGTGGTGTGGATTCAGCTATTTGGACTCTCATTCTGATGGCACCCATTCACTGCAAAGGATCCATTGGTGAGCAAGTGATGTAATGCTACATTTCTCCAAATCTGATTAAGAAACAAATCCTCGACATCTCGGATGGTCTTAGGACGAGTAAATAAATCAGCAAATTGTCAGTTTTGAGTGAACTATTTCTCTAATGTTCAAGATTTGAACCGGCAGAAGTCACTGTGTTTTCGACTCCATAGTCGTAACGTTAACAATCAGCAACGGAGTGCGTGAGAATGCTGAAACTAATGAAATATGAGTTGGATGCTCATAGTGCTCTTAAATTATTCATAATGACTCTGTCTGTGTGTTCAGGTCATTGGACGGAGTAATGCGTGTCTGACTGTTGTCTCGTCTCTGCTCAGTGTCTTCATTTGTTCATCACTCTTCTGTTTCATGCTTTGTTGCAGGACTTGTGTGCTAAATATATCTCTGCCTTTGCGTCTATATATGTTTTTTGTTTTTTTTTTATTTGTTTTTTTTATTATTTATTTATTTTGTTTTCTGGCTCTCGGTGGGTCTGACAGCTGTTTCCTGTACGGTGTGTGTGTCGCGATCAATGAACTGGTCACCTGTGGTGATCTGTGACAGGAGACACAGCGGAGAGTGAGAGGAAGATGGAAACGAAGGCAAAGAGACTGAAGAGGTTGCGTTAACTGAAAATATATGGTTATGTAAAAAACCTTTACGGATAATCTGCAATGTGTTCAGATAAAGTGTTTGCTCTGTTGCGTCTAATGCTTTAGAAACATTCCCACAGTAAAGGGATTAGAACACAGACTAAATCTACTGCTTAATGAGTTTTTAATTAATCTTTCTGATTTGTTTTCTGGTAAAAATTTCAAAAACCTTCACTGTTATTTTTTTCCTGTTAAAAAAAGGTTAAGAACTGGCAGCTTGGTTGCCAGCAAGTTACTGTAAAATTAGCAGTATCTTACTGTTGGATACAATTACAGTTGGCTACTGTTTTTGGAAATACAGCATAACACTTTTAACTAAACTAACAATGTGTAAACTACAATACAAATATACTATACTATTGTGTACGCTATTGAGTAATGGCCTGCTAGTAAAAAGGTCAACGTGTCCTCTTGGTTTTTAATATACATTTGTACCCTTTGAAATAGTGACTTAAAATGTAACACAAGTAAAGCAGCTTTAAAGTGTTGTTTTAAAACATGTCTCTGTTTCTGACTTACAGAACATTGGTACAAAATGAAAACAAATTGTAAAACAAAGCCCAAAGCTTATTACATTTATGACAATAAATGTACATTTCAGCTCTATAAATGATAGATAAATTGCTTTAACAATTCATTCTAATAGGTCATGCAGGCTGTCCAAAAATGAACTCTGGACACAAAGATTAGGTGAAAAACTTAGAGAACACCTGAGTAAATGGTTTTTGAGTGAATAGAAATGAATGAATACCTGAAAAAATAGAGATCAAGAGAGTGTGTGTGTGGTCTGTGGTGTGTAATACTTGTATAAAGTCCCACTCAAAATACATATTTTTTTTTTTTAAAGGGTTAGTTCACCCCAAAATGAAAATGCTATTAATTACTTACCCTCCTGTCGTTCCAAACCCGTAAGACCTTTGATCATCTTCGGAACACAAATTAAGATATTTTTGATTAAATCGGAGCTATCTGACCCTCCATAGACAGCAACGCAACTGAAATGTTTCCAGGTCCAGAAAAGTAGTAAATACATCGGTAAAACAGGTCCATGTGACATCAGTGGCTCAACTTCAGTTTTGCGACGCTACGAGAATACTTATACCTTTTGCGCAAAAAAAAAAAGAAAAAAAAAACATTTACTCAACCATTCTTCTCCCCAAGTTACGTCTTCCGCCATTTTAGAGAGTATCACAATGCATACTCATACTTTCCCCTAAGTGTAAACAACGCTTATTACGCAGATTATATGTTCATGTGCGCTTTCCCTCCGAACGTAAATAACGCAGATTACGTCAAGTACGTTCTTGGGTACTCTTCAAAATGGTGGAAGACGTAACTCGGGGGAGAAGAATGGTTGAGTAAATTGTTATTTTTGATTTCTTTGCGCAAAAAAAGTACTCTTGTAGCATCGCAAAACTGAATGTAATTGAATGTATGCATCCAAGTATCTAACCTTTTGAATAAATTCCAACGTGCAAGCGTCTTCTGCTTGGTATTGAAGATTGAAATTGTTGTAAGTAGACAAAACAGCTGCAAGCCCAGACAGAAAAGCCGGCTGGATGCCCTCACAAATGATGCGCTCCTCAAGGCTGATCATCCAGTGCTGGATACTGCTTCCTGGTGTTTCACCTGAACCTTTAAAAAGAAAAACACATTTCAGCATTGACATAACATTAATTTGACATTTGCCAGATTACAAATGAATGCAAGGAAAACTAAAGTCATTTTAAACAGTCATTTTAAACACTTCTAACATAAGAAAAGCATTTCAACATGGACTGGACTGGACTGGATAGACCTTTAAGTCAAAATGTGTATACTGTATATTGTGTATTGTAAAATTTTTCACCCCCAAAATAAAACCCTCTCATCAATTACTCACTTGCATGTTGTTCCAAACTCTTAAATTCATTTATATTCAGACAACAAAGAAAGCCCATCCATTGAAAGTCCACACAAGTGCATGGTAAATAATAACTCAATTTCAAACATGCTAGCTTTACACATGAAAACATTGGTTCTCATACTTGGCTTTCGTGTTTACATTTTTAAGTGCTCCAAGCATATGATTTCGGATTCAGAAATCCAGCTAATAATAAGTATTCTAAGTTATCACTTAACTACAAAACCAACTTGGATTGATGCAAAAACATAACCAACATAAAAACAACAAAACACACACAACAGTAAAAATCCCCCTTAGAATAAACACGTCATACTAGAACATGCTTACCCAAATTTGCAATCACAATGAAACTGAAATTAAGTGTTTTTTTTGTTTTTTTTTTTTCAAACAGTGGAGGTTTAGCGAATTCTGCAAACTGGTAACTTGGCCTATTAGTAAACAACACCGGTCATTTCAGTGCGTTACTGAGACATCAATGTGATTTCAATGCAACAGTGTTTGAAAAATTAACATTGCATAAGAATTCTCATGACGAATGAAACTCACCCTGAGTCACGGAGTCAGAATTCCAGTTGAACTTGACAATGTCGTGTTTGGTGCATTTATGACTGAAAAGAGCAAATAAAAGATGGTGTCACTTCCGATATCCGCTATACAGGTTAGTTGCAGTAGCAAATGTAATGTATTTTGTCGGGATCTTGCCTGTTAACAAGACTGATGAAAGTCCCTGTGTGCTCACTGCAGTTTACAAAAATACTGGATAGTAATGTTTTATTTCTTTCAAGGAATAAATACAGTAAAATGCTGTTATATTGTGTCTGCATCATTTCACAAAAAAGCAAAAAACAAAAAAAAAAAACAGTAATATACTGCTTTTGAACATAACAGGGTTATACTGTTGAGATTCCCAAGCAAATCTTGTTTTTATTATTTATTTATATTTTTTAAACAGGAAAATTAGACAAAAATACCTCTCAAGATTATGAATTTATCAGTTGTTTATTGAAATCAACTTTGACTTAGATATTGCTCTCATAATTTCTTATGAGAAACTCAAACAGACGTAAATGAGTCGTCCAATAAAAGTATAGAGCTGAAAGTGGAGCAGTTCAGATCATTTGAGAAATGTTTGTTCATTTTGAGAAATCTGACTTTTGCAGACTTTGGTATCTCAGCAAACCTGAGCCCAGTTTGAGAGACAAGATCTCTTGTGGGACTCAGGAGAGATGTGAGATCTATAAAACTTCAGTAAATGTTCTAGGTGGACCTGAGTGGAAGTTTTATTTTCTCTTTTAGTTCAAAACAAGCAAATAAAACCTCTGTTATGAGCCTGTCTATCTGACCAGTGACCTTCCAGCAACACTGTGTTTCTTCCTCGTCCGGGTGAACGGCCAAGGTCTGACTGTCTGATCGCTCGCTCTTTACCTGTTTTCCTTCTCTCAATTCCATAGAGATTTCGCAGGTATGTTTGCCTTTGCGAAAGACAAATATAGGTGAAATAAAAAAAAAAAAATAGATGGGGAGCGATTGAACGAGACTGGGAGGTCAGGCGAAAGAAACCCATTCAGAGAGACGGTCATTACGCCGAACCTTTGCTCACGGTTTCTGCGGTACAGTAATGATGCCGAACGCTTCTGATTTTGAGTTGGTGCTTTGAATGCGCAGACTTACCCCTGACACACTAAAGTACATGCTGCTCCAGAGAGAGAAGAAGAGAGAGAGTATGAAAGAGAAAGATGTAGAGCTGTGGGCTCCCTGGGGATCCCTGGAGAACAGGCTTCATCCTTCACACGAGTCAGATTCCCGCTCCCCTGCCGTCACTATGGAAACCTCTCGTTATTTCATTTGCTGGAAGACGCCGCCACCGCAGTAGATGGGTGTGTGGAGGGAAAAGATGGACGTTTCCGCAGTGTGGGATTTGATGGGGACTGATCGGGCTCTCATCCTGATTAGCGGCACATTAAACCATGAGCAGATGTTTCTGAAAGGGCTTTCGCTTGAAGCTTTCACTCGCTCAGTCATTACGTCTTTGTACTGCTCAGTTTTGGGAAAGCTACTTTGAAACTAGTTTCTCAAGTCACAAAAAGTCTTACGTACTTCGTATTTTTCAGTTATACTTGGCTACAAATTGGGTCTCATTCACTAATAATTCATTGTTTTCAGTCACATGAATGAATGAATGAATGAATGATGCATTTATATAGGGCTTTGTGTATTGCCATACACCCAAAGTGCTTTACAATCATATTTGGGGGGGGGGTCTCCTCAACCACCACCACCACCAGTGTGCAGCATCCACCTGGATGATGCGACAGCAGCCACAGGACAACGGCGCCAGTGCGCTCACCACACACCAGCTAAAGGTGGAGAGGAGAGAGAGAGAGAGATAGAGCCAATAAAGTGGATGGGGATTATTAGGAGGCCATGATTGATAAGGGCCAGTGGAGGGAATTTGGCCAGGACACCGGGGTTACACCCCTACTCCATTACGAGAAGTGCCATGGGATTTTTAATGACCACAGAGAGTCAGGACCTCAGTTTAACGTCTCATCCGAAAGACTGTGCTTTTTGACAGTATAGTGTCCCCGTCACTATACTGGGGTGTTAGGACCCACACAGACTGCAGGGTGAGCACCCCCTGCTGCCCTCACTAACACCTCTTACATGATTGGAGTGGTGACCTGAGGGCAAAACATCTATAGAAATGCAGCAAAGGCCTGTCAATTTTCCTTCTGTTTCAAGCTATACATAAGACCACCTCTCAAAAGAAGAAAAACAAAGGCAAAGAGCAGTAGCGAACCATATACAGCACCCACTGCAATATTTCAAATACCTAAAGGGATAGTTCACCACAAAATGAAAATGTCGTCATTTGCTCACTCTGAAGTTGTTCCAAACCTGTATGAGTTTCTGTCTTCTGTTAAACACAAAAGAAGATATTTTGAAGAATGTTGGGAACTAAACAGTTTACAATAGCCTTTGACTTCTATAGTATGGAAATACTATGGAAGTCAGTGGCTACCAATGGTTACCAACATTCTTTAGAATATCTGTATTTTGAATAGTGTATAAAAGACTAAATATTGATGCGTAAAAATTAGTCTTATGATTACAAGGCCATCCAGACTGTTTTTTTTTTCTTCATGTGGTTTCAGTTGTTCCTATTTTTTATTTTTATTTTTTTCTCCCTGTTAATTTAGAATAAATTTTTGTACAAAAGTAAATCATGATTTATGAAAAGTTTGTATTTGGATTTAAAGGGGTCGTGAACTACCTTTATTTCCCACTGCTCTGCACATTTTGCATGTCTCCCTTATCTGACACACTCATTTGAGTTCATGGAGCTCTTTCCTAATGAGCTGATGATCTGAATTGGGTGTGTAAATTAGGGAGACATGCAAAATGTGCAGAGCTGTGGTCCCCAGGAACAAGTTTGAAAACCACTGGTCTACATCCTTCATAGATGGATGCATAAATACACAGTACATATCAATTGATCTGTTTAACAGACAAAGCAATAGTGATCACATAATAAAAACAGTTACTCACACTTGTGTTGTGACATTACTGTCAGAACCAATATAGTCATCACAGCATGGTCTTTTAGTTTCAATCTTTCTGAAAATCCTGCGTCGAATTGTGCCTCGTTTGTAAATGAATCCACGGTAAAATGAAGTGAACAAAGGACCAAGTTCTTACTGAAGTGGTCTGGATCTTCATTAAAAATAGTTAGTCCACTCTTTCCTAATGTTGCAATCTGAAGAAAGGCAATGCAAAGAATGTTTTTCTACAGCTTGGCACTGCACAGCATCTTGTTGTCTTCAGAGCATCTTTATCGTTAGGTTTCGGCGTAGACCTGCACGTTTGTCTCTCTCATAAACACTACATGTGCAAATTGGTGGGCGGGGCTAAACAGGCAGTGATTTAGAATTGGTGGGCGGGGCTAAACAGGCAGTGATTTAGAATTGGTGGGTGGGACTAAACAGGCAGTAATGTAGAAGCAGGCGTTGATCTTCTGCGAAGGTGGTGCTTATCTACACTATTACATCATAGAGTAGAACATTCCACAAGCTGTTGTTTTGGCAGACTACCTTCAATATTAACTGTTTTTAGACTAGCGATTAAAGTTTTGAGTTCTGAAACTTACATAATGTTTTTATAGTACAATGACCTCTTAAATGTCAAAATATCAAGGAAATTTTGGTTTCTCAGTTCATGACCTCTTTAACACAAAATTGTGTATGCACACCTATACATTAAAATAAAGGTTCTTTATTATCATCAATGGTTCCATAAAGAACCTTCCGAGGAACATCAATGGAATCTCTCAATTCCATATTGAATTCTTTCTAGTGGAAAAAGGTTCTTCGGATTATTAAAATGTTCTTTAATTTGGGGAACCAAAAACTGTTCATCTGTGGCATCGCTCTGAAAACCTTCTTTTGGAACCTTTATTTCTAAGAGTGTAGTGAATGAGACCAATTGTTCTGTTGTGATTGCATATTTAAAACTTTATCAGTAATCCCAGTCCTCTGGAAAGGTCACAGAAAGGTTGTGGATGTTATGTTTGCTCCTCAACTCTGGCTAAGTTACTGCAGTGAAACGAGGTAAAGCTCAGATCTTGGAGTTAAAAACGGCAAATGCAGAAGCCCGCGTGTCTCATTTTGCTTTTAGTTGAAGGTACGAGTTTGTCTAGAAGGTTTGAGAGATTGTCTCTTTGGCTTTATGCTTCTTAAAAAGCTTCTAAACTTTTCATGTGAGAGAAAATGAAAGTAGTGCTGAAATGATAGTTTTATCATTTCTATCTGAAATAAAATGAAGATTATTGGAGTTACCATTTCTTTAATTATTTGTACAATTTACTCACAGTTTCTGAGTGAAAATTGCTTCATAGTAAAAACAAAACAAAACTATAGATTTGAATATGGTAGTGTTGTCATTTTCTTATTGTTTTGGTAGCATTTTTTCATCCTCTAATCGTTTTTTGGCACTTTCTGGTCATGATCGAGCTGTGTTTAGTGCTCCAGTGTGTCTCCAGCACCGCAGCAGATCAGATCAGCGTGTGTTTTCCTGCAGAAACACTCTCGGGATGACAGATAGTCGCGTTTCTCCTGAGAGATTTCACATGTAAACACTGAACGTTGGAGCCGTTCACAACTTCTCCTCCGTTTATTCGGCTCCTGTGATTTCACTGTGCCAGACTACTAATGAGTTACACTAGGGAGGAGTGTGTGTGTGTGAGAGAGAGAGAGAGCAGGTGTTTGGTCTTCAATCTGCTCAGTGTGAAGGAGAATCCCGGGAGGCTGATGCATATCAGTACTATACAGTAGCAATGTGTAGACAACTTCTAAAATGTAAACATTTAAGTATGTACAGCCTTCAAGATGTGTAAAGTGTTTATTTCTTGTCCATAGTGTGTATTTATGTGTGTATATATATATATATATATATATATATATATATATATATATATATATATATATATATATATATATATAAAATGTATATGTGTGTGTATGTGTAAATGTACACTACTGTTCAAAAGTTTGAGGTCGTATGATTTTTTTTTTTTTGTATGTTTTTGAAATCCCTTCTGCTCATCAAGGCTGCATTTATTGGCTCAAATCCATTAAAAACAGTAATATTGTGAAATGTTATTAAAATTTAAAATAACTGTTTTCTATGCAAATATAGAGTAAATTATTTATTTCTGTGATCAAAGCTGAATTTTCAGCATCATTACTCCAGTCTTCAGTGGCATACGATCCTTCAGAAATTATTCTAATATGCTGATTTGCTGCTCAAGAAACATTTCTGATTATCAATGTTGAAAACAGTTGTGCAGCTTCATATTTTTGTTGAAATTGTGATACATTTAATTTTTTCTTTGAATAGAAAGTTCAAATAATTGCTGTTCTTTTGAAATTGTCAGGACATTTGTAATGTTACAAAAGATTTCTATCACTTTTGATCAATTTAAAGCTGGCATGCTGCAACAAACATTGCGATTGGTCACTTCATGTCAATCAGACAGTCTTTTTTTTTAAGTGAGCATTGTGGACCAGAATAATCTGCCAATTAGTTTGACTTGATGCTGATAGTCAGAAGTCATCTAAAAACAGCGAGGCTTCAGAGAGACGTATGGATGATTGCCTTCAGCAGCCGGTGACTGTCGCTCTCGTCTGTGAATGTAAAGAGGAGTGCAAACACTTCACACACTACACGATTAAACACATAATCAGCTAATTGCTCATGTAATTGTTACTTTGTCTAGATGGTTTGTAGAGAGGAGGAGGGGTTTGCTGGAGGACATGATTAAAGCAACAACATAAACTTATGTAAATGACTGAATACAAGAGGGGAATTTGTAAAAAAAAAAAAAAAAAAAAAAAAAAAAAAGGGTATATATGTTAATAATACATGAATGTTGAATATGAAAATATGTAATTAATTTGATATGTATGATTTGCATGCATACATCGTTTTATAGCTGGATATTCAGGGTTTATACAGATGCATCTCAATAAATTAAAACTCAAATTGTGAAACTTGTATTAAATAAATTCAGTGCACACAGACTGAAGTAGTTTAAGTCTTTGGTTCTTTTAATTGTGGTGATTTTTGGCTCACATTTAACAAAAACCCACCAATTCACTATCTCAACAAATTAGAATACTTCATAAGACCAATACAAAAAAACATTTTTAGTGAATTGTTGGCCTTCTGGAAAGTATGTTCATTTACTGTATATGTACTCAATACTTGGTAGGGGCTCCTTTTGCTTTAATTACTGCCTCAGTTCGGCGTGGCATGGAGGTGATCAGTTTGTGGCACTGCTGAGGTGGTATGGAAGCCCAGGTTTCTTTGACAGTGGCCTTCAGCTCATCTGCATTTTTTGGTCTCTTGTTTCTCATTTTCCTCTTGACAATACCCCATAGATTCTCTATGGGGTTCAGGTCTGGTGAGTTTGCTGGCCAGTCAAGCACACCAACACCATGGTCATTTAACCAACTTTTGGTGCTTTTGGCAGTGTGGGCAGGTGCCAAATCCTGCTGGAAAATGAAATCAGCATCTTTAAAAAGCTGGTCAGCAGAAGGAAGCATGAAGTGCTCCAACATTTCTTGGTAAACGGGTGCAGTGACTTTTTGGTTTTCAAAACACAATGGACCAACATCAGCAGATGACATTGCACCCCAAATCATCGCAGACTGTGGAAACTTAACACTGGACTTCAAGCAACTTGGGCTATGAGCTTCTCCACCCTTCCTCCAGACTCTAGGACCTTGGTTTCCAAATGAAATACAAAACTTGCTCTCATGTGAAAAGAGGACTTTGGACCACTGGGCAACAGTCCAGTTCTTCTTCTCCTTAGCACAGGTAAGACGCCGCTGACATTGTCTGTGGTTCAGGAGTGGCTTAACAAGAGGAATACGACAACTGTAGCCAAATTCCTTGACACGTCTGTGTGTGGTGGCTCTTGATGCCTTGACCCCAGCCTCAGTCCATTCCTTGTGATGTTGCTTGACAATCCTCATAAGGCTGCGGTTCTCTCGGTTGGTTGTGCATCTTTTTCTTCCACACTTTTTCCTTCCACTCAACTTTCTGTTAACATGCTTGGATACAGCACTCTGTGAACAGCCAGCCTCTTTGGCAATGAATGTTTGTGGCTTACCCTCCTTGTGAAGGGTGTTAATGATTGTCTTCTGGACAACTGTCAGATCAGCAGTCTTCCCCATGATTGTGTAGCCTAGTGAACCAAACTGAGAGACCATTTTGAAGGCTCAGGAATCCTTTGCAGGTGTTTTGAGTTGATTAGCTGATTTGCATGTCACCATATTCTAATTTGTTAAAAGAACTAAAGACTTAAACTACTTCAGTCTGTGTGCATTGAATTTATTTAATACACAAGTTTCACAATTTGAGTTGAATTACTGAAATAAATGAACTTTTCCACGACATTCTAATTTATTGAGATGCACCTGTATATTTTTATGGATTTTTTTTTTTTCTTTATCACAATTATAGTTTTAAAATGTGCTGGAGATGTTCAAAAAGTATCGACACATAAATCACTTCAAGTTTTATATTTAAAAATCAACAAACAACAAATAAAATGACTTTTTGTTTGCATAATCACTAAAACGGTAACATTACCAATGATGTTTGGATTTTAAATGACAACTTGACTGACAAGAGTTTAATAGCATGTTCAAATACCTAGTGTAAATGTTCAGATAAAGCTTCATAAAAGTTTCATAAAAAGGTAAACCTCACATTTCAGCCTTTAAATAAAGAAAAGGGTTAAGCCAAAATAATTATTTAATAAATATGTATATTATCTGCTCCATAAATAATTCTAGATAACTTATTTGAATTGTTTAAATGTGTAGAATCCACACAAGCTTGTTTTTCATCAACTGGTCAAAATAAATATACAGCAGGGCATGCAAATTGGGTACGTCTGTGGACAAAGCAGCATTGCGATTTAAGAACACTTTCTTTAGGTATTACATGGAGCGAAGATGAAAACAAAATGCCATCGAATCATTTCTGAAGACAGTCAGAACCTTCAGAGGTATGTCCATATAATTATTTCATTCATATATTAATTTGTATAATTCCCTTAGCACTCTTAAAAACAGCATTTCCGCCCTGTTTTCACTCAAAACGAAACTACGCACGTGAGACTGTTACTTAAAACTGTGCTTTATGCTGGACAGTATTTATTTATCGTGAGTTGTTCAAATCGTGGTAATCTAATACGGTTGTAATGATAATTAAAGTATGAAACTGTAATACTAACCGTGGGGAATTTTATCATGATTTATCGTCAAACCAGTAAGCGTTACATCCCTAATTTATACCTAAATGTTTAAAATAATTATAACATTTTTCATGATTTATACATATAAATCTATGATTTTTATACTTATAGCTATATACTTAGGATTTTTTAATACCTATTTTTCAGGAGTTATAGCTATATAGCTTTTTTTTCAATAGCTATTTTTTCAGGATTTACTATATAGAATTTTCACATCACAACCAAACAAACACAAATAAACAAATAAATAAATAAATGGTTATAAGAAGCTTTTTCAAGATTTGTAGTTAAATAATTAGGATTTTATTTATTTATTTATTTATTTATTTTTGGGATATATAGCTTTATAACTGAATATATTCACATTAAGTATGTGTGTGTGTAATATATATATTTCAAGATTTTTCATCACAGATTTCAGCCACACAGTATTTGCTTTGTCTTCATAAAGAAAGGGAAAAAAAATCAGCTATATTAATGTAACCCCTCTCATGTGCACACAGTTACTGTAAGTATGTGCAGACATGACTGAAGCGCTGTGTGAATCCTGTGTAATGTAGCAGACCGTGTGACGATCAGAGCTGCTGTCAGAGGAGTGTGTGTGTGATTCTCCTCCCATTCTCTCTCTCGCTCCATCACTCACGCTGGTGTTTCTCTAGTGTAGCTGGAGGATCGTAGCTGGAGTCGTGTGTTTTGTGGTGTGGAGCGTGTGCTGATCGCTCGGGGTCTTCTGCGTCTGTGAGTATCTTCACATCTGTCTGTAGAGATGAACAGCTAGAGAGTTTCTGTACAGTACTCTTCTTAATCTGTTCTGTATTGTTTATATTTCTATTACTGCTCACTGTTTGTGATGCTTTGGCATTATAGTATGCAAACCGTGCCGGTAAAGTGCTTTGAATGGAAAGAGACTGAGTGATGATAATGTTTAGGAGAGCATTTACAGTGGAGGAGGAGTGTGTGTGTGTGTGTGTGTGTGTGTGTGTTGTGGCCATTAGTTGGACTCTTCAAAGTTCTCTCTCTCTCTCTCTCTCTCTCTCTCTCTCTCTCTCTCTCTCTCTCTCTCTGGACGACATGCATTTACTACTTACTACTGTTCGTTTGTTTGCTCTTGTTATTTCAGACACATAATGAGACTTTTCTGTCTGACTCACATAATGAGTTTATGATTCACAGAATTGATGCTCGTGTCTTTGATTAGTGGTGCTTGTTGCGTCCAGCATCACTAGTAGTATTGCTCGTGTGTGTGATTTGAACAAACCTCTAAAACTAAAACTTGTCCTGCAGCTGCACTTGTTGAGGATGGATGTTTTCACTTTACTAAACAGTTTCTCCGTCTGACATCAGTTCTCAGTGCTCAGTTTGGTTGCTCAGATTTTAACACTGTAAATGCAATAAATGAATGTTAATCATGTTGACTAGTTGATTAGTGAAATGTTGCAGGTCTGGGATCTGTGCTCCTTGTGTTTTTTTTTTTTTATTATTATTTTTGTTTTTAATGCCCCCCCCCCTGTATAATTCTGTATAATTTTAAATTATACAGAATTTATAGACGTTATTTATTTTTAATATCTTCTTATTGTCATTTTATAGTATTTTAATGGAGAAATGTTGTTTAAATTCCAAAATTTGTACACGGTTTTTTTTATCCTATATTTAATCTTATTTATTTTGCTTTTTATTTTAATGGAAAAATGTTTCAATTATATAGAATTTATACACTATTCTATTCTTTGAGGTGAAATGTGACCTGACATGTGACCTGAATGAAATTCACCCTTAAATAGGTTTTCTTGTGTTTTCAGATGTTTCCTTGTTAAAACAGTAAGTACAGTATTTCTGATGGAGGTGTTGTAGTTCCCTCAGTGGTTGTGTGTGAGTGATTTCTCTGTGAACACAACCACAGATGGCGCTTTGTCGTGTCGTTTGGGCTTTGACTAAACCGCTGCTGTACTCTTCACATGCGCTCCTGTGAGGTGTTGATGCTGAAACAGCCCTTCAGAATTTGGGGAGTAAAGCAGGATGCAAAAGAAAGGTACATTATAGCTGTCACAGGAGATTAAACCCCCTGAGCCGCTGTACGTCGCTAAATCTACTCCACTTTCATTTGTCTGAGAGGAGCGTGCTGGAGAGAGGGAGCGAGCGTTTGGAGTGATGCGCAGGGAATGGCGTGGGTGTAGCGGGGAAGATAACTGTCATCGCAGCGCACGTCGCTCGCCTCTACACAGTTTTGTGACAGTAAGTGTCAGTTTTTAGGGAGGGAAGTGTACAGGCTGTTCTTGTCTCAGACGTGTGTGTGGTCCCGTCACTGTCTTGGAGATCTGGATGGTTGTTCAGCTCTAAATCAAACGCTGGTGTCCGAGGAAACAGTGAGAGGCTCGAGGTCACGGCAATCCAAACATGGCTGCATCCCAAAACACATACTTCTGCTACACAGTGAAAGTATGTGCTTCAGTGGTGATGGAAGTGCATACTTTTGAGTGTTTAATTAAAACGGTAAGGCAGTGTTGTACCACACAACATGTTCAAGCACTTGTACTAGAAACCACGCTGTATCAATGCTCAGTGTTAATTAACTTTGTAAAACATACACCTGGTCTTAGTGTGAGCGAGTCATCAGTCCATGTTATCCTAAAGAATATTTTGTCTTCATAACTTTACATCAAAAATAATGGCTTTTTTTTTTCCAGCTGACAGCTTATCATTCCCTGAATAACCGGTTTCATTTGGAAATATGCCACATTACAAATGCAAAATTGTTTTTGAATGCCATGTAGTTCAGAAAAAGCACTTAAACACAAAGTAGTTGGCTTTTACCTCTCATTTTTTGCCATTTTTCTACAACTGAATTAGTTGAAATAACTTCACTAACTACTTCTTTAGCACATATTAGTCCAAAGGCTTACATGCATGGGTATTACTCATCCAAATGCATGTAAGTCTGTTCATTTTAGTCTAAATGCATGATTTTATATTAGTCCACATGCATTCATGCATGCATGACAGTTCATTTTAGTCTCAATTTATGAATGCATGGCTGTTCATATTAGTCCAAATGCATAAATGCATGCTTGACAGCTCATATTAGCAAAAATGCATGCATGCATGAGTGTTAATGTTAGTCATGTCACAATGCATGCATGTGTGACTTTTCATATTAGTCTGAATGTGTGCATGCATGCAGAATAGATAACATTAGTCAAAATGCATGCATACATGATGGGTAATATTGGTCTCAATGCATGCAAGCCCCGATGATTCATATTAGTCCAAATGCATGCATGTTTGTATAAGTCTAAATGTGTGCATGCATGAAAGATTGGTAATACTGATCCCAATGTATGCATACATAATAGTTCATATTAGTCTAAATGCATGCATGATGGTTCCAAAATGCAAGCATGCATGATGGTTCTTATTAGTCTGAATGTGTGAATGCATGCAAGATAGGTAGTATTAGTCCAAATTCATGCATGCATGCATGTTGGGTAATATTGGTCCCAATGCCTACATGCATGATGGTTCATATTAGTCTAAATGCATGCATGCATGCAAGATAGATAATATTAGTCCAAATGCATGCATGAGACATGCTTCAGAAATCCTCCACAAATAGTACCCAAACACAATCACTTTTGTAATACAATTTTCAATGCATGGTGTAATTCTTATCCTGCGTACTACATAGTGAAGACGGTCTGTGAATTTGGGTGCAGGCTGTGTGTTTTCTGTTTGTTTTGAGTGTTGACTGATAGCTAATTTCCATAAATGATCCCACAAGAGCAGCAGTAGTGTTAGTGAAGTGTACATACGAATCATGTTAAGGAAGTAGTTTGGCAGTTTATAATGATGTAACCTTGGTTGCAACAGTTCATTTTGAAACCTTTCAGCTGAAAGCTGCTGCTTGTGCATGAATCTCATCTACCAAAAACGCACGCATCTTAGAGTTACTGCTACTGACTAGCATGCTAACACTCACTGCGCGACTCCAACGGGCTGTTAATCACACGTAGGTGCCAAATGTCACGTGCCCAAGGTAAGCTCATAGAGATAAAGATCGCATTTGTGTGTCTGCATACAGCGCTGACGGGGAAGTGTGCAGGAAGCACGCTGGACGTCTGGCGGCTGGAATCAATTTGTGTGAAGGCTGCTGGCGCAGGTATTGCTTGCGTGATATGATCTTGGACGTCCATATTTTAGAGGTCATGGCAGAGAAAGAAGACAAGGGCAGGAAAAACTCCTGACCATTCATTTCTACGTTTACTGGAAAAACAATCCCACTGCAAAGGATTGTAGGATATGATAGTGGCATGTTTGTGGGATTTTAATTGGTTAAAAATGACACATGCTTGTGGATTAGTTCACTTTTTAGCTGCGGACGAAATTCTTTTTTTTTTTATTATTATTATTATTATTATTATTATTATTATTATTATTATTATTATTATTATTATTATTATTTTATTTATTTAATGATACATTTATTTTAAACTGCATGTAAATATAAACATTATTTAAAAATGCTGTCAATACTTAGAAAATTTGATTGTGATCCCATGAAAGTAGGACAGGATTTTTTTA